>OZ038479.1:142454390-142591890 GCA_964036315.1 Acanthosepion esculentum | reverse complement strand
TGGTCAAAGAGAGAGAGAATGAGGAGATATGGTCAAAGAGAGAGAGAATGAGGAGATATGGTCAAAGAGAGAGAGAATGAGGAGATATGGTCAAAGAGAGAGAGAATGAGGAGATATGGTCAAAGAGAGAGAGAATGAGGAGATATGGTCAAAGGGTGACAGGAGGAGGAGACAGAGAATGAGATATGGTCAAAGGGAGAGAGAATGAGGAGATACGGTCAAAGGGTGACAGAAGGAGGAGAGAGAGAACAAGGCGAAATGGTCAAAGGGTGACAGGAGGAGGAGAGAGTGAATGAGGAGATATGGTCAAAGCATGACAAGAGTAGAATTATAAGATAATGAATCATCTTAATTGTCAACCTTGGTGAAATCTCTACAGGTGCAACTCAAAGTAATGTTAACCCTATTAGCTGTATTATTTCCATAATTTAGTTCAAAACATGTTGTTTTTTTTATTATTTAGCAAAGTGGTAGTTGGGAAATCCCTTGCAGTATGAATTGGAATTGCAGAGACACTGCCGAAATGGATTCATCCATCCAGTTAGAATATTAATGTCCATTGTTCACCATTGTAAACATTTTTCTTGACAGAAATGTCCTTTTATCTTCCATAAGCCTAATGAGATCTGATAAAGAGGTGCTAACAACAACCACCACAAAAAGTATATAAACTTCAATAATGCAAACAATATTCTCTGTTGAGATTTTTAATGTTTTTTTGTCGTAAATTTCTAATAGGAACAAATTCCTAAATGTTGGTTTGGTTTGTTTTACGGCATACCAACCTCAATGGGTTATTTAAAGCCGAAAAAATTTTTATTTCTTGTAATATTTTTTCTTCAAGAATGTATAGCTGGTAATATTATTTTTCCAAAACGTATAGCTGGTAATATTATTTTTTTTTCAAAAACGTATAGCTGGTAATATTTTTTTTTTTTTTCAAAAACGTATAGCTGGTAATATTTTTTTTTTTTTTCAAAAACGTATAGCTGGTAATATTTTTTCTTTTTTTTCAAAAATGTATAGCTGGTAATATTTTTTTTTCAAAAATGTATAGCTGGTAATATTATTTTTCCCAAAACATATAGCTGGTAATATTTTTCAAAAACGTATAGCCAGCAACACTAAAAAAATTGTACAGCTGGGAAAATTATTTTTCCAAAAACGTATTATCAGAGGCTTTGCTGTTGGACATAGTTTATCATCATACCCTGGACGCGGATGTAGTTTATTGTCATACCCAGGATGCAGATGTAGTTTATCGTCATACCCAGGACGCGGATATAGCCTGGGAGTTAACTATTTGCCCATAGCTGGGACCCTAACAGGTGCTACCACCCCGGGTCAAGGTAGACCTGGGAACACCAGCAATTAAGAGGTGGTTCCACGCTCCTCAAAACCTCCTGATCAGACGCTTTGCTGCTGGATGTAGTTTATCGTCTTACCCAGGACGCAGATGCAGTTTAACGTCATACCTAGGACGGTCCTAAATGTTGTCAAATTGAAGTAAAATGTGAAAAAACCTTTCAAGATAACTAACAAATTTTAAAACATAAAAGAATCAGTTATGCAAATCATGACTGACATCTTTAGAGCAGCCATGAAATGCAGTGTAAAGAGTTTTGAAGGTTGGAAATCATCCAAAAATCAGCATTGTGAAAATTACCTAAACTGAAGAGACCTGTTTTCATTTGATCTTCTACTCCAATAGCTTCACGTCTCGCACCTCTCGCCTGTGGAACTCCCTCCCCTCTTCCTGTTTCCCTGATAGCTATAATCTCCAACTATTCAAATGTAATGTCAATCGACATCTCCAGATGCCCTGATCTATCCCCTATCCTTCTCTTCATCCTTTCTTCTATCACTCCTATTTTCTCTAGCTCCAACTCTCTGTAACCCCTTGTGTGTTAGTGGCTTCCCGCTTTGCTTGGGGTGAAACGCTTAAGAAAAAAAAAAAAAAAAAAAAGAGAGAGAGAGCGCTACCAATCACAATAATAACTAGATGAAGATAAAAAAGCAAGAGTCAATTTAACAGGTGTTATAATTTATTTCCCCTTAAGGATGTTCTCTGACTTTTTAGCTACATCGACATAACGAAGGTGCAGTTGGTGTAATTGATATCAGTGTGGAAAGAGGAATTTGTGAGCCAAGTTCAAATTCCAGCCCAGTCTGTTATGTTCATTTTCACACTAGTACTCACAGGAAAGGCACTAATACATCTCTTCTTTCCCCACCCAACCATGTGTTAAATAGGAGGTTAGACGGGGCTCAGGCCACCCAGGTAAGAGAAGGAAAACTCCAAGTTCAAAACCATAGTAAAGGCAATGAGAAACCACTTTATTATCTTTCCTAAGAATGCATGAGTAAAGAAAACAAATATGTGGAGAGTCACAATGTCTACATCCTAAAAGGAAACATGAAGGAGGACTGAAGAAAGATTATGGCAAATACTTTGTCACCCTTGCTTTGTAGGAGATTCAGTCCAGTTTGCCTAAATCAAAAAAGAAAATAAAAAAACAGCCCTGTGTGTACAGTGTCGCCAATAGGATGTTTAAGTCACTTGGATGAACTAGAATTTGTTGAAACTTGGATCCGGTGTTTTGTAGCTCAGGCTAGGGCTAAAAAACTTGAAAGACAACCAGGCAAGAGGAGAAAATGAAATGACTGACTTCTTTCTAGCTTTGGCAGGTTATGAAGCTATAATTAAAATTTCTGTTATGCCACACTCCAAACAATTGGAGAATTGGAATTTCGTCGAAATTTCAGAAATTATAAAAAGAAGTTGACTACTGATCACACGTTATAGAACAATGCAATAAAACAGTATGTAGATAATATTTAAATAGTCATGAAAACAACAACAACAACTATAGTTATAAAATTTTCATGTTCTTTGCATTTTCACCCTTTTCTTAAAAAACATTTAAAATACTTAAAAATTTTTAGAATATGTGTGTGTGTGTCTCTTCAGTAGAGTACCCAGGTCTCACGGGCACACAAAAGAGTCAATAACACAACAGCTCCACAGACTATAAATTTGATGGTTTGTGTTAACCAGGGATTACTGAAGATTCTTTTGAATAGTTTCCCTACATGCTACATAGCCTGCCTTGAAAAATTGCATGAAACGAAACTTCATCAAATCCTAGGGAACACATTACAGGACCAGATCATGAACAATGAAGTTCTCCTCCTCCTCCGTGCAATGATGGAGAACCTAGAAACCATCATGACTTGCCACCGACTTCAATGGGCCGGACACGTTGACTAAATGACAGACATCAGAGCTCACATCTAGCAAGAGACCATGTGGAGCCCCATGCCATAGCTTCAAGGATCAGCACAAAAAAAGGACAGAAATCAATCTGGTCAATTGTGTGATGGAAGCTGCAGAAAGAACCAATTGGAGAACAAGCCACAAAAAACAACAGCCTTCAAAAAACACCAGAAGACAAATATAAGAGACAAGGAAAGCCCAAATTAAAGTCAAAGCTTTTCTTACTGGCTGCAGACGTCTCTTCAGACCCAACATGGGACTCAAAATGTTGATGAGCACCCAATACCTGACAAGTTCCACCAAGAACTATGTATGTATATGAGAATCTATTTTTATGAATGAAACTTCTCCAATTTCTGGGTCATTTAGACAAAAGACTTCAAAGAACACTTTGATGTGGTTAAATGACTTTACAGGCAGATGTCTTTCAACTGAGTATTCATATTTGTTGGTTGCCACCAAAATTAAGTGAGTTGGCTGGCAAAGTCAGTTGTTGCAGTAGTCCATTTACTACCATTTACTGACTTGACATGTAAACTATACCACAGAAATCCAGCAACTCCCAATTGAATTATTTTGAGATATTTCTAACTTCTTGCTGGTAAGCCTTTATATTTTTCCTTTTTAGCTACTGACCAAATAACTAAAATTATAATAAAACCTTTTTTTTCTGTTTACTATGAAAGTAAAACTTAGTTGGTCTTCTTATCGCTCCCTTTAATTGTCTTTATCTTATTTCTTTTGTTGCACATTAGACGCCTTAAAATCTTAGAGGCATTACATATTAAAAGCAAAAGACCTCTTATTAATCGTATAGATTACAATATTTCTGGTAACATATTACAATGTTTATAATATATTTAAATTTTATAACGTATTCTTCGATCTTTTGGCTTGTGTAGTGGAAATCTTTTTCACGCTGTCACATGATAAAAATCTTTGCCCTGCACATGATAACATCATCGCGTCTTTTGAATTTAAAAGGATTTTAACGTTTATTTAGTCTGTAAAAAAGTAGCAATATGATTATGCTACAAGATAATTGGCAAATGTTTGTTTAAAAAAAAAAAATTTTGACTAAAAATATTGACCCTGAAGATGAACAATGATGTTCGAAAGCGCTAGGTCATTGTATGGACAATACTTATTTCGAAATCATTTTCAAATAAAAAGTCTCATTAGAGAATATCAGAAAATTCAAAAGAAAATATGCAAGACTATGTTGTCTTTAACATTCAATACTACATGTTTAAAAGAAAAGTTGCTGCCAAATTACACACACACACACATATATATATATATATATATATATATATATATATACATACACACATATCTCTAAAGAAAAGTATTACTTAAGCTTTAAAATAAATTTTTAAAAATAAAAATGTTTCCTGAAGGTTTTATTTTAGTTTAAATTTAAAGCTAATAAATTTAATATTTTCAATAAGCAATATTTTCAATAAGCAAAAATGCTAAATTTAAATTGATTATAATTATATTTTGTTAAATTTTTAAAAATCAGTCACATTGGCCAATCTGTCAAAACAACATGATTCTCTTTATGAAAAATCATTCAAAAATAAAAAAATATTTTTCTGAAACTTCGAGAAATATTAGCTGATAGAAAATTTAATTAATCTAATTTGAAACAAATATTAATTACTTTATGTTTAAAATATCACAGAAATGCATTTTTAACACAGTAGTAGCTGTTTAGTTTATTCAAGGTGTTGACAGGTGGATATATCTGTAAAAAAATACTTGAGTGCCTTATTTTTATATCATTTTTAACTACACAGTAATCCTAAAAATTTACGAAAGTATTCTCCGTAATCTAATGTTTTATTAAATTTTAGGTTCATTTTGCTTTTAAATCTAAATTTTAGGTAAGTTGGCTTTTAAACTTACTCTAATTATTACTCTTATTTTCTGATAATGTCATGTATGGACAGTCGTATTTACGAAAATCAGCACGTTTACACACACACAAAACAAAATTTTAAAAACTTCATAACAACATCACCTAACCAGGACAAATTAAAACAGAATTTTAAAGATTTAAAACTTTATTAATTATTATAATTAAAATTGAAAAAAATAACTGAAACCAATTCTTGTAAAAATTCATTGAAAAAAACTTTTTTCTTAAGACAATAATGTCCATAATATATCTTATTCATAAAAGCAATTTAAAGCTTTTCCAATGAAATAATGTCTAAATTTTATTGCATTTTTTATTTTACAATTCAGATTTGGTAACTGGGGATCGTGTTTTACAAAAGCAAAAATGATGATTTAAATTCTCCAAGGATTTCTGTAAATAACTAAAACATTACGTGGGACAAAAAAACTTTAATTTCTTAAAATTACCAAGATTTTATAAAATAATAAATAATAATAATAATTTTTAATTCATTTGTGAGTAAATCTTGAAAGTTTCATTAAATATCCAACAATTTGATATTTCTCAAGAATTTCCATGTATTTCACCGCAAAAAAAGACTGAAAAACTTCCTGAATCATGGCCACAGTTTGACGCCAGAGAAAAAAGATTTTTAACCAAAATATGATTTAAAGAACCCCTGTGTCTTTCCTCTTCTTAATAATAACAAACATTTTGCTTGACCATTATTAAACTTTTAAAGTTTGACTGGAGTATTTTTCATCATGTATGTTCATTTTTTAGCGAATCTTTGGGTCGGAGGTACCTAAGATCTTATTTTCAAGATTAATTCATCTTAGGAAGTTTAAGGAACTTTTGTTAACAAAAAGGAATAAGTAAAAAAAAAATATACTAGAAAATTGTCAGTTACAGTAAAATAAATTTTGTTATTTCTAGAAAATAAATAAAAGACGTCGGTAGAAATAATTCCAATAGCGGCCTTTCTTCCATTTTCTAAAACTTTTTTCAAGGTGACTGTTTTGAAAGTTTTTTTTTTCAGAAAATATAAATCTGTCATAATTTTAAAAATATACTTGAATTAAATGTATTGTAGCATGTAATTACCTTCAAGTTCAAATTTAGTGCGTATTTTTTTTTGTGTTGTTATTTATTTTTAATAATTTTTTTTTTCACGATGTTGTTTTATAATTTCTATCAGTCTATCAATTAAAAAAAAAAGGCCAAACTGGTAATAACTCAAAACTATACAAATAAATTAAAAATTCGATAAATTTACAAGAAACAATTACTTACCTTTACTCGTTTCTAAACACGATGAAGGTTTGTGTACGGTGTAAAACGGTGACTTGTCCCTTGTGCAAAAAAAAAAAGCCATAACTCACAAGAAATAAAAACGCCCAAAATTAAGTATTATTGATTGAGTAACCTACATTCTGTTTTTCTCTTTAGGTGGCATTATGAAGGATTATTAGTTTTAACTAATTCCATTCGAAAAAAAATCACTTCACAGTAGTCATTTCATATTGCATTTAATAATGTTAAAATTGGTATATACTCTCTCTACTTGCTGTGTACATTAATTTCTCTAGATACCACAAACAAAAAGAAAAAGTTATTTTTCCGCAATGTAAAAGTAAAATCGCGACCCGTTTTAAAATATTTGCCAAAAATCAAGGAATTATCCGGAATTCAAACGAAATTTGCAGCACCTATTGATGAATAAATAATTTTTATTTTATTGAAAAAGTTATTTTATTTAAAAAAAAAACAACTTTGGGGAAATCTTTTTAAGTGTATGTTTTACTCTCTTTTCGATATCATGAGTATGCTTTTGGGAGGTATATTCGTCCGAATTTTTTACAGTTGTATAAAAAGGAAACTGAAAATAATTATTTCAGTAAAAATTTTATGCAATATCGGATGTGAGCATACCGAACATTCGACCCACATCTTGCCAAAAACAATTCAACAAAAAAACTCAAGCAATAATTTCTTTTGAGAATTAGTATGTCGTGTCCATAAAAAATAATTAATTATATATAACAATTACAATTATCATTAATTCACTTATTCTCTACACACATTCTCACTATCAGACAAACCATTCATACGGACAGGTGTCGTTAATACTTGCGTCAACGAACAGTTTGTCGGAGTTAGCTTCTCCTTAATTCCCTAATTGTTCACTAGGGGGGTCTCTCTCCTTATGCTATAAATACTGGGCGGCTACTCATTCTCTTTTTCACTTTGCAAGGGAATTGACGGGGGCGGTTGTAGGGAACGCTGGGTAGGATAAATTAAAATTCAAAATTAGAACGTTTGCCGCTGATTTTAGTCGTCGACTCAATTTAGATAGACAGCATTAGAACAAAAAGTTGATCGGGCAGTTAAATCCCGTGATAGTGGGGAAATAGCCTTAGTGAAGGAAGAGTTGTCCTCCTTGCTTATCAAGAAGGATCAAGCTCTGGTAGTTAGGGTAGATTAAAATGTCCTCTGAGGCAACGAACATGGCCGCTGAATTGCGTGCAGAGGAGAATCGGAGCGCGTCTTGGCGACATATCGCGTGCGTCATGTTGCCGGATAAGCGGACCGTGACTACAAACGAGGGCATACGTGAGGCTTTTCGTGAGTACTTTCAGGAACTTTTCACCAGGGAGCCCGGTTTCGACGCCTTTTAGACTTTCCCTGCCTTGAGGCAGCTGAAGCGGCTAGGTGCGAGGATCCCATTATGGAGTCGGAAATCTGGGAAGCGCTGAAACAGGCTGACCTGGACAAATCTCCATGATTAGATGGTCTTCCGTACGAAGTCTACTGGAGGCAGTCGCCCATTTTTGTTCCCTTGCTGGCACTGATTTTCGGCAACTGGATGAAGCAGGGGTCTATACCCCAACGCTTCACCAGGGGCGTATCAAGTTGTTACGTAAGGACAAAAACGGTGGGGATGGATTAGATAACTTTCGCCCTTTAACTATGCTAAACACAGAGTTAAAGATGTTGGCTAAGGTCTTAGCGAACCGTTTGCAGGCTGTCCTCTCTAGTCTGATTGGTTCCGAACAGACTTGTGCTGTGAAGGGCAGGACTATTCCGGACAACCTTCATATGGTACGCTTGACCATCGAGCAAGTCGACAGTGAAGCCGCACTGATCAATTTAGATCAGTCCAAGGCCTTCGATAGGGTTGACCATCGCTTTCTGGAGGCTGTCCTTTCGGCGGCCGGTTTCGGGCCGTACTTTCGCACCTGGATCCGACTTCTGTATGCGACCCCCGGTGCGCTGGTGGAGGTGAACGGAGTACGATCGGAGCCTTTCATATTGTCTCGCTCCATTCGTCAAGGTTGTCCGCTTTCGCCTTTGCTTTACGTTCTTGCGTTGGAACCTTCCCTTCGCAAGTTAAAGACGAATCCGGTCCTACGCGGAATTTCCCTACCTGGTGCTACCACCTCGCTCAGGTATTCCGCCTATGCTGACGACGTTTCGGTTCTTGTGTCGAGCAGGGCCGAGATTGACGAAGTCATCAAAAAAATCAGTGGTTATGAGATTGTAAGAGGGGCCAAGATCAACCGCGGTAAGTCTGTTGGCTTACGGTTGGGTGCGTGAAAGAGATTTTCTTTTCCCGGACCTTTCCTCTGAACGGATGGGCCGGTCAAGATTCTCGGCGTCTGGTTCGGTCCTGATCTCCAGTTGGAAATGAATTGGTCGGAGGTGCAAGGGAAGGCCGAGATCGCAATTAATTTGTGATCTCGGAGGAATCTTTCCTTAAAGGGGAGGGCGGAAGTATGTGTTTCACACATCTACCAATATCCAAACTGCCGACGCTGTACTGGGGAAGTCGAGACCATTGGTCACGCCTTCTTTCATTGCAGGGTGGTAGCGCCGTTGTGCATGTATGTTGAAGGCCTCATGATTCGCATGCTACCTGGAAAGTTCTTTGTCCTTGAAGCCGCTTCTGTTTGTAGCAATGTGGCTCCGCCGCTGACGAAGGCTGAACATTATGTGTTCTTATGCCTGCTAGGTGTTATGAGAGTCGTGATTTGGACGACACGTCAGAAGGGATTCTATGAAGGCGAGCAGTTCACTTCTTCCCAACTGATCTTATATTTTAAGCATCAGCTTATGGTTAAGATTAGGACGGAAAGGCGGCGACTCACTTCATCAGAATTCGGTAAAAGGTGGGTAAATCTTGCGCGTTTGTGTCGTGTGAAAGGGGCTGGCCTGGAGTAGCACTTTGATGCCGGTTAGGCATCACGATATTGCTTTACCTGGGTTGAACAGGGGCAACCCATCCCAAAATTAGGTTAGCTTAGGTTTAGTTTTGATTTTTTAGTTTCTTTTTTCAATAAACTTAGCTAGGGTATGTATGCTCATTGGCCCCTTTTATTTCTGTCCCTATTTTTCTTTAAGTTTAATTCCCCATCCTCGTTAGGTGGTCAGTGATGTCAGTTCTCTGGTGGATGCGGGGCGCCTTTCGTTTCGCGTGTGTGTTTTTCGTATTTGTTGTTGTGTCAGAATGAGTGCGTGTCTGTGTGAGTGCTTGGGATGGATGAATGTTTTCTATATTTTTATAACCCCGCATCGATTTCGTCCAGTTAACTGATATTTCTGCCACATTTAAGGTTTGTGAGTTATTTTTTATTACTAACATGATTTTGTTTAGTTGCATATAAATAATTTATAACCATATTGTATATAATCATTGGGGATTTTTTAACTTGTTGTTTTTATCCCCCCCCCCTCACCACAGACAACGATTTGTACATATGAGGATTATTTAGGATTTTCATTGAGACAATGAGATATTTTGGTGGATGTAGTAAGAAAGGTAAGTATGAATGTGTTGTTTTGGTGGTAGGAATATTGTATTGTCTGATTGGGTCAGTGGTTGTGGCTAGCTAAGTTTAAAAAATTAAGACAGATGATGACCGTCCTTTCCCCACCCGCCTTTTTTAGGCCTTGTGCCACATTTTCTGTATTTTACAGAAATAAATATTCTTTTTCACTTTGCATTTTCAGCGAACACATCCACAATGTAAGTTCTTTTAGAAGATAACGTCTCCCCACTTGTGGGAAGACGCCATGAACATTATACACACATACACGTACGTACGAACATTCACCAAAGAACAAACACAAATGTTCACACACACACACACACACAAATGTTAATGTCTATGTCCATTGTCAAATTTGTTATTTAATACATATATTTGTTGATATATATCGGTCTTGTTTGTTTGTCTTCTTTACATCTTTGGTTGGACACAATTTAAGTTCGCCATTTTTCTTGTAGTTGGACTTTCTTCTAGCAGGAAATAAACAGCACGTGTTCCCAATTCAACAACACTCAAAACCACACGGTCCTCTACAATTTCATCTCTTTTTCCAGGTTATAATAACATTTATCTTTTAATGTTCAACAAAAAAAAAATAAACACTTGTATTTTTCCAACTAAATTATCTGGACACTCATTTACTATATGAAAAAAAATAAACATACGAGAAATACTGTGCACTTTGTTTATTCTTTATCTTGTCATTGCATCGGATTCTGATCCATATCTGATCTACATTTGACTCCAAACTCACAATTTTACTCAGTATTACTGTCTCTTATGACTCCAACACCACATAACAACCAGATTTTAGTATCCTGATACCACTTTCTTATCAATGTTGAATTTTGTACAAATCTGTGCAAAAGGTGGATCAAAGAGCTTACCCAGCTTCATACAGATTTTACCCCACATGGCGACATTTCACACAACTGCTTATCAACATTTCAATATTGCTTACCATGCTTTTTAATGCACTGAAGAGATTAAGTGTGAAATATTCTTCGGACGACTCACTGTCCTGAAATACATTCTGCGCGACGCAATTTTCACATAAAAATTTACTGATGATATTCAATAAATATTACTTATCACTAATACGCAATTTTTTTCAACTTCGCCACGACGCTCTCACTCCAACATAAATCCGTATGCATTCTACAGTGCACTACTCGAGTACACATCTCGGCTTACTGAATTTACGTGGAGCATTGAAATTAAAGCAAGCATTTAAACACAACATCGTCGGCTAACAGCAATTCACTCTGAAGACACGTGTACACTTTGTCGACACATATTCATTCAGACTGTGCTATACATTCACATCCGAATATAATTTCAGAACCCTGACAACGCACATACTTTCGGCGACTTTTTCATCTGATAACATTTCAGAAAACCCGTCTTCACCTTCAACATGCGTCAACCATTTTGGACACTTTCTCTATTCAGTTTATAACTTTTTACATATTAAAAGCTTTCGTTCATGCAACTTTCAATTGAGTGGGGTATTTTAGCATCCCGATACCGCTTTCTTATCAATGTTGAATTTTGTACAAATCTGTGCAAAAAGTGGATCAAAGAATTTACTCAGCCTCATACATATTTTCAGGAAATCTCAACTTTTAATTGGTCAATAAACACACAAGTGGGTATAGTTATAAAGAATAGAAAAAAGAAACTGTCAACTTATAGTAGCAATAAACGTTTGCAATAGATTTCTTCTGTCTCTCGACCGCAACACTTGTAGCCAAATCACAGTTCAAACGTTATCCATCGTAACAGTCCAACAGGCAACGTAGAAACGACAAAATGTGGTCACAAATCCAACTTTCACTTCTCACCAGCAAAAACGCGTGTTCGTCCACCAAGCACAGAAAATCAAATCTGTTCACATCAGCGAGAACAACGGCTTTTGTTCACCGAGAGATCTTTCTGATTGGTCACGCCATTCAGAGGAGGGAAGAACATTAGCATAGATTCTGGTTCTTAAAGTAGATTTTTGCTAACCTCTTTTTGGTAATTTTTCTTCGGCAGATCGCACACAAAACACGAACTCTTTTTCGAGGTAGCTGATTATCTCTTTCACTACACTCTCTCCTGTCACATAAGTGACACCAAGGTGCGGGCCTCTTTATTCTTGAGCTTCTCCGGAGCGGAGCGACTGTTGGAGGGGGTTGTGTGGTATGTTCTGAAGACTCGTCTTCTGAGGATTCTTCTGATCTGGCAATCTCACGCACAGAGTCTTCGCCATCAAAAGAGGTGCTAGCCCTACCTCCGATGGTGATTATTCTTTCACTTCCTGAGCACTCACTGCTAGTGTCACTTGCTGAAGTATCTGAACCTACACAGGGACGCAAAATCTTTTACGTGTCTTGGCATTCCATCAACCAGAACAGTGTGCGAGTTACTGATTCCAGTGATATACCCCACCCGGTACTGAGTTGTACACCGGCTATGTGTGGATTTTACCGACACACGATCACCCAGGTCGTACGGCGCTCGTTCTTTTATCTGTTCAGTTGAACGCGTTGCGTCAATGCCTCTTAGTCGAACTTTGTACCGGTAAGTCATGTTGGCTGGCGCAGAGTTGAGGGTGACACATTGTCTTTAGGGGTAACGTTGTGCCAATACACCGCTTCCATTATGGAACACTGCTTCCTAGCAGCGATTCCCTTGACGCTCCGATAGCATCACTCGATTATGCCATTTCCTGACGGGACATATGCGCAGCGAAATCTGAGGTGGACTCCCCACGAATCCAAAAAATCTTTAAATAGTCCACTGCGGAATGCAGTGTCGTTGTCAGTGAGGAGTTCCGTCGGAGGTCCACGTTCAAAGAACAACGCCCGCAAGTGGTCAACCACGCTTGCGGAATCCTGTCGACGCAGACGTCGCCAAATAGTGAACCGGGTTGGGCCACAACCAATCAGGGTTAGATTATGAGTTCCATTATGATGGGTGATGTCCATTCCAACACGGTGCCACACTTTGCTCGCATTCAGTTGTCCTTTTGGCCATTGCACAGGTGCTGCGTCGATGGACTGACACTCCTTGCATTCTCTGACGGCAGCTTTGGATACGGAGGGATCAATCTGCCTCACGAAATATAGAGTCCGTTTTACACCAGGATGTCTGCTTTGGCAATGCACAGATTTTAGTAAATCTGACTTACGGTCGCTCGCTGATGTTACACAGACATATCCTACCGGCTCTACCTCTTTCTTAACAGCATCAAGCCATCTCTGGGGCACCCTCGTTAAATTATCTGCCTTGTTCAGATTCGATCTGACCAGCTGTATATCCACTGATAAGTTGTACTCACTTACCAACTTTCCCAGTGTGTCTAGCCGCCTTCGAATGAACATTTCTCTCACAGCCTTCGTACGTATCCTGGCCTTCCCCGTAAGAGTGTCTGCTATCCACTTATGCACGCATGCGGTATCCGTGAATAAATGCAACACCTTTGCATTCCATTGAAGGGCCGCGGTTACTCCTTTGATAACGGCGTCTAATTCCGACAGGTTGATACAAGCAACACGAGTCTTCTACGACAGTTCCATCTATTTCAAGGGAGACTCCTGTTGCAAGGGAGCTTGCGTCAACACAGACGTCAAATTCACATCCGTCAACGCAACATTTACCACGTACGGGGTCGTCTTGACGCACCCTGGTAATGACTTCCGCTATCATGTGTCTAAGGGGAGCATCATTTGTTTTGTCATCCCAGCCGGAAATGACAGCAGTCACCCTACGTTTGATAAAGGCAGTTGCAATGCGGATCCAACCACCCACAGGAAAATGTCCCACCAGCTTTCCACATAACGAGAACACGCTGCGTTGTGTCATGTGTCTGGGAATATCTGGGAGCTCGCTTCCACGTTTCCAGTAAAGCACGTTGTGCTCCCCCCAGACCTGCAAGCCGAGCACACGAGCACCATCCTCCAGTCGTTCTGGGTTCTTACACTCGAGCCCAAAGTGCTCAAGGACACATAGCACTGTGGATAAAGGCGTTGGTTAGATCCAGTGACAGGACCCAAAGAGTATGAGTTCAATACCCAGTTAAGGCAGTGGAGATCTTGGAGAGGGGAATTAACAGGAGATAACTGATAACTGACATCCATTAAACATGGCACGTGGAACTAGAACAGTCTACCCCAGTGAGCGAAATAAAGGGTTTAGTTCGACATTCCAACCACCTGAAAAAGGCCGGAGCGTACAATGGCTGAAACATTGTAATAAATATGGCGACAACATGAGGACAATAGTCTGAATAATGTAAATAGTGTAGGAAATCACTTGATTACATTTCCCAACAAGTCAATGTATTTCTCAAATATTAAAGAGATAATGTAATCAATCACTTGCCTACACCTTAAAGGGATGTTAAAAAGAAAAAAAAATCAATGCTTAGGTCCTTGAGGCAAAGCAAGGTTTATAAGAAATAGTATCCATTATTTGGTCAATAGTCAACATTAGCTTGTATCTTGTAGGCCAGGAGTTAGTAAACTTTTGCTATGTGCCAACTTGGGATTTTAAAATTATTCAGTGTGCCAACAGCAGACATACTTTTATCCAAGTCAAGCTCAGTATATCTGTTCTACAATATATTTTATATAGTAATATATACAATAATAGAAATAAACTGTTTTAAAAAGTTTTTTTAAAGTTTTTATTATTAAGCAGTTAGCAGTTTTGAAACAGCTAAATATCTTCTTTGCGTTGTAGTAGTTATTGGTTCGGACTTTGTGATCTCATTTGCGGCTGCATGCCATTGGAAATTGCTTGCCGTGCCATATGGGTCAGAGGTTGCCCACCCATTGTTGGCCATTGGAGTTTCTCTTCATGATTTTGACCATCCAAATGTCCCACCAACTCCTTTATATTTAATCAAATTTTCTCACCTCGTTATTTATTTATTTACACACACACACACATATATATATATATATATATATATATATATATATATATATATATATATATAGCTCAGCATGTAATAAATAGCAGGAATTGTGTGTTTGATTTTAGTGCGGACCGTTTTTCGATTTTATCTAGGTCCTACTCTTCATATCACCTCAAGGTTCTAGAGTCCTTGTATATCAGATCCCGTGGGCCTTCCCTTTGTAAACAGAGGGAATGCTTACTGGATCTGAATGTTATTGGACTCTAGTTTTCTTGAGATTCATATATTTTTCCCTTCCATTCATTATATTAATTTAATTTACACGCTTATTTTTATATGCCAGAAAATAAACTTGATAAGTCCTGGGACAAAACCAGTTGTTCCTTTTTAGCTTTTTTAAAAATGCCATATAAATTTTGCCTTTTCCTAGCTATCATTAAATTTTGTACCATAAAAAACTTATATATATATATATATATATATATATATATATATATATATATATATATATATATATATATATATATAGCCAAAAAATTAATGGATTTTTAATCTGATGTTTTTATTACTGCAAATTTTATTATAGTGGACGCATTGTATTTGAAATAATTAAAAATACCAGAAATTTTACCTCTTTTTCTCCTCCATATTTCAAGTTCGTTCTTATATAATTTGATGAGTAGAATTACGTTATCAACTAAAATTAATTTTGAGCAATATTAATAAAAATAATTGGTGCCGCAAGATGGCAGATTTTGTGCATTTCTAGTTCAATGTTGATTCTTATGTAATTTAAGGAGTAAAACCACATGGTGTCAATTAAGTCATTTCGAGCAAAATTAATGACAATATTTGGAGACTGATTTTGTTCATTTCTATGCACCAATGATCAGCAGATGAAGCGTTAATAAAAGTGAAACGTATTAGATTTAGAAACATTTCCTATTTGTTCTTTATCCTGTCACACATTTTAAAGTAAAAATAAAAATGGGTCATCTATTTTAAATACAAGTATTCACTAATAATAATGTTTGATGTGATAAAAATATCTTTTTTTTTTTAAATTCATTTTCTTTTCTACTTACCTTTTCTTTCTGTCTTTCTCTGCTTCATCAAGCCACCCAATGAGACCATCAGTAAAGAGGACCTCTACAAAAGGACAAACAAACAAAAGAAAGAGAAAGATGCACTGTTTCAAGCCCGAGAGTACTGGACTTCCGCTTCATGATTCGTAGGTGATATCCTAAAAATCGTACCCAGCAAGTCCCTAAAACAGCTTTTTTTTTTATGTGCTCTTTTCAGACATAAACATTCATAGTTTTCCGCTGTATCTTGTCTTCTGTTGTTTTAAGTAACATTTGACGTTTGACCATCACTATTTGTCCTTGTTTTGCCAGCCATTCACTCAAAATTCATTAAGTAGGTTATTTGCTGTCTCTCTCGCCTACATTATATCATGTGAGTGTTAAATTCTCCTTGCTCTCTTTCCTCAGTTTTCAAGAATTTTCGCCAGTCACTTTAAACTGTCCACATTCCTCACATGCTCATTCTTAAAATATCTTTAAACCAATTCCTGTCAAGGTTCATAATGATTGTAAAAGCTTTTTGTTTCTACTGTTGGGCAGTATGTGTGTGTGTGTGTGTGTGTGTGTGTGTGTGTGTGTGTGAAAAGGTACCAAATGCTGGCTTACGGACTCGTCTTTGTCGAATCACATTTTTAGTGAGGGAAGAAAAGCCTGTCCAAATATAACAAAAACTTTAATCAAGAACGTAATTATCATTTTCAGCAAAAGACAAAAGTCCAGTGTGAAACTAAATCTTTTTAGTCCTTTTGGCTTATGACCACATCGTGTCAAAACACTGGTTCTCGTATGATCACTGAAGTTAAGCAACCTTGAGCTTGGTCAGTACCTAAATGGGTGACCACTTGAGAATACCAGGTGCTGTAAGCTTGGATGTGGGGGTGGTGTAATGGATAATGGCTTGGAATTGGAGAACAAAGAACCGAGTTCCAATTCTCCTCAGGTTTGTTATATTCCGGAACACGCAATTAACCCTTGGGAAAGATACGAATCCACCTCTTCTCGCCCTATCCCCACTATGGGTTAATTAGTAGGACTTGTATCAGTAAATCATTATCCACAAAAAATTCTCACAATCTAAAAATATTTTCTGGCTTTAAATAACCTGCAAAAGGTTGATAAACCATAAAAAAGAAACTTAATTTTTTACTCCTTGTTGAAGATTCTGGACAAAATTCTGTTAGTACCGAAGTGACCTCTTCTCTACTTTTAAAAGGTTCCGACACTAAGAATTTGGTCTGATTAAATGGAAATTTTGACATGCTAAGTTGTTTGACTTTGGAGAAAGCCATGGAATATCCCCAACTAAAGATCTAACCCCGCCACCCTGAGTTTATTTCACTCAGTTCGGGGTTTCTGTATTGTCATTCCAAACAGAAAAAGAGATCACTTCGGTGCTAACAGAATTTTGTCCAGAATCTTCAACAAAGAGTAAAACATTGTTGTTTCAACTATTGATTCATTTGGACACAACCCCCCCCCCCCCCGCCTTTCCTCTCAGTTCATCTGCTGCATGTTTCTTAAAATGTCAGAATTTAGTTTCAGGATCCATTTGCTTTCTCTCATGAGAACATCAAAAGTTTTTCTCTTTTGGAACACTTAGAACTATCCTCGTCTGATTCATGACTTTCCAGTAAAATGGACAAATTTAAATCGCACTCAAATTCATCCTCTATTTGCTTTTTAATATGATTAGAAAAAAAAAAAAAAAATTATTTTCATTCAATAGAAATACGGATATTTTTCAGTTAATAAAAAATTAAAAAAAGAAAAAATTAAAAGGAAATAGAATTTGAACGTTTGATATGACCAAATTTTTAAAGCCTCTGTAAATTAAAAAATTGATTTTTATGCCTTATCAACCCTTTCTGGGTTATTTAAAGCCAAAATATATTTTTTTATTCTAATTCTTATTGCAAGTGTATATTGCACAAATTTTTTTTTTTTAACGATTCAATTCTATTTAAACTATAGCTTGGGGAGATGTAGATTCAAGAAACAATTGAATAATATTCAGAAAATTGTATTGTTTTTTTATGTAAATACCTACTCTCCAAATCTCATTAAAATATAATTTGATTATGAATAAGCTACATGCTTTAAAAATTATATCTGAGTAATTAAAATCAGAGTAAATGTTTTTTTGAGTAAAAAAGTAAAACAATATATTGTGCCATAATATTGCAGTGCATGTCAATTTATATTGTAGATTTTGTTTGCAAAAAAAAAAAGTCATGCTAATATATTTTGGCAAAGTAAACATATATGTATGTGCAAAAAAGAAAGAAAAAAAAAGGTGCCAAAATGATGGTTTTTCTCTTGACATTGCCATTACTCCCTCAGTAATAATTTGAATTTATGCATTCCCTTCCTTTAGAATTGACAACAAAAGAATTTAACATTAAATTATTTATTTTTATTAGATTATAAAAATATCTGACAGTACAATATTTGCCATATTATAAAGAAATAAATATGAACACAAATTCTTTTAATTCATAAATTTATGAAAGCGTCTGTAACAAGAGAACAAGAAAATTTAAATAAACTATGAGCAACTGTAATTATAAATTTGTAAAAAAAAAAAAAAAAAAAAAATTCATTTTCTGAGCTTTTATTTCATTTGCCAGATGAATGCACTAAAAGTAGGTTACAAGCATCTGGATTTATACCTTTTTTTTCTCTCAAGAATTGACTACAAAAATGTTAAACACTATTAGTCTATTTATATACAAGAATAGAGTATAATCTTTTTTTATTGATTCACAACCCCCCCCCCCCCCCCCCCCAATGAAAAATAAACCCAGCTTCATGTTTGGGTTTTATTAGAATTCTAAAAATAGCTTTTTAAAACAACAAAAATTACTGATGGAGTATATAGCAGGTGTCAAGAGAAAAAAAAATATCATTTTGAGATAGTTTTTTTTTTTTTTTTTTGCAGGTATGAATGTTAAAAAAACTCCAAAAAATTGAGTCTCAAAAAATTATTTAAAAATATATATATATATATAAAAAAAAAAAAAAAATTTCAAGATTCCACCCCCAAAATGTTTTGCTTAAATGTTTTCATCTTTGCAAAGGGAAGTAACTCAAATTCAACAACAATCATATGCTGTAATTTTTTTTTTTTTTAACAAGCTAGTATATAGGATGTATTTATGCAAGAAACAGATCAACTGCTGCTTGTCAATAGGACTGAAAAGACATCTTTTGGATGGTTCAGGAGAGACAGTTTGTTTGAGACAGCCAGCCACACTATGGAACAAGAAAAAATATGGCCTTCATCTGTCACCTGTAAAATATTAACAGAACATTCTTCACAAGCAAATTTCATTATGTTTTCACAATTTATACATTTGGTGGTTAATTAGCATTTGATTAAAGACACCATCTGTTTTCTAGATTAAATAAACCCTCGACTAATTCAGTAAAAGTAGTATGAGGTTGAGTTTTCTATATTCAAAATAGTCTGGCCTGTGAGGATGGCAGACAGATTCACACCTCCAAAAATGGATAGTCTTCTCTGGAATCAAAAATGTCACAGGAATAGTGGATGATATCCTGGTAACAGGATCGACAGAAGAGAAACATATAGTCATGACCAAAATCCTAGAAAGAGCCAAAGAAAATAACATTAGGTTCAATGTGCAAAAATTCCAGTATAAAAAGAAAAGAGTAAACTTCTTTGGCCACGCAATCACAGAACATGGCTTATCACCCACAGAAGACAAACTCCAAGCCATCAAGGATATACAATCCGCAAAGAATGCAAAGGAACTCTACACACTTCTGGGTATGATTTCATATCTCAATAGGTTCTCAGTAAAACTGTCACAAATGACTGCATCTCTCAGAGAACTGGTTAAAAAGAATGTGCACTTCCTATGGCAGCAACACCATCAAGATGCCCTGGAGGCAATAAAAACTGAACTATGCAGGGCACAAATAATCAGCTACTATGATACAGACCCCAACACGACAACAATCCTCCAGTGTGATGCCAGCACACTGGGTGTCGGGGCATGGATAAGGCAAATCAACCACATGGGTGCTGAAAAATAGTAGGAATGGTGTCAAGGTGCCTCACCCCAACAGAGAAAAGATACTCCAACATAGAGAGTGCCTGGCAGTTGCATATGGTCTACAAAAATTTGAATACTTCATCTTAGGACGAAAGGTAATAGTGGAAACAGACCACTCACTACTTGAACAAATTTTTAAGAAAAATCTTGCAGAGATCCCCATCAAGACTTCAACGCTTCATCCTAAAGTGCCTAAGATTTGACATCCAAGTTCAGTACAGGCCAGAGAAGACAATCCCGGTTGCAGATGCCCTGTTAAGAGTATGCCTCAATGAAAATAGAAGTGGTGTATCACAACAGGATAGCATCAACTTCATGACAACAAACACAAAACTAATAAACACAGATTGGGTAAAAGAGGCAATCATGGCTGACCCAACAATGTATCTATTGAAGGATACAATATACAAAGGATGGCCAGAATACAGAAAACAATGCCTCACAACATTTTGGGAGTACTGAACCTTCAGGTGTGACCTCATCCTAGAAGATGGATTAGTCCTCAAGGGGAACAGAATTGTAATCCCAGAAACAGTGAGACACTTAGCCCTTGAAGTACTACACATAGGTCACCAGGGAGAAACAAAATGCATCCTACTAGCTAGGGAGTCTATATTCTGGCCAGGGATAAACCAGAGCATCAGGGACATGGTAAAAGCATGTACCATTTGCAGCAAATACCAACCAGCACAGCCCAAACTACAACTGATGCAGCCAGATCTCCCTACATTCTCTTGGGCAACAATAAGCATGGACATCTGTGAGCAAGATGGATACAAATACCTCCTGGTGGTAGACTATTACTCGAGATTCCCAATCATCAAAGCACTTCAGGACACATCAGCTGATACTGTCTGCAAGCAGTTCACCCAAATTCTAACAGAATATGGGTTACCCACAACCATCATAGCCGACTGCGGGTCACATTTCATGAGTGACAGGTTTAAGAGGGAATGCCACAACTCAAACATAACCCTAAAAACCAGCTCACCATAACGCACCACCACCAAACAAACAGGGGTATCAGAAAGAACAGTAGGAACAATCAAGGCCCTCTGGACGAAGGACCATGAGGGGGGAAAAAAAAGTGCCCCATACACAGCATTATGGATGTACAGGACTACCCCAATAACAACATGCCATCCTTATATGAACTACTATTTGGTAGAAAACTGAAAAAAATGTTACCTACAGCAAAGGGGGTGGCCTTACAATCATGCCACCCTGAAAAGGAGACACACCTCCAAAAAAAATGAACAAAACCAAACAAAGCAGAAACAGAACTATGACAGGCATTCCAGCCAGCAAAAAGAAATACTGGACATCATGGTGCCGATCTATGCAGGGGACACACGATGCGATATCTGGTACTCAATAGACCTAAACCAACCATGGAACCAAGAACGTACCTAATTAATGCCAGAGGTAAGGTATACCAAAGAAGAAGAAGAGAACACCTCAAACGAAGGCCTACCAGAAATATAACCAGCATACCAAGACGGGAAGCAGCATCTCCATCACTAGACACAGGCATTAAACAAGAGAAGGAGGCTAAATGATGTCAACTGCAAACAAAGAATCAAACATACCAGAAGAAAATCCCACAAAACAGCCAACCACACTAAGAGAAATATCACCAACAGCACAGAAACAATACCAGCTGCAGAGCTACACAACAAAATCAGGAAGAATCACTAAAATACCAGAGAAAAACAAGGACTAAAATACACCACACCTTCATAACATATACATACATACAAATATAAAGACATAAAAAAAATAATACAAACAGAAAAAAAAACAATTGTCACAAAGGGGGGGGGGGGTCATAACATGATAGGCAGCAAAGAGTCAAGGGAAATAACCCACTCAAACTAAACATCCTCTTGTAAAAGGAGATAAATAAAGGATGGCATGGCCGGCCATATTATTTAATCATCTGCCTGCATCTTGTTAACTCTCTCGCTCCTACAAACACGAAAAAACTAAGAAAGTATGACAATAACTACATTCTTATTTGGATGAGACCTGAATTCACAGGAATAACAATGCATTTGTTGGTTTCTTTGTTTCAATAAATAAAGACAGACATCAACACAAATGAGGCATTTATTTATTTATTAATAACGATAATTACTATTTCCCTAATTCATTATCCAGTTTCTAGTTTACTCCCTGTTTGAGAAAGGTGCTTGATGACATCCACCCAGTTTGCACCTCGGGCAACCTCTCCTCTGTTCCCAACTCTGTCAAACAATTTTTTCTTCTGGTTTTTTGTCAGTTGCTCTTTCTTCTTCTTTGTTTCGGAACGCTTTTCATCTTTGCTTCTCTCATTCTTTACTTCTTCTGGCTGAAAAGATAAGAGAGAGAGACAAGATGAAAAGATAAAGAGAGAGAGAGACAAGATGAAAAGATAAAGAGAGAGAGAGACAAGATGAAAAGATAAAGAGAGAGAGAGACGAGATGAAAAGATTAAGAGAGAGAGAGACGAGATGAAAAGATTAAGAGAGAGAGAGAGAGAGACGAGATGAAAAGATAAAGAGAGAGACGAGACGAAAAGATAAAGAGAGAGAGAGACGAGATGAAAAGATTAAGAGAGAGAGAGACGAGATGAAAAGATTAAGAGAGAGAGAGACGAGATGAAAAGATTAAGAGAGAGAGAGACGAGATGAAAAGATTAAGAGAGAGAGAGAGAGAGACGAGATGAAAAGATAAAGAGAGAGACGAGACGAAAAGATAAAGAGAGAGAGACGAGACGAAAAGATAAAGAGAGAGAGAGACGAGATGAAAAGATAAAGAGAGAGAGAGAGACGAGATGAAATGATAAAGAGAGAGAGAGAGACGAGATGAAAAGATAGAGAGAGAGAGAGAGAGACAAGATGAAAAGATAAAGAGAGAGAGAGAGAGACAAGATGAAAAGATAAAGAGAGAGAGAGAGACAAGATGAAAAGATAAAGAGAGAGAGAGAGAGACAAGATGAAAAGATAAAGAGAGAGAGAGAGAGACAAGATGAAAAGATAAAGAGAGAGAGAGAGAGACAAGATGAAAAGATAAAGAGAGAGAGAGAGAGACAAGATGAAAAGATAAAGAGAGAGAGAGACAAGATGAAAAGATAAAGAGAGAGAGAGACAAGATGAAAAGATAAAGAGAGAGAGAGACAAGATGAAAAGATAAAGAGAGAGAGAGACAAGATGAAAAGATAAAGAGAGAGAGAGACAAGATGAAAAGATAAAGAGAGACAAGATGAAAAGATAAAGAGAGAGAGAGACAAGATGAAAAGATAAAGAGAGAGAGAGACAAGATGAAAAGATAAAGAGAGAGAGAGACAAGATGAAAAGATAAAGAGAGAGAGAGAGAGAGACAAGATGAAAAGATAAAGAGAGAGAGAGAGAGACAAGATGAAAAGATAAAGAGAGAGAGAGACAAGATGAAAAGATAAAGAGAGAGAGAGACAAGATGAAAAGATAAAGAGAGAGAGAGACAAGATGAAAAGATAAAGAGAGAGAGAGAGACAAGATGAAAAAGGAAAAAGAGAAAAACACTTTGCAACTGAGGTGGACATCTTTCACATTACGAGGATTAATATATTTCTCTGCCATCAAACACACGTCATGTTTTATGCTCCATTTCTGTAGCAAGTTAAAATCACAAGTAAAAGAAGGCACCATTTAATAAGGATCTTTTTCTAAATATACTTGCCTTTATTGCAATCTTTGAAGTCAGCTCTGCACCTTTGGCAAGGAAACATTGTCTGATTTATTGACCATAATGTAAGAAATTGGTAAGAATGCAGAATAATGCCCCCCCCCCCCCTGCGGTTTCATTTAAAGAGGTTTTTCAAAGCAAAAGACAAATACAGATCTCCTCATCAATGGGAAAATATTTGTTAATATTTCAGAAAAGAATTTCAAGATTTGTTTGTTGCAATAATTTCAATGACCAACAAAATGTAGCCATTTTAAAAATAAAAATAATGAAATGTAGCCGTTTTAAATTAAATATAATGAAATGTAAACGTTTTAAATTAAATATAATGAAATGTAGACGTTTTAAATTAAATATAATGAAATGTAGACGTTTTAAAAATAAAAATAATGAAATGTAGACGATTTAAAATAAAAATAATGAAATGTAGACGATTTAAAATAAAAATAATGAAATGCAGCCGTTTTAAAATCAGAATAAGGAAATGTAGCCGTTTTAAAATCAAAATAATGAAATGCAGCCGTTTTAAAATCAAAATAATGAAATGCAGCCGTTTTAAAATAAAAATAAGGAAATGTAGCCGTTTTAAAATAAAAATAAGGAAATGTAGCCGTTTTAAAATAAAAATAAGCATTCTAAATTTAATCTATAAGAATGATTTTTAGTCAATTATCTCCCCTACTAGATGACCAGTTTTGTATGAAACTGAAGGTTTCTTTTTTTTTTTTTTAAATTGTCTCCCTTGCTATACATCCCTTCTAATGAAGTCAGTCCTGAAACCTTGCAACAATTACAGAGGTCTTTTATTTCCACAGAGGGATTGACAAAAAAACAAAACAAAAAAGTAAAGATGAGGATGTCCATCTGCAAAGGATGAGAAGGTTTTAGCAATGAAAATAGATACTTACTTCATTTATCATTGGAGGAGTTGTGTTTGCCACAGAAATCTGTTGATCAGCCAAGAGGGTTTCCAAGTTCTCTTTGGCCCACTCAAATAATGTGTAAGTCATTGCACAGCCCAACATCTCCTCAGCCTACAAAAAAAAAAAAAAAAAAATTACACATCTTGATTTCCAATTTGTGTACGAATGACTGCAAAAGTTTCCCCCCTCCCCTTTTATAGGCAAAAGTCCACAAAATGCATGCTGCGATACTTTTCTTAGTCAATAAAATAGGTTAATTTACAATTTGACTTGACTCAGTCCAGATCTGCCATTTCAGGCAGTTCGGACTTGCTGAACTCTCTGCCTTCAGCTATGCCAAAGGGCAGAGTCACATCTGGGGAGGTAAATAAGCCAGACTCCATGTATGCGGGGTCTACAGGTAATTTTTACCCAAGCCTACAGGCTTGGATTCACCCCACATAAAAAACAGCCTTGTGCCACATCATGCCTTGTGGGGAGGCGAGGTAAATAACCTCAGTCCAGATCTGCCTTGTCTATATAGAAGATCATTGGGTTCACTTGTCTGACCTAGCTTTTCTGCGTAGACGCTAATTCATGGTTCATAAACCTCTTTGCTTTCTTACCTGTGAATTTACTTTACTTATATTGTTTGCTTGCTTGATACCAGTTAATTTTTTCCCCTCTTTCTTTCTATTGCAAATATTATTAATTCTCTTCATTGAAAGTGTTATTTATTTTGCATTTGAACCATGACTTCTATCTTAACAGAATACATTGAAATCCTAATAGATGCACATTTAGAAAGCACCATCTAAGCACACAGAAATACATTGAAATCCTAATAGATGCACATTTAGAAAGCACCATCTAAGCTCACAGAAACAGTTGACCATAACATGGGAGGAAGGAACAAACATGTCATCTTGTGAAGTTAGGACTTCACTGAAGAAATCATTTTTGCTACTTTAAAAAAATGTATACAAATCGAAGATTGGATTCAGATTGATTGATTTTTTTACTGCCTATCAACCTTTTGCAGATTATTTAAAGCCAGAGAATATTTTTAGATTGTAAGAATTTTTTTGAGATATTAATGATTTACTGGTACAAGTCCTACTAATTAATCCATAGCTGAGGGGAGAAGAGGTGGATTCACACCTTTCCCAAGGGTATGTGTGCATAAATGAATAGAATTAACCTGACTGGAATTGGAACTTATCTCTCTGGTTTCCAATTCTGAGTCATTATCCATTACACCACCCACACACCCAAGCATACAGCACCTAGCATTCCCCAGCAGTTACCCATCTAGGTACTGACCAGCCTCAACATTGCTTAACATCGTTGATTTCTACGAGAACCAGTGTTTCAACATGATACAAAAAGGAGAGTAATTTTATGATTTATATATTGTTTGTCTGTCTGTCTGTATTTTTGACATATTAAAGTGCTCCCAAATTACAGCCATACACTAGATTGTTTCATCCTACTATCATTTGTAGAAAGAGACACAGCTTAACGATGTGTGACTGTGACAATGTAGCTGTGATAGTTGTGTAATACAAATAAGATTTAATACCAATAACAAAATTACTGATGGAGCCAGAAAAGATGAACAAAGATCTCCAAGATGATAATGGTTCTTGTTTTTTATTTTCCTCAGGCAACATTAGCAAAAGCCTAAGAGGGAGAAGTGAATTCTAGACAGATACCAACCATTGGTGAAAATTGTGGCCACCTGCATGTGATGCAAGAACTGGATTGCCAGTGGATAACAAGGATGGCAACCACCCATGGAAGAATAACAGTGTCTCGATCTTCAAAAATTTAAATGCGATTGTAGAATGGTGGTGAGTGCGATACAGTGCTTGCCAGCAGGCCAGCTATTTTTTCTGCTTCTTCCGTCGCCTCAAGGAAATGGATTGCGTGACTCCCTTTCTCAGCCGCGCCTACTTCGACTTCCTCTTTGTCCCTCTGTCAATCCGTACGTCCAACTCTATTGCACACTGTCCACCAAATGACTTCTCTCCTCAGCCGTTACACTGGGCAGTTGTGAAACAGACACCAGCTCAGCCGCGCCTACTTCGACTTCCTCTTTGTCCGTCTGTCAATCTGTACGTCCAGCTCTATTGCATGCACTTCACCGAATGACTTCGATTCTGTCGTGCTGCTGGCACCCCGCTTTTTATACTATTCCAATACGGCCAAAATTTGCATGTGTGCAAATATCGTCTTGTTTTGGACGAGATGGGTGCACATAGCATAAATTGCGTCTTCAATAGCGGCCATATTTCTTTTTAGGCAAGACACGTTCGCGCTCATTTCGAATTCTGAGGTAAGACATGTCGTTCGTCACAGCAATGCCAAACATTATCTTCAGTCTTAATCCCTGTTCTTTTCATTGTTCTCCTATTTTAATAAGGTTTCCTTTTTCTCATAGTCTCTCACACTCTGTAACCCCTTGCATCTTAGTAGCTTTACTGCCTTGCTTGTTGTGGTATGATGATGATAAAAAAAAAAAATTCCCATCCTAATTTAGCACTGGTGCCATTCAAGTCAGTCCAAGTAAGACGACATTCTGTTTAGGGTCATCGTCATTGACCATCCAGTGTACCTTTATTGACATGGCATTTTCTCTGACTGAAGTGAGGTACAGTAACAAGTGACCATTGGAATGTATTAGACTGATACGAAACTACCTGATCACACAAGTTATATTTCCAGTTCTTTTAAGCAGACTGTTGGTTTGGTTTGGTTTGTTTTACGCCATATCAACCTCAATGGGTTATTTAATGCCGACAACTTTTGTTTTGTTAAAAATCTATTTCTGTAAATATTTTTTCCTCAAAAACGTATAGCTGTTAATATTATTTTTTCAAATACGAATAGCTGGTAATATTTTTTGTCAAAAACGTATTGCTAGTAATATCGTTTTTTCTTCAAAAATTTATTTCTGGTAATAATTTTTTACAAAGTATTTCTGGTATTAAACCTATTTTTACACTTTTATAATGCTTTTTACCTCAGTTTTGGGGTTAAGTATTTGCCCATAGATGGGACCCTAACAGATGTTACCATCTCATGTCAGGGTGGACCTGGGAACACCAACAATTAAGAGGTTTCATGCTGCTCAAAGCCTCCTGATCAGAGGCCTTTTTGTTGGGCGTAGTTTATCGTCTTACCCTGGACGTGGATGTAGTTTATCGTCATACCCAGGATGAGCAGACTGTTGGGTTTGTTTGTGAAGGGGAAACTGCTTGAATCTTTAGGCCGAGCCTAAAAGAGAAACGCAGCTAGCTGTTGTACAAAAGCTGCTGGTGTCCCTTTAACGATCAAGATTGTGTTCGTTAGGATTTGCAAGAATTGCTAGTTGAACGAGAGTAATTAGTCAGACAATAAAGACGTCCACAGATCTTGTGGAAGACAATTTGTTTCTCTTTATGTTTCACATGTTTCAAGCTCAAGTTTTTTTTTCCCTCCACCACAAAAAAAAAACAAAAAAAAAAAAAAAAAACAAAGTTAATGTCAAAATTTAAAAAAAAAAAAAGACATTTTTTTAAAACTATAGCTTTTACCCAACTCTCACACACACAGTCATAAAAGGTTTTTGATACTGAATACATGACTCAATATATCCAACCACATTTTGAAAAAGACTTTCAAAATGCTATCTTTATAAGTAGGAATCAGGTAATGGAATTTTTAGTCTCAATTCAAAGTATATTTCTTTTTTTTATTTATTAATCCTTTGAATGTCAATTTGAAAATCTGTTTCTGAATGGAAGCTTATTTTAACATATTCCATTTTAGATTTCACACTGAGGATTAAACACAGAGTGCTTTGTCAAAATGACAAAACACCGACCGTACAAGTTGCCATCAGTGTTCTGTGAAATATTTGAGGCTCTTCTGATTCAAAGTCCCATTTTAACATTTACCATTTTAGATTTTCAGGCAACTTGTTAAATGAAGTGCAAAGCAAAATGATTCTAGATTTGGAAATGTGTTTCCATTTTAGAAAAGAAAACTTTTGCATGCATAACATCCTTTTTATTATAACTTAGCCTGGCACAAAGCCAGGTAGGAGAATAGGCAGAGTACGGTTGTGCCAATCTTGGGGTGGGGACAGGGTGGTAGTTTCTCTGTTGCAAATCAACATTTTCAGCAAGGAACAATCATTGACCACCAGCAGGGAAATACACAACCGCCTAAGCCACAAGGTCACATCCTGTTTATCAGATTATATTGCAAAATAGTGTTGTAGATAAGCAAACAAAAAATTAACTGATTTAATAAAAACAATGAAAATATAGTTCAGAGTAAATTGGGGTTTGTTTTATTTTTTAAACTGTACCAAAGTCAGTCGATTTTCTTCTAAAATCAAATTTTGATGTAAATAGTGAAAAATAGAGAAAATATAAAAAATAAATTGGAAGTTTATTGCAGATTTAGTTTAACTTCCGTAGACAGATTTTAGAAATTTAAAGAAGAGTTCTCATCAAAATATTTAAAATAGAAAAAAAAAGATCATTTTAAGCATTTTGGAAAGAATCACAGATTTATTGAAATTTTT
This sequence comes from Acanthosepion esculentum, assembly GCA_964036315.1. Lineage (NCBI taxonomy): Eukaryota > Metazoa > Mollusca > Cephalopoda > Sepiida > Sepiidae > Acanthosepion > Acanthosepion esculentum. The sequence continues at coordinate 142,562,625 of OZ038479.1, read as the reverse complement.
GGACTCACAAGGAACCAGATGATATTTGGTAGATTGCATTCCATAAACATTTTAAAATCATACAAAAATACAAGACTTGTGTGTATATGTGCATCTGAAGATATGTCCAATCAGGGACAGTGAAAGACACCCCCCCCCCACCTCTACTAGATTTCAATTTTCATAAAGTAGTATTTATATAAAATACAAATTTTATTGTAACCTAATTATCTACAATAATGGATCTTATGCAATATAGGATCCATTATTGTAGATAATTAGGTTACAATAAAATTCAAACAATTCAACTAGAAAAATTGAAAATAAATACAATGTATCTAAATACAAATTAGAGACATGTCATAATAGACCATTCCATCTTAAATAAATCAAAAAAGTTTTGCAGCAATTTTTAACATCAACTTGAAATTTTTCTAGTTAAAATTTTGAATAATTTTAACACATTTTGGCCCAAGGATCCGTCCCTGTGTTGATGGTATCACGGTTACAGCTAGCTTGGACCAGCTATGTTAAGCCAAGACCAGCTCTGACCAGCTTGGACAAGCTATGACCAGCTAAGACTAGCAGCCCGAGTGAAAAGACTCGGGTCCCCATGTTAAAAACTGACCTTGTGTCGTAACCTGACTGGGGGGGGGATGCAAGTAAATCTCTTCAACATCATGGATAAAAAATAGTGGATTTTATATGTTTTTTTTCAAGACTTAGCAGGAGCAAAACAAATTCACGCATTTGGAAAAACAAAAAAAAAAGACCCCAGAATGACGTCAAAATCTGCAAAAACTTTTCATCCTTTAATAGTTGCGTTTAGTTTAATTTGTAATGTACAAAGTGCATTGGATAAATTGTCATTTAGATTACACAAAATGAAAATAACATTGACATCTCATTTTAACAGATATATTTACCAAAATTTAAAAAATATATCTTGAATTACTAAAGAGTAAATTTATTCAATAAAATCACCATTGGCTTCAACCATGGCCTCCAGATGACTTTGGAATCTCCTGCAACTTTTTTGGACTTTTTTGCTTGACTTCAGTTCATCTTTGGTGTTACATGGAGTTTTGTTGGTCTCTCATTCAACTCCACCCCACACATAATAATCAAGGGGGTTGCAGTCTGGGGAGTTAGGTGTCCAGATGTAAGGGGTGATGTGATCAGAGTAATTATCTGGCACCCATGACTAGTTTCTCCTGCTTTTGTGGCATGGTGCAGAGTCCTGTTGCCAGACATATTCATCTTCCAGCAGCCACCCTCTTAACCCAGGACAGCACTACCTCCTCAAGGCACTTGATGTAAGCCATTGTTGAGTCTGAGGCCTTCAGCAACAAATTTTGGAGTCCTTTTCTTATCAGAATGATTAGAGTGAGTTTTCAGAGCTGCTGTACCTTCATAATCACCATTAAACTCCTCCAACTCTTTCCAAATCTTCTGCTCTGTCCTCAGATTGACACTCAAACACTCTGAAATCTTTGAATTGGAGCTTCTGGTGTGAATGCCAAGCAGTACAGCATACCATTTCCAAATTTCTAGCAGAGGGAATAGCTTTATGGTGCTCTATTTCTCACAGACGATGCCCAACAGACCCTACTATGCTATGCAGTTAACAAAATCAAAAACAAATGACACACATACATGAAATAAAAAATATATTACATAAATGGTGGTACTCACTTGGAAAAACCTCGGATAGCTCAACTTGGGGTAGAGCAAATCGGTACCCGAGGAAAAATGGGGAATAAAAAAAGAAAGAACCGAGAACATTAAACAAAGGCGAAAACAATTGTCCAGTGTTCAAGCTCCGAGTCCAAAGAAAAAAACCCAAAACGAGTAAAAAGACAACTACGTCAAGTGCTCAATGCACTAAGGAGAGCAAAACCTAAGATAATCCTAAGGAGCCAGACAAACCTACCTAGGGTTCACCTAAACAGATCTTCAGGGTAATGCCGGCTGAAAAGGGAAATAATCGAACAGAATTTATAGCTAAAACCAAAAATAACGATGACCATGTGACAAAAAAAAAAAAAATTAAAGACAAACCATGCACCCCCACCCCCAAGTGTAATTGTAGGAATAAGGAAGCCAGAAATAAAAAAAATATAAAATGGCAACTATTTACTCATTGCACTCTGTATATAAATGTAGGTAGTAAAAAGCAAAAATTGGTAAGATGAAGGTTATAAAACCATGCTTGAGGCCTCCAATCTTCCCCACCCAGTCAGGGGAGGGGGTAGTATGCACTGTATCTGTATACAATGAACAAATTGTGCCAAACATTGAGTATAGTAAAAAAAAAAAAATCATTTTTTAAAGAAATGAAAAGTTTGGAATGCAGATTTTCAAAGATGAAATTAAAAATGTTCTTTTTTCCTAAACAAAACGAAAGCAACGTTCAGCTGAGCAAAAACAAAACTGGCAAGGGTTTGTTTCCCCCCCTTTTTAGTGATGATACATACCTTTTCTGATATTTGTTGACAAAGAAAATCCTTGCACTGTTTATCTCTGAAAAAGAAACAATGACCGAGATGAAAAGGTAACTTCAGTAGCTATGAACTAATCAGAAAGAAGTTGGCCACAACGTATAACATATACCAACTTATTTATGAAAAAAGAAAATAGTCTGAATAATGTAAATAGTGTACATAATACCTCATCTCAGAAATATAGACAGATAATAATGAGAGACATTTTAAGAGAGACCAATGGGACAAAAATTGAGAAACAAATGTTGTAAAAAGAGAATATGTTTAAAGGTTGTTAACCCTTTGAGTCCTTAAGAGATTACAGTTGTTAAAGCCTTGCAGTCATGACTGAATACAAAGCAATAAAAATGATCTCAAGACGAATTCAGTATCAAGTATCACAAGCTTATTGGTGTCAGGTAATTTGGCAATGGTGAGTAGTTTGTTTTTGTTTTCAGGGAATTTGGTTGTCTATAGCTTTGGATTATTCAAGTGATTTTTCCATTTTGGGCTCTTGTCTCGATAGAGGAATAATGTATGATAGAATACTGGACATAACTGAAGTTTTTTTTTTTTTTACATGTACAATTCTATATATATATATATATATAAAATAAATGAGAATGTCAGTGTGTCACACTTTTTCAACTTAACTCCTTGTGGCCATAACTCAACATATACCATTTTGGAATCAGGACAACTTCATAAGCAAATTAAAAACATTCCAGGCTAGATCTAGACCCACAATCCTGAAATTTTGGACTCACAAGTTTTCATTATTGTGATTGTTTTCGGATTCTGCTATCGTGGCTTCTACTAATAAAAACAATTAAAGGGACACAACTCTCTAACTTTCAATAGCTCATGTTCAAATGAAAAAATTACTGTTAGTGTTTCAAAATAAAATTGTCTGTGTTTTCAACTTTATTCCTAGAGGCCGTAGCCCAACATATCATACCATTATGGAATCAGGCTGATTCTGTGAGCAAATTAAAAGCATTCCAAGCCAGATCCAGACCCGCAATTCTGAAATTTTGGTTTCCCAAGTTTTCATTACTGCAATTGTTTTCGGCAATTTCTTGACGTGATTTTTTTGCACCAAATTTTTTTGTACTATAACGATTTTTATAACTTGGAAATAAATTTGGGAATAATTGAAATTAATTGTGAAATCCAGAAAAAGTCACCCATGAAATAAAAATCATTGTTTGTATAGAAAGTAAGGACCTACATACATCAAATTGTCTTTAAGTAGCAGTACAAGAGTTAGCATTGAACTTTTAAAAGGTAAGTTTAAATATTAATGAAATACTTAAATGCAGCGATCAATTTTAAGTTGTTCTGTAGTTTATTGTTGTCTATTGCATCTACTCCTCCCTATCTATTGTGATGAAAGCCCAATCAAGAGCTTTCTGCAAGAGCTACCTTAACCATTAGCATGTTTGAGGTGAAAATTGTTGCCATAGAATTATCTCCCTTTGCTGCTGTAGGCATATTCTGTTGCCTTCAGACAGCTGCTATAAATAAACACTTGTCAACTGTTGTTTCCGGTATTTTAAACTGAAAATCGCCTACTACTGCTTTGGAACGATGCTAAACTTCAGTTTTCCAACGTCATTTTCTAGACTCTACTCAAGGTTTGACACAGATTAAACCCATGTTAATTTTCTGCAATTTTTTTGTAAACAAAAATGGCTGCATCAACATCCAACAAAGCCTTTATTCAGGAGTTTTTCTTTCATTCAAACCTTGATGATGATTTTGAAGGCTTTACTCGAGTGGATATTGATGGGGAAGTGACCGAAGATGATAACCATGCATCCCTACATGGAGAAAAAACAATGTTGACCACAAGGTGCCGAGTGGCTATCACCATTCATGGCTAACTAATTTTAGGGAAGCTACTGGCTGCATGGATGTACCTGACAGCCTTTCTGAAGGTGAATTATTTTGTCTATTTACAAACAACGAAATAATAACTTTATTTATCAACGAGACAAATAAATATGCTAGTCAGGTGAAAAACAGACCAAACAAATGCTGGTGATTTCTTGTATGTAAACACAAGGAGCACGTCACTTCTTTAGACAAAATGAAAGTCTTCTTACCGATTTTGCTTCTTATTGCGCCCTTAGAACTCCACAAGGAGTAATAAAAGTTAAAGTATGGTAAATTGCTAATGTATTTGTTTTTTATTTTCTGTTTCCAATATCAAAACATGCATTCAAAATGTAATCAAGATATTACTCATCCATTCTTTTGGTTTAGTTTGGTTTGGTTAAGTTCATTTTGTTTTACAGCACATCAACCTCAATGGGTGATTCAATGCAGACAACTTTTCTTTTCTTTTTTTCTTGGTAATACTTTTTTGTCAAAAATCTCTTTCTGTTAATATTTTTTTCCTCAAAAATGTATAGCTGGTAATATTTTTTCAAAAAAAGTATAGCTTGTAATATTATTAGCCGGCAACACTATTATTAAAAAAACGCTGGTAATATTTTTTCAAAAATGTACAGCTAGCAACATTATTTTTCAAAAAACGTATTATCAGAGGCCTTGCTGCTGGACGTGGTTTATAGTCATACCCAGGACACATTCATTCTTTTATTAATCTATAAAAAATAAAATCTCTACACACAATACAAAGAAAGTTATAACAATTTTAAAACAGTAGATGCTCATGTATTGTGCCCTCAAAAAAATGCAGTGGCAGGGGAAACAATTCTAGAAAGAATTTAGTATGGTAATGGTTAAATGCTGCCCAATAGAGTGGGGGGTTAAACCTAGTACATATCTTTCATTAATAACAGCTGGCAAGAAACATTTAGTTAATCTTTTATTGAGTTTTTCCTGCAATCTAACATTTTTCCGTCTATATTTCTGAGATGAGGTATTATGTACATCATTTACATTATTCGGACCATTGTCCTCATCTTTGTCGCCATATTTATTTACAACATTTCAGCCGTTGTACGCTCCAGGTGGTTGGAATGTCTAACTGAATCCTTTATTTTGCTCACTGGGGTAGACTGTTCTAGTTCCATGTGCCATGTTTAATGAATGTCTCAAGGACACATGGGACAGTGGATAAAGACATTGGTTAGATCCAGTGACAGGACCCAAAGAGTGTGAGTTCAATACCCAGTTAAGGCAGTGGAGAACTTTCAGAGGGAAATTAACAGGAGATAACTGATAACTGACATCCATTAAACATGGCACGTGGAACTAGAACAGTCTACCCCAGTGAGTGAAATAAAGGGTTCAGTTTGACATTCCAACCACCTGAAGAAGGCCGGAGCATACAACAGCCGAAACGTTGTAATAAATATGGCGACAAAGATGAGGACAATGGTCCGAATAATGTAAATAATGTAACATTTTTCCGTTTTTCAGCGTTCAAAGAATATAGGAATTGTCTATAGTTATAATTGGCCTGAGCGCTTTCAGCTCGTTCTCTAGCCGTTATCAAAGATGTGTTTTGGATGATAAAATTCCGTTTGTGGCTGCTACATAGTAATTTTACTGTGTGGAGTTTGAGTGTTTTGTGTGGTCATGTGCTATGTGTGGTCAGTTGAATGGGGCAAGACTTCTATTTTCAGAACACTTTTAACACACTGTCTCCTCTGCTAAACAGTGAGATTGATAGTGGCAGAATAAGTTTCATAAGCAGAGCCTTCTTAATGAAGAGCTGACTACAACTGTGTGACTTGAAAACGGTCCTTGTATTATCATCTAGAATTTTCTTTAAAGGTTCTTAGAAGTCATGGGATCATAAATGTTTATTTATCACACACTGCTGCGACAGGTGGCATGTAAGATGTCTACTCAAGGAGGTACTAGTGTGTCCTGTATAGGTCATTGGTTTTGACAAGTAACACAGCCTTGTACAGGGCAATGGAATTGGTACACTATATTGGTCACTGCTAGTTTAGATTTGTTGAGGTTATTTTGGTTTGTGATGATGAGGTTTGTGGTCTTCCATTTTCTATAATATATTATGAACTTTCTATGTTTTCCAAGAGTTACTGCAGAAATATAGTGTTTAATGATTTTACTTTATATATATATATATATATATATATATATATACACACACACACACACACACACACACACACACACACACACACAAGGAAAATCATTAAACTCAACTCAATACATCATCATCATCATCACCATATCCACAAACATAACCCACTTAACCAATGTGGTGATGTAAAGCCCAGACAAATGGGAGTGTATGTGCACATCTACATGTGTGTGTGTGTGTGTGTGTGTGAAGAAGTGTTAATTCGTTTGATGACGCAGGCGGCCAATCTGAAAAGAGCCAAAAACAGCTCAACCTGCCCCCCTGTTGAAAGAACTTCACTACATACAGTCGCAACAGCAAAATAAGATTACAATTGCGTATGTATGTATACTTGAATGCATGGATATGTATCTGCGCCTAATCTTGAATTGTTTATACAGGTGTGTTTGTGTGAACTATAATACGTACACCTGTATACAGGTATGTCTATGTGTATAAGAGTGTCATCCCAAAAGGGAAACAGAGGATAATTACCCCCCACACACATACACACCAAACATAATTAAACACAAACAAGCATAAATAAATTCAATTTGTCTGATGGTCACAAAAGCAAGAAACCCAAAGTCGCAAACACATACCCATACAACAAAATATGTTAGCTCTATCACTGATATTGAGCACTTTCCAATAAGTACCATATATATATATATATATATATATATATATATATATATATATAGTGGGCGGAAACAAATATTTGTACACATATTTGTAATTTATTGTATTTCCAACTAATGAATAAACATACTTTTCATATAATTAACTCTACAGAGATGCATAGAAAACAAAAAAATATTTTTGATTTAATAGAAATAAATCCTATTTATCCATTTTAATGAGGGAAAAAAGTATTCGTACAATGCAAATATCTGATTTTAAAATTGCTTTAATACTGTGGAATATTCAAATGAAATATTCTAGAATGTTCCAATTCTCTTATCAGGAGTTATTTTTAGTCTAAAAAATACAAACAGAACATTTTGTAATTGCTATTCATGCAAGAAGGTTATCATCATGACAAGAAGTAAAGAATTGACAAATTTGCAAAAAGAACTGATTGTTAAGCTCTGGAAAGAACGTAAAAGTTACAGGAAAATCTCAGACAACCTGTATATTCTCTTTACTACCATTAGTTCATTCATTGCAAAGTATAAAAAAAATTCAAAACTGTTGAAAACCAAAGAAGAACAGGTGCTCCATGGAAGATTTCTTCCAGATCTTTGAGAAAATTAATGCATCAAATTAAACAAAATCCAATGGTTACTTGTCAAGAGTTGCAGGATGATTTGTTTTCATCAGGAATCTGTGTCACTAAATGGACAATAAGCAATGAAATACATAGGAACAATCTAAAGTCACACTCTCCTCGGAAAACTCCACTTCTGTTGGAAAGACACAGAGATGCCAGATTGAAATTCGTTGATGAACATAAAGATGAGGAAAAATTGTATTGGGAAAGAGTATTATGGATAGACAAAACCAAAATTGAGTTGTTTGGACATAATTCTAGAAATCATGTAATGGAAGGTACGTACAAAATAATAAATGAAGATTATGTATTCTTTTTTTGTATTGTATGACTACTTTTTTCACCCATTAAAATGGAGAAATGGGATTTATTTCTATTAAATCAATTTTTTTTCTATTTTCTATGCATACTTACTTATGCACCTGTGTACAGTTAATTATATGAAAATTTTTTTATTTATTAGTTGGGAATACAGTAAATTAAAAATATGTATGTGTACGAATATTTGTTCCCTCCCCTATATATATATATATATTTAAAGACATTTATATTATGTTTAACGTTCTTTTTATAGATACAAGTATTTAAGCAAATGCTCTGTTTTATAATAAACAGTATTAAATAACATTTACCGGCCTGAATGTCCGAGAAATTTTCATAGAAAATTTTCGTAAATTTCGTAAATGTTATTTAATACTGTTTATTAAGTCCAATTCAAAAATATATGACGTCATTTGTTTACATTTGATACGCTAGAGCAGATATGAATAGAAGAGATTCATGGAAGATTTAAGTTTAAAGATAGTAAAATCGATCTTGCTAACCAGACGCTCGTCTGTGGCCGAATGGTTAAGGCACATCACGCGAAATGATGGTTCTGGATAGGATACAGGTTCGATTCCTGTCGGAGAGCGAAAATTTTCTATGAAAATTTCTCGGTAAATGTTATTTAATACTGTTTATTATAAAACAGAGCATTTGCTTAAATACTTGTATCTATAAAAAGAACGTTAAACATAATATAAATGTCTTTAAATAAATTGTCGGACTATGTCCAATTCAAATATATATATATATATATATATATATATATATATATATATATATATTAAAGGACAGAGCTATTTGATTTATCTCCTAAAAATGACATAAGGTTAACCTTTAGCACTATGTTGGTGACTATTTTCACCAAACAAAATGTTAGTTCTGCCAAAGCAAGTTGAATTTGAATTTCTTGATTGTAGAGTCATATCCTTGTATGACAACAACTAAAATAATCTTCACTGAAATTGAGAGAGAGGCTACTGCAAGTTCAAACATATAGAACTAATATATAAAACACTATATTTTGAGGTGATTCCATATACAGTAAAAGAGGAAGTAATATTTATAAATGATACAGAGTGCTAAATATTAATTGGAAATGGATAGAGGTCCCCATAAAAAAATAGCAAAAAGGTTCCTAGTTATGTCAGTGCCAATCACAAGTAAACAATGACCTTAGATGAAAAGTTGCAATCCAAGTTGGAGAGGGTGGGAAGAACTGAAAGTATTACTCACAGGTGGTTGTTGTAGAAGGTGTTCAGATTAATGATGGGTTTCTCCTCTGGATATGTATCACCCCAACTAATCTCCAGTAACATTGACTTGGGAGAACCATTTTCACCACACTAAACATTCGCAAAGAAAGAAAAGAAAAATTTCATCTACCAAACACTCAATATGAACAGAACTGACAGAAATACCATTATTTTGAAAAAAAATACGATCCATTTCAATAAAATAAATCATCGTTGACATCAAATGTAATTTAAAAACAAAACATGAAATAATTTACAAAAAGGAAGAAAACAACATTGATTTTATTAAACAGAGATATTTTAATTCCTGTCCCCCCCACCACCACCACATTAATAAAATAAATATCTGTCTCTATTTCTGAGATGAGGTATTGTAATTATTTACACTATTTAAATTTTTGGGACTGTTATTCTTAAATTTGCTGCAATATTCACAACACTTTATCTGTTGTACACTCCAAACTTCTTCAGGTGATTGGAATTTCAAATTGAACCCTTTATTTCCTCCACCGAGATAGATTGTTCTAGTTCCATGTGCCATGCCTCTTCGGGACATCTCAACTCAATCTCAACTCAATTCTCCAAGTTTTTGTTCACCACTGCAGTAACCAGGTATTGAACTCACAACTCTTAAATAAAAGGTCTAGTTTGAAATTCCAATCTCCTGAAGAAGGTCAGAGTATACAACAGCTGAAATGTGAATATGGCAACAAAGATGAGGACAACTGTCCGAACAATGTAAATAGTGTAAATAAATAAATAAATTTTCTTATTAAAAAAAAGAAAAAATCAAACGAGTAGACAGAATTAAAACCTGATTAGCTATTCTTTGATCCAGCTAACCATATCATTCCTTTATCTAAGAGCGTAAAATATTAATTTCCAAAGCCATAGGGAGCCAATATGAAAGAACACACATGGAGAAAGTTATCTTCTCAATATATCTAATGCTTGATAAATGTAGAAAATTATTTTTTAAGCTTGAATATTTAAGAAAAAAACTTAAAATGAAGGTTCTCTATCTTTCAGTGCATTTACCCATCAAAAGATATACCCTAAAACTTGTGAAAAAACTGTTGGAATAATATAGAATTAGACATTTTTAGATGCTGCTAAATTACCATATTTGCCACCAGAAGGAGCAATCTTTAAAACTATGTAGAATTCTATGATTAGACCTTTCATTAAATTAAAACCATCTGATAACATTACCGTTTTGCATGAAGTAATTCGATCAGAGTGTATAATCAGTTTCAGCTAGCATTATTGCCAGTTACACTTTTTAAGAGGCAGCAGCAGATCTCTTCAGTTGTCTTAGATGTCTGCCTAGAAGAAGGAAACTCCAATAGAAAACCTACAACCTAGGAACCTTACTACCATCATCCCATTTGATGGGTCAAACAAGCAAACCCTTGGTTTGATTTGTTTTACGGCATATCAACCTCAATTGGTTATTTAATGCTGACAAGATTTTTATTGCTGCTAATATTTTTTTTCAAAAGATGTATTACTGGTATCAAAACCTATTTTTATACTTTCATAGTGTTTTGACTCCTTTTGAGGGGGTTAACTATTTGCCCATAGCTGGGACCCTGACAGGTGGTACCACCCGGGTCAGGGTGGACCTGGCAACACCAGCAATTAAGAAGTGGTTCTACATTCCTCAAAACCTTCTGATCAAAGGCCTTGCTGTCAGATGTAGTTTATCGTCTTTACTCAGTACGCTGATGTAGTCTATCATCATAGCCAGGACAAAGCAAACCTTTGGTTTAATGGATCCAGGCAGGTTATATTGAAGGCAAGGGCAGCCAAAGAAGGCAGCAATAAGCCTAACTGACATGTTTGAGCAAATAGAGTTGCATTTAGGTCATAAAGGCGCATGCATTTCTTGCAACAAAAGGCTGGAAGCTGTGGAGAGTCACAAATGTCCACATTAGGGTACCTGTTCAAAGTGGGTTTGACTCCCATCATGGATTCAAGATAGAATATTTTGTTTCTAATAAATCTGATATTCCTTTTAATAATTGGTGCAACAAAACACCTACTTCTCTGACTGACTCTAAGTAGCAAATATGTTTCCTACTCAAAGATCACATAAAAAGAAGCTCTGATTGTAGCTAATATTTCCTGGTCTTTACTGATGAGATAAAGACGAAAGAAAATATCTCTTTCAAATTGTATGCTGCAAAAGAAAAAAAACATTTTTGTTGGCACATGGAAAAATCTTGTCAGAGCTTTGGCCAGTTTTGGCATGCACTCTCAAAAAGGTTGCCCGCCCCTGATTTATAAATATTACTTCCCCTTTTACTGCATATGGAATCTCTTCAAAATATAGTGTCTTATATATTGGTTCTATATATTTGAAATTGCAGTAACCTAGCTCTCAGTTTCAGTCTAGATTGTTTTAGGTGTTGTCATAGAAGGATATGACTACACAACCAAAAAATTCAAATTCAAAATAGTCACCTACAGAGTGCTAAAGGTTAATGATAGAGCCAACACAGAAAGTTTTCTTCCATCTGCTAATTACATGAAGAGTTTTAAAAAGAAATAAAAGAATTGTTTAGTTTTGGGAACTTAATATTTATAATGGTCAGAAGCCATTCTTCCTTTAAAGAAAAATGAAACAGTTGACTGATTAACTTTTCCTTCTGACTTACCCCAAGAAAAACATTGGTCTCTTCAGTGCTATCCTAAATATGTGCGTATAAGTGAGAAGTAGTTTAATACTACTTACACCGTTTTGATTGTTGTCCTCATCTTCAGTGCTACATTTACAACATTTGGGCTGGAGTGTACAATGGCCAAAACGCCGTGAATATGGCAATGAAGATGAGGAAAACAGTCCAAACAATGTAAATAGTTTAAATAATTACAATACCTCATCTCAGAAATAGAGACAGATCCTGAAGAAGGGCAAAACATACAATGGCCGAAACATTGTGAATATGGCAATAAAGATGAAGACAACAGTCCAAATAATGTAAATAGTGTAAATAATTACAATACCTCATCTCAGATATATAAACAGATACAGTTTAATACTCACCTTGTATTGAAACGTTGTGTTATTAATTTGTTTAAAGCAATCATCACCAGCGTAAATGGACTCCAAAACCTCCAACTCCTCCTGGGAACAAAAACGGTAAAATAAGGCAGAGATTTATAAGAGAAATTCACAGATATATTTAGCAATATGAAGACAGGGAAGGACTGAGACTATTTTGGTTGTAATACTAATAATGATAGTGCTCATTTTGCACTAAAACCCTTCTGAAAGGCATGAATCCACCTCTCCCTATGCTCTGTTTAATCACCTCTTGTCACAACAAGTGATTGAGAATGTGTGTGTATGGGGGGGAGTGCAAAACACCTTCGTATCTTACCTACCCAGGCAGCAGCAATAAAAAGATCTCATCCCCCGAGTCAACAAAGATGAGAGTTGGTGGATGTGGGGATTTGATATAACATTTTTTTTCTTTTTTAAGTAAAAAGATGAAATGGGAAAACTATATTGTCATAATGATGATTATTATTTTTACCTTTTTTTATTTTTAATCATGACAATGATGATGATGATGATTAGCATTATTTTTACCTGTCTTTTTTATTTTTAATCATGACAGTGATGATGATTATTATTTGTACCTTTTATTTTTAATCATGACAATGATGAGGTTTTTTCCATTGATTTATTATATTTTTGTTGAACTCATTGTTCTCTACATAGAATCCGATTGCAGGATCATGTCACTAATCTTGAAGTCCTGGATTGTGATGGTTCCACTAGTATCAAATTGGGCTCAGTTAGGTCTACATCAAAGCCCAACCTCAGTGGGTGGGGTCTGTTATCCCATGAAGAAGAACAGCATGTCAAAATACCTGCATGTATATTGGGGCGAAGTATGACAAAAATTGATCACACTCACTACAGGATAACAAGACCACAGAACATCACTAGCTGCAGTTACAACCAATTTTTAGCACTTGCACTATTCCATACATTTTGCTGCTCAGAGTCAGGTTGCAGATTGGGCTGAGAATTGATCAATTTGTTTCCAAATGCAAAGTAAATCTTTTTAGTGGGACAAAAATAACAAATAACTGAAATGATTTACATAAATTAATAACTTATATATTTTCTTAGAACTTGTATTTTCTATTTGGTTAGGTTAATGTGAAAAGTGCAGGTGGTGTAATGGACAACGACTCAGAATGAGAACTTGGAGAGCCGGGTTCAGATTCTAGTCAAGCTTGTTACATTCACTTAAGTGCAAATACCCTTGGGAAATGTAAAAATCCATCTTTTCTTCTCCAAGCTATAGGCAAATAGCAGGACAGACTGGACCCTATACCCTTGATTGGCAACCAGTTTAGGAGAAGGAAAACTCAATTCAAACCAGCCTGATATACATACAGTATACATACAGGCCAAGGATAAAAGTCACCACTACCACTGTCATATTGGAATTGGCATCCACCAACCCTCCCTCTTTAGTGCAACAAGGCAAGTGTCATTACCCTAAAGCCAAGAAAATAATTTGATCGGAAGAAAATTTGTGATTAATAAAGCTTTAAGCATGAAAAGAAAATACATTTTTTCTTTTCCTGGATGGGTTTCAAATGTTGATTGGAGTTTCAAATTTTGATAAAAAAACAAGAATTTTCTGTGGAAATTACAAATTATACAAAATTTCTTTTTGTTTTAAATATAAATATGAGTGCTAATAAATAAAAACAAAAAATACTGTACATAGTCGTGTATTATGCGAACTTTGAAGATCTAATTTTGAAACTAATTTGAGTACAATAAATGGATGTATAATTCAGTCAACAGTGTAGCCAGGGCCAGCAGTTTTATCTTCATAATATGGTACTGCCTATGAATGAAAAGGAGTAAAGTCAGGTTGTTAAAACTGTGAGCCTAAAAGAAATAACTGAAGAATAAGATTAAACATACCTGCTGCATGTCTGTAGAATTCATTGTGAATCATCTTCATAAATTCTCCATCAGACAAAAAACAAAGCAACTAGAAAGAAAAAGAGAAAAATAAATTAATTTTTCTAAAAATACATAAAGTGAAAGCACAAAATTAAATAAAAAAATGTCAACATCATTGTCTTTCTTTTTAATCACATTTCTCAAGATTAGACACGGTTTCTTGCTTCAGTGCCGTTTATTTTATCCGGAGCCCCCATTCTACCATCAGTAATATTTTTCCATGAATTTTACTTTTTACAATTAATTTCTGATTCTTGTCATTTTCTTCTTTTGACCCCCAGTTCCCTGGTTGTCCTCTCTGTGCCAATATTGGTTGTGAAAGATAATATTCAAAAATGCACAGAGATGTAGCATTAATGTTTGAGACACTGTTCAGAAGAAAGCAAGGCCATGTTGAGTCCTTAACCCAACAAGTCTCAGTCTCCTTAATTTGCTGTTATAAACACCAAATTTGAATGCAAATTAGTAATTAAATCATTTGGTTTGTTTTACAGCATATCAACCTCAGTGGGTTATTTAATGCCGACAAAATTTTTATTGCTCGTAATGTTTTGTTTTGTCAAAAATCTATTTCTGGTAATAATTTTTTCCTTCAAAAATGTATTACTGGTAATAATTTTATCCAAAAATGTATTTCTGGTAATATTTTTTTTAAAAAATGGATTGTTGGTAACATTTGTTTTTTCAAAAATGTATTGCTGGTAATATTTTTTTTCAAAAATGTATTGCTGGTAATATTTTTTTCTTCTTCAAAAATTTACTGCTGATAATGATTTTTTTACAAAGTATTTCTGGTATCAAAAACTATTTTTATACTTTCATAGTGTTTTTACCCCAGTTTCGGGGTTAACTATTTGCCCATAGCTAGGACCCAAACAGGTGCTACCACCCCGGGTCAGGGTGGACCTGGGAACACCAGCAATTAAGAGGTGGTTCCACGCTCTTCAAAACCTCCTGATCAGAGGCCTTGCTGCTGGACGTAGTTTATCATCTTACCCAGGACACCCCATTGGGGAGGGGCCTTACCCCTCTGCAGAGGTGCAGACGGTATATTCTACAGCCCCAGCTGACAGGGCAATTTAGTTTGGTATTAATTTATATGTTATATATTTTAAATAGCAGCAGGTTATGAATTTAATCATTTTCTTTTAATTTTTTTTAACATTTTTACTCCTTTCCTAAGACAACATACTCATGTATGTTGGCTTAGGAAAAGAGTAATTCTTTTAGGAATGGAGATATTTGAAAAAATCTGGGGCACAGATTTATATTTTGATAAGATTCAATAGCAGCACTCTTGAGAATTTTCCATCTAAGTTACTTTCTTTTAATAAGTGTAGCATTCTTTAGATCAAAGTTGTGGTTGAATTTATTTCTATGTATAACTAATGTGTTTGATAAATTGTTGTGTATAAGATCCTTTTTGTGTTCATAGATACATTTTTTAAATTTCTGCAGGTTTCTCCAATGTATTGTAAAGAGCAGTTGTGACAGCTTATTTTATATATGCCTGCTTCAAAATTAGCATTGAAGAAAAAGTTATTCCTCAGTGTTCACAAACTACTCAAACTTTCACATCATATATTTTCTCTTTACACAAATTCCTAAATGATCTTCATCACCATAAAATCTTAAATACAAATGGAGTGAACTAAGAAATTCAATCAATTACATAATCAACCATTTGCCCTTGCATGGAGTATTGCTGCCATATATGGTCTGGTGCCCTTTATGTTTGTCCCAAGGTTCTTGATAAGATCCAGAGACAGATATACAATGTAATTGGCCCTGATCTGGCATCTCGTCTGCATTCGCTCTCTCACAGACGTGCCGTCATCTTCCTCTGTCTTTTTTACAAATACTTTCATAGTAACTGCTCCAAGGAGCTGCTTTCGCTGGTTCCCAGACTTCATGAATTTAAGTGTTCTACTAGGCTGGCATCTCACACACACCCTTTCACTGTCGAAAATGTTAAATGTAGCCATCTCTTCTACTCCAATAGCTTCATGTCTCACACCTCTCGCCTGTGAAACTCCCTCCCCTTTTCCTGTTTTCCTGATAGCTATAATATCCAACTATTCAAACATAGTGTCAATCGACGTCTCCAGATGCCCTGATCTATCCCCTATCCTTCTCTTCATCTTTTCCTCTATCACTCTTATTTGCTCTCACTCCAACTCTGTAACCCCTTGCATGCTAGTGGCTTCCCGCCTTGCTTGGGGTGAAACACTTAAAAAAAAAAATAAGCAAATCTTTACAATATAAACTGAATGCATTAGTTTCTAAAAGTAAACTATCTAACTCAGTGATTCTCAACTGGTATGCTTTTAATTTAGGGGGGGGGCACACTCTTTGCCCATAGTTGGGACCCTAACAACTACTACATTCCTGGATCAGGGTGGAATTGGTAACAGAATTTGGAATTGGTAGCAATTAAGAGGTGATTCCACACTACTCCAAATTTTCAATCTCTCATTCAGTGGCCTTGCTGCTGGATTTAGTTTATCATTTTAAACAGCCTCTTTTCATGGTGTTTTATACACACAACAAAAATGATAGGAAAGTTTTTCTATTAAGTGAAAATGCAGAGAAAAACAATTTTGACAAAATTTGCAAATGTTGAATTATATTTTCTTTGCCCCATAAACATATTTAACATAATTTTCCCATAAATAATTATGGGAAAATTATGTTAAAAATAAAATATACTATTTACATTATTTGGACTATTGTCCTCATCTTTGTCGCCATATTTATTACAGCGTTTCGGCCGTTGTACACTCCGGCCTTCTTCAGGTGGTTGGAATGTCGAACTGAACTCTTTATTTCGCTCACTGGGGTAGACTGTTCTAGTTCCACATGCCACATGACATGTCTAACAGATGTCAGTTATCTCCTGTTAAATCCCCTCTCAAAGTTCTCCACCACCTTAACCAGGTATTGAACTCATACTCTTTGGGTCCTGTCACTGGATCTAACTAATGCCTTCATCCACTGTGCCATGTGTCCTTGTGGACATCTGTGTTTGACTTTCTGGTTATTATAAACCTAATGTCTTCAACCATTTTTTACCAGAGCTCATATTGCAATTTATTATTGCTTTTCTCTGGCACTCCTTATTACTGGTTCCCATATTGTATTCATTTCTATTCTTGGTCGGCTCAGGTGATTTTTGTCGCCTAGCAATACAATATGGGAACCAGTTATAAAGAGTGCCAGAGAAAAGTGATAATAACAACAAAAATTGCAATATGAGCTCTGGTAAAAACATGTAGTAATACGAATAATGTAAATAGTGTACATAATACCTCATCTCAGAAATATAGACAAAAATAAAATACTACGGAACTGCACTTACAAGTGATTATGAAGCCAGTTTTAGGGTACTGATCTTAAGGATCATGGTTGTTTTTGATTTTTTTTTAATTAATTTTTAAGAATATTTTTTGAAAATATAAGTTAATAAAAAAATACCTAGCCTCAATTTGCAACAGTTTCTGAAGATATAAAAAAAAAAACAAAGTTCAATCCTTTAAAGAATTTACCTGTGTGTATGTGGTGAATACGAAATAAAAATAACTCTTTTTCTCTAGTGTTTTCAAATTTGCGAGTCTATGCGAAAATTTATTTTGACCAATGGAAATAGGGATTGGCTCCAGGCTGAAGAAAAGAACAAAGCAAAGTTTAACTAGCCTATGTGAAAATTTATTTTGACCAATGGAAAAGGGAGCAGCTTATAAACTGAGAAAAAAGTAACGAGCTGATGTGAAATTACTTTTTGATATAAATAGTCAGAGAAAGTTGAATCAAGGCAGAGAGAGAGAAAGAAAAAATGAAAGCAGAAAGAAACAGGAGACAGAAAGCCAGTGTTCCACGCGTCTGAATAACACTGGTGTCAAATTATACTATGAGACCAGGGCAATTTCAAAGAACTTTATTCAACCCCAAAGTTATGTGCCTTAAAACATGTCTTTTCATTCATGTCAAATACAACCTTATAACTTTTATGTGAAAAACGAACTCTCTCAATTTGTTTTAAACATTTTGGAAAATTACTTTGTGTCTGATGATTCGATAGGGTCTACCAGGGTAAAATGGGTAAGGTAACACCGATTTTAAAATTCAAATCCTCATATTACTTTCTTTAGAGGACTTAATGAAAAAAATAAAAATAAAAAGCCCCTATTTTTGCACCGTAAGTCTCTTTAAGGTAGCATAGTTATTTGGTACCTATATGAACTTGTTTCAAATGCTTTATTTGGACCTTACTTTTTGTACAAAATTGGAAAAGATTCCAGGGTAAATTGGGTAAGTAACTATCTATTATTATTCTTTACATGACATGTGCCCTAATAAATCACTTATGTTCTTACTAAACACTCTTCAATCACATATCAGTCACTTTGTGTCAAACAATGTTAGCAAAATAGGCAATATTATATTCTTTGGCTACAGACACTGTTTATTGCCTCTCCAGCATCTTCTTTAGCCAAAACATCTGTCAGATTCTCCGCACACTGTTTCTTGCGTATGTTTATGAAACTTTCAGTGATTTTATTAAGCACTTCAGCAAGGAAGCATATGACTTTAATTACAATTGGGTAAAAAGAGTGAGGAAAACCGGTACATTTTAAGCACAATGTCTCTTTTCAAATGTGCACAGAATCTTACATATAAAGTTACCCATTTTACCCCGACTACAAAAGGTTGATATTTTTCAGCAAGTGGCTATCACAGAAGTCAATACACTGCAGAAAATCAAAGATTGTGACTCAATGTTACTTTTATTTTACAGACACTTTTTGATCATTTACAACCAAAAATTCAGACAAAGCACAAAGTATTTTAGAATTTTAAAAAAGACGCAAATGCCGCTTTGTAGACTAGTAATTCTGTAATTAATTGATATCGAATTCCTTCACAAGAAGCAGAAGTGAAATGATTTATTTGTTTTAATAAAAGAAAAAATAGTAAAAAAAAATGTGTCTGCAGTTAATTTCCTGTAGATTTTATTTTACCCCTTTAAATATTTGATCTTTTTAAATTTAAAAATACCCCCACCCAAAAAAAAATCAGTCAGTTGTGAGAGTTGTGTCTGAGAGGGTGAACTGAAAACAACGAAGTCAAGACACAAAAAATTAACCTTAATTTGTACTAATGCTAAATTTCATCATCTACCTGTAAATGAAAATTAGGACATTAAAAAAAACAAAAAAAGGAATTCATTTTTATTCTTAAAATAAAATTTATATAATAAATTTTATTAACTTTTTTAGCCGCAAAAACTCAAAGTAAGATATTTGTTTTAAAATATAATCTTCCTTTAGACATAAAAAAATGAAATTTAAATGTTTAAATACTTGCTAATTAACTGAGAATTAGTTTTATTTATTCAAAGCTAAAGTTAATGAAAACTTTTTTGATAACGAAAAAAACTGAATGAAGAATATTTCATTCATACGATCCAATTTTTAGTATTACTGGCAAGAAAAAGCATACATTTTATAATAACGAATTGTTTTACTTTTAATTCTATTATTTTTAGCACAATTGACTCTTTTATTAAATTCAAAAAGGTTAGAAATGATTTTTAGTTTTTACTTTCACATGAGACTTTTTAAATTAACAAACAATTAACTTGTGAAATCTTTACTTCACAAAATGATCGGTAAAGAAACGTTAGGAAGTTGTTAGTGTGGTTTCAAATAGTAGATAAAAACTGAACAGAAATGGGATTAAAAGGCATGATTATCAATTTAAAAAAAATAAAAATGCAAAAACTTACCAATTAAGTTTCTGTGATTTGATTTTTTAAGCAACTTTTTTTTAACTTATCTAACTTTTCCGGATCTGTTTTTTTGCGGTCTCAATTCTGATGATTTAAAAAAAAAAAAATTGGTGGAAACTGCAGCAGATATTAATTGGGGGAGGAGTTAGACTAAATTCAACAAATGGTTAATAGTGCAAAGAAAGAACCAAACAAGAATCAGAAAGTTAAAAAATCATTAAACACTCATAGCACGACAGGCATTGAAAAAATCCGGTGTTAAGCAGAAAAGTCCCGCGTGTAAAAAAAAAGCACCAGAGAAACGTTATTTCAGAAATTGAGGAAATACTCTAAGCGCCTTTATCATAGCAGGCTTAACAAAATTATCACGTCGAATACAATTCTCGTTGTTTAAGTAGCGTAGCCTTGTACCAGACTAGTCCAGGATGGGCGTCTTATATTGTACACATAAGTTTTTAGTGAATTTAATTCTTTCAAGATGTCCAACATTTGTGGCTGTGCAGACATATCACGGTGCTATTATAATTTTACTTCCACTCAATACCAATCTCAAAACTGGAAAGCATCGTATTGTATTGCTATTTTTGTTTCACTTCCGGTGCAATAAAATATCTGTTTCACGTATTACTTGTACTTCTTTGATCAAGTTGAAAGTTTTGTCAATTAACATGGCTCAAGTACAATACCTTCCAGATTGTGGAGATTTCAGTTGATTTTCTTGCTTGAAAATATAATAGTTTAGGAAGTCAATATATGATATTTTGAAGTGGGCTACAAAAGAGGGCCCATGTCTGGTTCAGTCCCAACCTCCAATTGGAAATTTGGGGAGGGTGGAAGTTTGTTTTTCGCACATCTACCCTATTCTTCTTTACGGACTCTCCATGCATCCATTCTCATCTACTGAACTATTTGCTTTAGTTCAAGTTTTGTTCTTGCTCTTTTGGGGATTCTTTACTCCCAAAGTACATTGCAAGTTCGATTATTTTAACCTGCCTGAAGGCAGTCTAAGAATGCCTAGCATTGAGGTTCATCAATATATGCTCTGTATCAGTTTCCTAGATCAAATGTGTACACAAACCAATGAGAATGGTGAGTTTTTCAGCTTTGAGGAGTGTGAACTCATGCAAAGGGGAGGCCTGCTGCTTGCCAAGAGGTTAGTGCTCCTACTATCACAATGAAGACTGGCCTCTCTGACACTCTGCCATTGTCCTGGAAGACTGGCCCCTCTGACACTCTGCCATTGTCCTGGAAGACTGGCCCCTCTGACACTCTGCCATTGTCCTGGAAGACTGGCCCCTCTGACACTCTGCCATTGTCCTGGAAGACTGGCCCCTCTGACACTCTGCCATTGTCCTGGAAGACTGGCCTCTCTGACACTCTGCCATTGTCCTGGAAGACTGGCCTCTCTGACACTCTGCCATTGTCCTGGAAGACTGGCCCCTCTGACACACTGCCATTGTCCTGGAAGATATTATATAAAGTGTTAGTTACAGAATACGAGCACAATCATTTGATGGATGAGCTTGGTCTAACAAAGTAGGAATTTCACTCCCTATGGACTTGAGTGGCTGGGTTGAAATTTAGTAATGTTGAGGCATCAGTAACCTGACTAGTATTACAAGGTGCCCACTGGGTCAGCAACAAGCTTTGTGCAGTGGAATTTTACTGGAATGCATTTGTCTTTCACTGCAGGGTCATAAGCCCATTGGCCAGGCTAGTCAAAGTCTGCATTCTGCATGGAAAGTTTTTGTCCTTGAAGCTAGTTCAGTGGCAATGTGGTGCCGCTATTGACAAAGACTGAGCACTATGTTTTCTTTTGCTTGCTCACCATTGTGAGAGTTGTGGTGTAAATGATGCGACAGAAGGAATTCCAAGAGGATGAGAAGCTGACCTCTTCTCAAGTGATCCTTTTCTTTGAGCATCAGCTTAAAGTTAAGACCAGGATGAAAAGGAAGTGACTCTCCTTATCAGAATTTGGTAAAAGGTGAATGAGAGTTTCACATCTATGTCACGTAAATGGTGCTGACTTAGAGTGGCAATTGGATGTTGGTTAGGTATCTAAGATATTAGTTTAATGGCAACCCATCCCTAAAAGTTGTTTTTTTTTTAAGTTTACCTAGCTAGGGT
The DNA here is from genome assembly GCA_964036315.1 of Acanthosepion esculentum. Taxonomy (NCBI): domain Eukaryota; kingdom Metazoa; phylum Mollusca; class Cephalopoda; order Sepiida; family Sepiidae; genus Acanthosepion; species Acanthosepion esculentum. Next base: position 142,540,324 of record OZ038479.1, on the reverse strand, counting down.
ATGTGTGCTCACCAGCCCCTATTAGTTTTGTCCCTTTTTCTTTAATCTAATTCTCCCTCCATCTCCACTCATTAGGGGTGAAACATGTCAGTCCTCTAGTGGATGAAGGCCACTTTTTGAATTTCATGTGCATCTTCCATAATTGTACCGTGACTGGTTGAGTGAATGTTTAGATATTTATTAAGTCCTGCTTTTTTTAAATATATTTTTTCACATTGTAAATACACATTGTTATTTTTATGCTTCAACCCCTACAGACAAAAAACTATATATGGAGACTAGTTAAGAATTCATAGAAAAATTGTGGCATTTTGGCAACTGTAGTAAAGAATGGTATGCCAGAATGTGGCATTATGGAGAATGGAATTGTAGAGTAATTGGCCATGGTTAAGTGTAATTGGCAAAATGCTCAATTCAAATGGAATTGATAAAGTTTCCAATAAACAATAAGAAAAGAAAGAAAAAGAACAGGGCAAAACTATGCAAAGTAACAGTAATGAGGCAAAACTATGCAAAGTAACAGTAATGAGGCAAAACAGTTCACAAAGCAAGTATGGTGTTAACACACAAAAGGGATACAGTCATGTGATTGCAGTGTTCTGACTTCAAGATGAGAAAGAACAAAAATAGGGTGGATGAAACCAAAAAGTGGTCCAGTTTTATTGGTTAGGAAGAAATCCCAGCATGCATGGGTACAATTTGGCTATAAATTTGGGGAGGGGATGCTTTTAGTGATCTTTCCAATACAGGACATTTGTTATATCATGAAATTTTTATGACTTGGGTGTGTTTGCAGGGTCCCTGTGAGTATATGGTACTGTGGTATATGGTGGATCAAATGGCAATGGATAAGTTCCTGTGGTAAATGAGTAAATTGTAATGCATGAATGGGTCGTGAATCAGATTAGTTAGGTTTAGGGTAGTTAGTGTAGACCAGCCTCACCCCACTTCCCCTTTGGCCTCATGCCACAATTGTAATTTGCAATAAATCTACATTCTATTGCAGATTAGAAGCAACAGGAACATTATCAGATGAGTGGATCAGGGGTTGAGACAAGCTAAGTTAAACATATGGCAGATGAAAACCAGCATCCCCTTCCCCCAATTTCGGCCTTGTGCCGTATTTGATGTAATATATTCATCAATAAATACCATAATAGTGCCCACCTCACTGTGAAGCAATGATTAGTAACTTCATGTTACAGACAAGTACAAATATAATAAGTTAAATCTTTTAGTCAGGTTGAGTCGCACCTATTTTTTAAATTGAGATGCATTATCCAGTTGCCTTAAAAAAAAATCAACACGAGAAATCATATTTTTTTTTACCTACACTCCAACATCCACTGCCGCAGGTACTGCACAATTATTTGAATGACCAGACAAAATCTCTACATTGTCATTTTGATGAAGTAAATATATTGGGACTGATAAAGTCCTTATATTAATGACAGTCATCTGATAAAACACCAAGTGTAATCACACAGAAAATATAAATTTAAACTAAAATTATTGAATTTTACTAGTGTTTGTATATCATGTGTTTGACCAAATTTTACCAAAAATCCAAGATGTCTATAAGTTGATTATTTATTTTTCTAATGCAACTGCAACAATTAGCATTGGAGGAATGTTATATACACAGATATTTTTTTTTAAAATGTGTATGTGTATAACAATTTTACATCACCAGATGAGTCACTACATAGAGATGGATGTCTTTATGTACTGGACTCTTTTGGTGACATATTTGCACATCTGTATGTAGTGAACACTTATGGTGATGCAACAGAAATAGACCATTGAATTTTATGTTATATTAAATCTGATAAATGAAATATAATTATTTAATGTTGAATAGAATGTTATTTCATTTGAATACTTCTCAAAGTATAAAACATGAGAAAATATATTTTACTTGAGAATCAATACAAAAGAGATGTAAAGAATCCTGAATCTTTTGTGTGTATTTTCAGCTTATATTCTGATTCGACATGTTCAAAGGAAGCTTTTGATTAGCAATTTATTTTTGTACTTTTTATATAAGTAAATATATATATTAAAAAACATTTTTGCATTTTATGCTTAATATTTTTTTTAATGCATTATTAATTATTTTCATGAATGTAAGAGAGTTTATTATTTTGCATGGAAAAATGCATGTAATTTTAAAAAAATAAGCCTTTTATTAAATAAAATGATTTTCAATGTATTCTTTTCATCTTTTCAATTACAATATAAAGTTTGGCCATTGTTTATTTAAGAAAATAATTGAATGATGTAGGATTTATATATAGAAATAAATAGAAACAAAGTTTAGTTAGATTTTATATTTGTGTTTTTATATAAAATAAATAAATAATTTATTAATGATAATTCTAAAAAATCATCCTTTATTAAACAAAAAATATGGAATATTCTACAATTAATTTTCATTATTCATTCTTATCTTTGCCAATTTATTTAAAAAAAAAATTGAATGAGGAGTGTGGTGAACAGTCACAGAAGCAGGCAAGACGAAGTGGCTTGCATCTAGAGCAATGGAAAATAAGTGACTGACATCAACATGCGGCATCAGCATTTTTTTCCTTGAGAATGCCATTAATCTCCAGTCAGACAGTTCCAACAGTGTGCTGTAATGGAGGTTTTTTTTGTACAACTTGGCATGAATCGACCAATAGCAAGTCATGTGGAGAATGGTCGAACTGGAGGACCAGCTATTTGCCTAGGTAACTGAGAACAAAAGCAAAGAATGCCAATTCATTGGTCAGCTGTGGTGTTGGTCTAATAAAAGAGGGCTGATGCAGTGAGTTGGGAGAACGGTTTTATGTTTGTGAAGTGTGCAGAACACAAGAACGGTGGATTGAACATGCAGCATCTTGTATTGTACAAATGACGTCCGAGGAATAGAGTTTGGTTTGGTTTATTTTGTTTTATGGCATATCAACCACAATGGGTTATTTAATGCTGACAACATTTTTTATTGCTGGTAATATTTTATTTTGTCAAAAATCTGTTTCTGGTAATATTTTTCCTTCAAAATTGTATTGCTGGTAATAATTTTTTCAAGAAAGTATTGCTGGTAATAGTTAACTATTTGCCCATAGCTGAGACCCTAACAGGTGCTACCACCCTGGTTCATGGTAGACATGGGAACACCAGCAATTAAGAGGTGGTTCCACGCTCCTCAAAACCTCCTGATCAGAGGCCTTGATGCTGGAAGTAGTTTATCGTCTTACCCAGGATGCGGATGTAGTTTAACGTCTTACCCAGGACAACCGAGGAATAGAGACCCATTTAACTACATCCATAAAGTACAGGTTAATTAAATTTTAAGTTGGTACCCACTCAGTAACAATATATCTTATTAATAATTTTCAATAAAAAGAGGTTTTTATTTTGTCTGAAACTGGTTAATTAACAGAATATATTCTGATCACGTGTCCACTATAATTTAATCTGTTACTTTACCAAATCTTAATTTATATCGATTTAGAAAAACATATGAATCACAACTGAAGCAAAAAATACAAAAACAAGATGAGATCAACCACGGTAACCAAGCTAATGCCAAAACAGTTCACCAAGAAAATAATTTGAAATAGCCCACAGAATGTTAGCAGGCTGACTTCAAATTCATACATATACAATAGCATATATGGCTTTAAGAACTCCTATAATTCACTTTACTTCCATGTAGAAGATTATGAATTTAAAAGAAGAAAAATCAACAGCAAATTACTTGATTAAACCTCGACATCTACACAGGTCAACTGATAAAGGCTTTGAGTTAAATTATTGTGCAATGCAGGCTGTTGTATAAAAATACACAGGGACAATGGCTATTAAAATTAAGCAGTCAAACAACAACGAAAAGGTTTAATAATGACAGGGTTGCAGAAGTAATTGAATCCTTCCAGCTGACTCAAAAATTCCATAACTTGAGTGGTTTTCAGCCAACATATGCTCTATAAACATATAATGGTGAGTAAAGTTAGAATAAGTCAAATACCAGCTAACAAAACATCTAGATTGCCCGCTGGTATTTGATTCATCAACTCGAGCAAAAGACATAGTACATTCACCTGGTCTTATGATAGTGACTCACTCAAAATGTTTGGCATATCTTTGTCCAGTTTCTGTGGGCTAACGTCAGCCCAGGCATATTATTAGATATATGGGTCAATTAAGAGATCCGTATATGCAATTCTGAATTTGGAACATGATATATGATATATGGGGAAATATTATGGGATACTTATGTTGTTTTTTGTGTGTTAACCATCATTAGTTCAATTGTGTAAACATAACATATAGATCAGTGGTTCTCAACTGGGGTCCATGTAACATTACTGGGGGTCTACACCAAAAAAATAGGTAATTAGGGGAAATTTCACTTCAGAACAGTTGTTACAGCTGATAATTGTAATTTCTACAGCAATCTATGCCATATTAAAATACTAAAAATAGAAAACAACTCTAAAACTAGTAGAAAATGAGATCAAGCGATGTAAATTAGACTCCCTTTTACTCTACCGGATGTTTTGATTGTAAAAGTTGAATAAAAACTGAGAAAGATATATGAAGGAAGGATTATATATATATATATATATATATATATATATATATACTAGCAAGCTTCAATTGCTCACTATCACTTCACAAAATAAGATATATTCAGTACTTGAAATCTTTGAAGCAACAATTGTAAATTAACATTTCATTCATAAATTGGCTTGTTATAATTAAGGAAAGTTTTACAAATAGATGCCAACTTGTTGAAGGCCAAGTAAAATGCAAATTTCAAACACTTTTCTGCACTATATAAGATGATATTCCTAAATAGAACTATTTTTGATATGAAAATCAAAACACTTCTCAAGTAAAAGAACAGTAATGAAGGACTGTTAATTAATGAAATAAACTTTTTTAAAATCAATATACAGAAGAGTGATATTGCCCAGAAGTGGATAATATATAATACAGATATGACAGTTGTGGGGCTCGGGCAATTTTTGTTCCTAACCCGAGTGTAAGCATTTTGGGCTCGCTACATTAAACCGACCTTGTGTCATAACCTGACCACGTGGGTGGGGTGAGTAAATACAAATGGCTCTAAAGTAGTTTGTAACACATCATTTATCATTTCTCATTTGTGTCTCTGTCTCTGGGCAGAGTGCACTCAGGGGAGGCTCCATCGAAGGACAGAGTTACAATGAAGAAAATTATACTGAGAGATGCCCAAGGCCTGGGGAACAGCTGCCCGATGGCCATGCCCTCTCATTGCACCAGAGAGATGTATCAATGCTCACACCGAGGCCAGCACAAGTGATTGTTGCGGGAGCTCAAGCAATTTTTGTTCTTAGCCCATGTGTATGCGCTCAGGCTCCCCACATTAAACCGAACTTGTGTCACAATGTGACTCTGAGAGGCTTGAATAAATACCAATTTACTATAAAGTAGTTTGTAACATTTATTTATCATCTCTCAGTTACGTGTCTGTCTTTGGGCAGAGGGCACTCAGGAGTGGCTCTGTTGAGGGACAGAGTAAATACCAAATTGCCATAAAGTACAGCTTGGGCTTTTTAATCTCAGAATTTGTGAAAGAATTGAGCTCCAATTTCACATTTATTCATATAATATAGGTTTTACTTAATTAGCTATTATTTTTCTCTAACTTTTCAAATGTTGAATGTATGACTAATTCTATTTTCCCATCTTTACACTATATTGTCCCCTGTTCTGTCACCCATGAAATGAAAATAATTGTTTGTATGGAAAATAAAGATCTACATACATCAAATTGTCTTTAAATTAAGTGGCAGCAGAAGAATTATCGTTGAACTTTTAAAAGATAAGCTTAACATTAATTCAATACTTAAATGCAGCGATCAATTTTGAGTTCTTCTGTAGTTTATTGATGCCTATCGTGTCTACGCCTCCCTACCTATTGTGATGATGGTCAAACCAAGAGTCTTCCACAGGAGCTAGCTTAAATGCCGCCCAAAAGGGCGACTTTTAAGCTAGCTGCAATTTTGGATACAAAAGGAAAATAAGAGTTACTCTCCTTGAACCATGAAAGCAATGATAATGGCTAATATAATATATGAATATATATTTTTTGCATAATCTGGCAACCCTGAATTGGAGCTCAACAAAAATCATTCCCTGCACCTAACTTTTCTAGGGCTTTTGAATGTGCTATGAATCATTGAAATCAGACAATAAGGAGCGGAGGAGTTGCTTGGACACACACATGCACAAACACACACTGTACTTTTTATATATATATATATAAGGATTATATAAAAATGAAAGATTAGCAGTATTAAGTACAATATATGGATAACAAATGATACTGCTATAAAATATCCACTTCTTTGTGGAATAAGCTCAGCTCTACATTATTTCTTTTCCATCATTTCACCTTTTGTTGAATCGGGTTTTAGTCAGATGTCTCACTTACTATCAAAAGCCCATAATAGACTCGACATTGTGAAAAGGGGCGATCTTTGACTATCATTGACATTGATGGAGGTGAATATAAAAACACTCACAGAACAACATCAACCACAGCGATCTCACTGAATAAATCTGCACTTTTTAAAAAATTTATTAATTACTCACATATTTTAAAATGATTATTTACATTATTTGAACTGTTATCCTCATCTTCATTGCCATATTCACAATATTTTGGCCATTGTATGTTCCAGCCTGCTTCAGGTTATTGGAATTTTAAACTAAACTCTTTATTGTGTCCGCCGGGAGTAGATTGTTCTCATTCCATGTGCCATGCCTCTTCCGGATGTTTCAGTTATTTTCTTTTAACTCAACTCTCTAAGTTATTTTGGTTCACCACTGCTGTAGCCTGGTATTGAACTCCCAATTCTTTGGGTCTAGTCACTGGATCTAACCAACATCTTTATCCACAGTCCGAATAATGTAAATAATCATAATACCTCATCTCAGAGATATAGACAGATATATTAATATGGTTTATTATGAATTATTTTACTAGTGTACATAAATGTTCCATAGAATTTAGTTGTACAAGTTTTATTCATTAAATTAGTTTTACTTCAAAATAAAGCATATACATTTACTATTTTTTAAGACATTTTCTATGTTCATACATTCTTTTTATAGATACAAATATTTAAGTAAATGCTCTGTTTATAATAAACAGTATTAACAACATTTACCGGCCTGAATGTCCGAGAAATTGTCATAGAAAATATGCGTCCTCTGACATGTTGTTAATACTATTTTATACGGTTCTATAAAAAGAACGTATGAACATAAAAAAATGTCTTAAAAATAATTTGTTCATTTCATAATGTATAACGTCATTTGTTTACATTTGGATACGCATTGAGCAGATATAAATGAATGACAGAAAATCATAGAGAATTGTGTTTAAAAAAAGTAAAATTGACCTTGCTAACCAAATGTTCCTCTGTGGCCAAATCGGTTAAAGGCACGTCAGGCTATATGACGGTTCCATATACAATACAGGTTCGATTCCTGTTGGAGGACACATATTTTCTATGAAAATTTCTCGGACATTCAGGCCGGTAAATGTTGTTAATACTGTTTATTATAAACAGAGCATTTACTTAAATATTTGTATCTATAAAAAGAACGTTAAACATAAAAAATGTCTTAAAAAATAATTGCCTGATTTTATCCATTTAATAATGAACATTTACTATTGTTATAATGCAATTCCTAAACTTATCTATTAGTAAAAGATAAAATGAGCTTTTTTTTTAAAAATCAGATGGTTATATAAGTCCACCAAAACAAATGAAGTGTAAAAGTGGTCCATGGATAAAAACAGGTTCAGAATCACTTATATAACATATAGATAATTTACCTGATGATATCTAACATATATATATATATATATATATATATATATATATAACATATAGATAATTTACCTGATGATATATAACATATATATATATATATATAACATATAGATAATTTACCTGATGATATATAACATATATATATATTTAAATACAATTTAGATTTAAATACAATTTCCAACAATTCCCAACATAGTTTTATTACACTGCATAAAGAAAAAGCCCAACATATATACAACAGAACCTCCACGCAATTAAGAAATCTTGCACACAACACTGCTTACATTAAGAAATCTTTTTACATGAACTTATCTAAAAAAATCAGTTATTCGCTCTACCTAACACTTTCTCCTTCTCAATACTTTCAAGTAAAAAAACACTCAATTTCCTGTACCAAAAAAAACTGACAGTGTATATTTTTGAAAAACCAAAAACTCAATAAACTAATTGCTGAGGACCCAATTTTACAACACATACCATACCTGAATAACTATTTAATACAACAGACCCCACGAAGATCTCATTATGCCCACTACACCCATACCACCTCTGCTGACAACTACATCACCAACCTATCCAAATATACTCTCACCCAAGAAGAAACCTCTTTATTAAATAAAGGATTATCATTCTGCCCCTCACAACCACTAAAACCTCTAAACCTCTGCTATGATATGGAAAAATACATTCGTAGACTGAGACTAAAAGAATATTTCTCAGACAACAAATCTACTTCTAATACAGACCACACCGCTAACCAATCATGCTCCAAACTTCCTCCTATGAAGAATAACACTCTATGGACCCAACCAATCGGACGTAATCAACACTTGGATCAAAGCCAGACAACACATGGATAACTTCTTAACAAACAAAGGACACCAGATAAAAAAATACAACTTATCCAAAATAGAACACCAAGCCATCTATACTCTTAAAAACAACCAAGACATAATTATCGTACCAGCCGACATTAAAAACTATATAAAAGAAGCAGAATCACAACTCCAAAATAACCGATTCTATGTACCCTTACCTCTAGACCCAACTAGCACATTCAAAACAGAATTATCATCTCTCACTCAGAACCTAAACCACAACATAAGGAACACCATAAAATCTCTTATTCCTGAGAACCCTAGAACAGCAACATTCTACACTATCCCAAAACTACATAAACTCCCCAAAATCATTTCAGAAAAACACTCTAACATTTTTTCATCCAACCAACATCAAATTACACAACCAAATAATGAAGAGAACATCAATGAAATTTCAAAATCCCTCAAAATCATACCACCTGGTAGACCCATAATATCAGGCATTGGTACCCTCACAGAACTTATATCTGGGTACATAGACAACATCCTAAAACCTTTACTGCCTGACATACCTAGTTATATTAGAGATACTACTGACTTTCTCAACAAATTACAAAACATTAACTCAATCCACCCGGATACAATCCTAGTAACGATGGATGTTTCGTCTCTTTACACGAACATTCCACATACTGAAGGAGTTTCAGCTTGCCATGAGTTCCTTAGTAAAAAATTACCCAACAACCAAGTTACAGATATATGTTATTATTATTAATAAATTTCATTCTAACACATAATAATTTTAAATTCAACAACAAACACTATTTACAGATCAGTGGCACAGCAATGGGCATGAAAATGGCACCTCGCTATGCTAATATCTTTATGCACATTCTAAAAAGGAAAATACTAGACAATTCAGAATTTAAACCATTACATTATTTTAGATATATTGATGACATTTTCTTATTATGGACTCATGGATCAGAAAAATTAAAAAGTTTTTTCACTTTCTGCAACAACTTCCACGATACAATTAAATTTACCATGGAGCATTCATACACATTCGTCCCTTTCTTAGACGTTATGATAAAATTAAACAAACATACACTTTCTACCAGTCTATACAACAAACCCACAAACCAGCATAAATTCCTACACTTCAAAAGCTGTCATCCTCTTAAATTAAAAAAATCTATCGTATACAGCTCATTTCTAAGAATCAAATGCATATGCTCAGACCATCTAGATTTTCTACACAACATTAATAACTTAACAGAACAATTCCTAAAATGTAAATACCCAATAAATATAATAAAAGAAGCACTAAATAAAACTATCCATATAAATCGTAACACACTTCTCAGATACAAGAAAAGTAAAAACAACAATCAGATTCCCATGGTTTTTAACCATAATCAATATTCCCACACACTTATTCACAAATTAAAAAATGATTACAAGAACCTCCAATTAAACAAAAATATCAAAGACATTTTTGCTAAACCACCCATCAACGCAAAAAAACAAACACCTAACTTATCAGCTATCCTCACCTCTACCAAATATCTAAATTATACAAACCAAACAGGAAATTATAAATGTAATAAAACTCATTGTCTAGTTTGCAAACCCCTAATAACAGATAGTGAATTTTCTGTACCCAACTTCAAAATCAAAATACATCCACCTCGCCTCACCTGTGATAGCAATAATATAATTTGCTACCTATTCTGCACAATATGTCCTAATAGTGGATATATTGGCGAATCTGGAACTAATTTTAGATTTCGTTTCAACAACCACAAACAAGACATACGTCAAAACAATCCGTATTCCCCCATAGCTGAACACTTTAATCAATCAGGACACTCATTAGACAACTGTAAATGTATATTGATAGACTCAGGTTTTAGCACAACATACACACGAAGAAAAAAGGAGAAATACTGGATTTTAAAATTAGACACATATAAACTAGGGTTAAACAAAGACTTGGGTATTTTAAATCTGTATAAATATTTCAATAGTTAAAAAATTTATTTAGATATAGTTAAAAAACCTTTTTAAACAACATCTAAAATACGATCGTTAGATTTACGTTAAAAAACTCAAACATAGTTGCATTACACATCACGTGATGTCCGCGTCTAACGACGGACGCTGTAAAGTGTAAACAATCTGCCAAATACAGTAATTCAATTAATTTCTGAGGAAGGACCGAGGTGGTCTGAAATATTAAATATATATAAAAACATATAAATAAATACTTTCGCAAAAAAACACCCAATTTTTTTTCAGTTATTTTATCCATATATTATATACATATCAAGAAAGTATACGTGGCTTCTCATTATGCTATATATATAACATATAGATAATTTACCTGATGATATACAGCATATATATATATATATATATATATATATATATAAAACATATAGATAATTTACCTGATGATATACAACATATATATATATATATATATATAGATAATTTACCTGATGATATATAACATATATATATATATATATAGATAATTTACCTGATGATATATAACATATATCTATATATAACATATAGATAATTTACCTGATGATATATAGCATATATATATATATATATGTATATGTATATATATAACATATAGATAATTTACCTGATATATAGCATATATATATATATATATATATATATAACATATAGATAATTTACCTGATGATATATAACATATATATATATATATATATATATATAACATATAGATAATTTACCTGATGATATATAACATATATATATATATATATATATATATAACATATAGATAATTTACCTGATGATATATAACATATATATATATATATATATATATATAACATATAGATAATTTACCTGATGATATATAACATATATATATATATATATATATATATAACATATAGATAATTTACCTGATGATATATAACATATATATATATATATAACATATAGATAATTTACCTGATGATATATAACATATATATATATATATATATATATATAACATATAGATAATTTACCTGATGATATATAACATATATATATATATATATATATATATAACATATAGATAATTTACCTGATGATATATAACATATATATATATCTATATATATATATAACATATAGATAATTTACCTGATGATATATATATATATATATAACATATAGATAATTTACCTGATGATATATATATATATATATAACATATAGATAATTTACCTGATGATATATATATATATATATATAACATATAGATAATTTACCTGATGATATATATATATATATATATAACATATAGATAATTTACCTGATGATATATATATATATATATATAACATATAGATAATTTACCTGATGATATATATATATATATATATAACATATAGATAATTTACCTGATGATATATATATATATATATATATAACATATAGATAATTTACCTGATGATATATATATATATATATATATAACATATAGATAATTTACCTGATGATATATATATATATATATAACATATAGATAATTTACCTGATGATATATAACATATATATATATATATAACATATAGATAATTTACCTGATGAATCCAATAACACTGGTCTGATTTGTTTTTTAATGACACACTCCTTAACTTTTTCATTGTGAAAATATCTGTCTGTCATGTAGCACAAACAGAAATCTCTTTTTTTTCAATTCACCACATTGACTGCCAACCACCTGATAACTTATGATGCCAACTCCAAGTTTAGTGTGAAAACAATGTCAAGACTTCAGTTAAAGCTATAAATCAACTCATAAAATTTTTGTTATTGCTTACATTGGCTATTATAAAGTCGGTGTTTGAAATCAGAATTTGTAATTACAGTTTCATCATATGGATCCCAGTCCATCATCTTATACTACAGATATATGATAAAATCACAAACATTTACCTAGATTCTGAACCTTGGCTTACCTATAGGTTGCCTTATTTGTGGAAATATATAGTAAACTTTTCTTATCCCACAAAATTTTTCTTTCATATTGCTATAAATGAAGTCCTGCATATTTTACATATTTAAAAATGTATTATTACATTCCATAAAAGTTAATATAGGGGGACATGTGTGTTATGTAGACCCCCCCACCTCCCTATGAAAACCAAATGCGTGTGTATAAAAATTTCAAATAGAGTATATCTGTAAAAGGACATTATGAATAAAGACAAGATAAGTTTTCCTTTTTGGATGTTTGAAAATATGAGAAAAATATACTATTAAGGAGAGAGGACAATAAAAGAAGAAGGACTGTTTTGTTTTTCCTTTTGTCTTTATTTATATTGCGATGAGAATATCCATGGCAACCAAGAAAAAGAGTCTTAAAAACGCTCTGCTGAAAAAACGGTTAGAAGAAAACGATCTGCAACATGAAGATGGATTGCAACTAACGGACAGAAAGCTTAGTAAAAATAATCTTCTTTTGTAGAATATTACCTTCTACATTAAAATAACTGTCCGAGATATCACTCCCTATAACTTTCTTCCTTATGTGAACATTAATTCACTTGAACATTGAATTTAAAAGCATTTTATTTTATTCCGTCACATGTCAAAACTATCTCCATTCTTAAATCTATTTCCCTCAAGTTACAAATTAAATTGTTTTGTTATTGTTACGATCGTCTTATCTTAATACTTTATTTGGATAAATCGTTGCTACCTTTATTTTGCTGCTTTCTTTCTGTTAACCAAATTTTGTCTGAATCCATGTTTATACCCGAACCACATCTCCGAGCCAACCTGGGTATAGAATATCCGACGTAAATATAAATTATTTTATGACACAGCAGCTGGGGTCATTAGAGAAAATTTGATTATACTTCAAAGCTTCACCCCACTCATGACAATATATATCTATATCATAAATGCAAATGTCAGTGTGTCCCACATTTTCAGATTTATTCCTCGAGGCCATAACCCAACATATCATACGATTTTGGAATCAATCTGACTCCATGAGAAAATTAAAAACATTCGAGGCCAGATATAGGCCTACAATCCTGAAATTTTGGATTCCCAAGTTTTCATTACTGTAATTGTTTTGGGCATATGTTTTTTTTTACAGGATTTTTTGTGACAAATTTTTTTGTATTATACTAATTTTTATAACTTGGAAATAATTGAAATTAATTGCAAAATCCAGTGAAAGCTACCCATGAAATAAAAATAATTGTTTTGAAAGTAAGGACCTACGTACATTAAATTGTCTTTAAAATAAGTGGTGACACAAGAATTATCATGAACTTTATAAAGGGAAGCTTATAAATATTAATACAATATTTAAATGCAGCAATCAATTTTGAGTTCTTCTGTAGTTTATTGTTGCCTATCACATCTACTCCTCCCTACCTATTGTGATGAACATCCAATAAGGAACCCTCCACAGGAGCTAACTTACATACTGCCTGATAGGGCAACTTTTAACCTTACATATATATATATATATATATATATATATATATATATATATATATATATATATATATATTTTGTCATCCACAGACTGTTTCACTGTTTCACAGCTCATCAGTGTGGTTAGACGTCCGGTTGCCTCTAGCTAGAATCGAAACCTGACTGAATTGCCGTCGGCACACGGCAGGGATGAAGGTGAATTTTAGCGTGTTTATTTTTAGATTTAGATAAACACACAGTGACTGACAGTGACTCAATTCTGCCGAAGAGTCATGCTATATTAGCTTTAATAGTCACTGTTTACAAACGCATGCTTCACACCCAGAGCTCAACCGAAATTAATTTTTCAGGAGCCAATATATATATATATATATATATATATATATATACACACACACACACACATATATATATATATATATATATATATATATATATATACACACACACACACACACCACCTTATTTCTTAAAATTTAACAATGTTTTTTTTAAATTTGTGATTTGTAGTGCTTAATTGAAAGTCATTACTAACAGTTTCTCCTGTCACACTTCTCGCTTGTGGAACTCTCTTTCGGTTTCTTGCTTCCCAATCAACTTCATCTTCACAAATTTAAGTGCAATGTCAATTGTTATCTTTTATTGTCCTCTCACTTTAATATTATATTTTTCTCATTACCTAATTCCCAGTAACCCTCTTGTGTCTTAGTGGCTTTATTGCCTTGCTTGGGGTGAAATGATTAAAAAAAAAATAAATGATTGGATGTTATTTTGCAAATCCTTGGAAACAGGAACTATGGGCATATTTTGTTTTGGTTTCCAGGAAGGTAGCCATTTATAATGAATTTCCAAAGCAAACAAAACACCTTATTGACTTTTATATGTACGATCTAGAGTGCTTAGTCTATAAATGTATTAAAAAATAAATTTAAATAATTTAAAAATAAATTTAAATTTGATTTTTTCTGGTCCTAGTATCTATTCTGAAACTCCTCTTTTTTTTTTCCTTTTGTCAGTCAGAAATTTTTTTGTCCTCAAGCCAGGTATGAATCAATCCAGATACCTATGGAGAATTTCAAACTGAACCCTTTATTTAATCTATGAGGGAGACTGTTCTCATTCCACTGCCTACATATAGGAATATCTTGTCTAGTTTTTATTTTTAGTACTGCTCAGTTGTTGCTCACCGTGTTTTCAAAATACACACTGCACAGTCCAGGGATTGAACTTACAATTTCTATGCCACCAAATTCATGAACAAACACTTTAATCCACTATTGATATATATATATATATATATATATATATATATATATATATATATATATATATATATAAATGGGAGGGATTTCTCAGTCAGAATCAACTCTTCTAGATCAATATTTTAATTACCAAGCATCAAAATACTGATTTGGAAAAGTGGATCAGGCTGAGAAGTTTTCAACAGCTTTTCATATCTCACAATTATTCAACTCCTCTGTTCTGAATTTGCTATAGAACATAGCAAAAACAGCACATTATGGTGAGATTTTTTTTATAGCACAATACCATTTAAATGTTATAACTTGGAAAATAAAGCAATTTCCAATTCATCCAGAAAATTAGTTTGAGTAATTTTTCATTAAATAAAAGTTTACATACGCACACAAAAAGTATTCTCCAAGGGAGATAATTCTAGATTTATTAAACCAAAATTGTTTAGTTTCTAAGTTTCCTTTTCTTTTTTTAAGAAGAAAAATACTAAGGTTCACCGAATAGCCACTCAATGTAGAGCATTTTAATAAATAAGGTGCATGATATGAATGAAAAAGGTGGTAGTAAGTGAAGATTATGATTGATTTTAAGTGGTGTTCAGGGAAATATCAACATGGGAGTCTGTTTCACAAAAGTAGCAGTTCTTAGGAAAGAGCAGTTTGAGTGGAACTGTCTCCTTAGATTTGGAATCCAGAAGAAATGATGGTGATTCAACTCCACAGAAATAGCATGGCATGTCTTAATTGTAAAGGTCTGAACTGGAAGAACAATTTTCAGTTCCAGCAGGTCACCAGTTTTTGAGTAATTTTCATTTTAACCTAGGAACTGTAGAAGAGGTTTACAGCTATCAACAGATCATGAATTAAGTATAAACTGACGAAAGAATAAAATGTCTAAGGTAAATAACTCCACGTGCATTAAATACTAATTACAAAATCACTGACCTTGACCTGTCTATCCTGTGTTCGACATAATCTCATGCAAGTAACGATAATAATTAAACTTAGTGATAATTAGTATTTTTAAATTATGACTTCTATCTTGACGTTGAGCTGATGCCACCAAAGACGCCATTTAAGCAAGTCCCTCTCTCTCTATATATATGGCCTGATGATTGCGTCTAGCATGAAACAGCCTGTCGCCTCTAAATGTTGATTTCAATGTTCACTTTTATATTTACACACGCTCTATTTCTGATATTGAGCACTTTATCCCATAAATATAGCACACCTTAAGAGTATATTTCTTCACACACACACATATATATATATATATATATATATATATATATATGGGTACCTCCAAAGAAAAGCATTATTTAAAGTTTAAACTGAGTGTTTAAAAATGAAAAATCTTTCTTGAAGCTTTTTTAGTTTTAATTTTAAGCTAATAGACTAAATTTAATATTTCCAATAAGCAAAATACTTTGTTGTATTTCAAAATGAATAGGTTGGTTTATCGTTTGGTTCACATTCCTCCCTGGTTTTTTGATCAAAAGTAGAAGTTTATCCCTTGTTTCCTGTTTAGGATTGGGTTTCCAGTACTTTCTAAAGTCTATTTCAACTTTATACTCTGACTGAATTCTGAAATTTTATTTATTAATTTTTTTTTTCTTTTCCTCAACAGGAGTAGATAGGTTTGCTTAGTGTCTGGTTCACACATTGGTGTTTTGAACAGAAGCACAGATTTATTCCTTGTTTCCTGTTAGGATTGGGTTTCCCGTTCCTTCTAATGTCTTTATCATTCTCTTTCGCTGCCAGTAGTCCTTTGCATCTTAGAGGCAGTTGGATTTCTTTTTTTTAAATCACTACAAATGGCTGATTTTATCTATATTTACAAAAAGCCTAATGTAATTAATTCTCATTATTAAAAAAAATCTTTCAAATATAAGGATTAGCTGAATTAAGGTTTAATTAATGAGATTTTAAACAGATTATTACTTTTAGTTTAAAATATTACAGAAAAGCATTTCTTATCATGGAAGTGGGTGTTTTTTTTGAAGTGTTGACAACTATCTTGATAAATTTAAGTTTGTGATTTTTTTCTAGAGGGAATATAACTGTAAAAAGTACTTGAATATAACATGATCGCCTTTTTTATATATTTAACTACTCAGTAATCTTAAGAATTTAAGAAAATATTCTAAGTAATCTAATGTTTTATTGAATTTTAGGTTAATTTTGCTTTTAAATCTACTATAGTTACAGATCTTATTTTTTGATAATGTTGTGTATGGATGTCCATATTTACAAAAATCAGCATAAAAAATTAAAAATTCTTTTTAAAATACTGGGGGGGGGTCGCTGAATTGTAGTAAGCTTCTCCATTTATGATTAGTAAATATAGTTTTTACTTAATAACAATATCACTTAACCACTAGAAATTAATACAAAATTTTAAATGATTTAAAACCTTATAAATTATTCTAATGAAAAATTTTAAAAAATTAAAACTCTTGAAAAAATTCATTATTCATTGAAAAATGTTTTTTTCTTAAGACAATAGCGCCCATAATATATGCTATTCATAAAAGCAATTGAAAGCTTTTCTAATTAAATATTTTATTGCATTTTTTATTTTACAATTCAGAGCAGATCTTCGGTAACTGGGGGTTGTGTTTTACAAAAAGAAATGGAGATGAATACAATTCTCCGAGGACTTCTGCTTTTAACTAATATAAACATTAAGCTCTACAAAATTTAATTTCTCAAAATTTCATGAAATCAAATAAGTGGGGGGTAACAGATGTTAAAAAAATTCTTTTTTAATAATTTCATTCTTTTGTGAATAAGTCCTAGAAGTTTCATTAAAATCCGACAATTGATTTTTGCAAGAATTTCCAAATTAATGTTTTTCACTGAAAATAAAGAAAAAAATGTTAAAATTTCCTATACTAATCATTGCCACCCCCTGCTGACGACAAAAAAAAAAACAAAGTGAAGATTTTTAACCAAAATTTCAAAAATTCTATAGGGATCAAAAATATAATTAAATAAAAAAAAAAAAAAATGAATTTTCCTCTCACTAATAACAAAGATTTTGACGATAAAACTGGTTTATTAAATTTTATATACATTATTTACATTATTCAGACTATTGTCTTCATCTTTGTCGCCATATTTATTACATTTCCGCCGTTGTACGCTCCATCCAGCCTTCTTCAGGTGGTTGGAATGTCGAACTGAACCCTTTATTTCGCTCACTGGGGTAGACTGTTCTAGTTCCACATGCCATGTTTAATGGATGTCAGTTATCAGTTATCTCCTGTTAATTTCCCTCTGAACGTTCTCCACTGCCTCAGCCGGGTATTGAACTCACACCCTTTGGATCCTGTCACTGGATCTAACTAACGCCTTTATCCACTGTGCCATGTGTTGTTATAAATATGGCAACAAACATGAGGACAATAGTCCGAATAATGTAAATAGTGTACTTAATACCGCATCTCAGAAATATAGACAGATACTAAATTTTATACATTTTAAATAACAGGAAGTTATAAATTTAACCATTTTATTTTAATTTTTAACATTTTCATAGTCATGTATATTAGTTTGGAAAAGGAGTAATTCTTTCAGGAATGGAGATATTTACAAAAATCCAGGATGCAGATTTATATTTTGATAAGATTCGATAGTGGCAATCTTGACAATTTATTGTTTAAGTAAGTTACTTTCTCTTGTAATAAGTTGTCGTTTAATTTATTTCTATGTATAATAAATGCATTTGATAAATTGTTGTGTATAAGACCCTTTTTGGGTTCATAGATATGTTTTTTAAATTTAAAAAAAAATAAAAGGTAAAAAGCATTATAAAAGTGTAAAACTAGGTTTTAATAGCAGAAATACTTTGTAAAAAAATTATTACCAGAAATAAATTTTTGAAGAGCAAAAACTATTACCAGCAATACATTTCTTAAAATAATATTACCAGCTATACATTTTTGAGGAAAAAATATTACCAGAAATAAATTTTTGACAAAACAAAAATATTACCAGGAAAAAAGTTGTTGGCATTAAATGACCCATTGAGGTTGATATGCCGTAAAACAAGACAAACCAAACCTTAAAAAGAAAATACTGGACTTTCACTAGATACTTTATTTTATTCCAATATCAAGAGTGAGTTCTCAGGTGTTTATTAAGACCACTGTTACTAGCATAAAATTTCCCACAAAACTCACACCGAAATGGTTTGTCACCTGTGTGAACCCGTTGATGTACTGTGAGATCATATGTTTGTGCAAAAGATTTCCCACATATCACGCAGTGGAATGGTTTCTCCCCAGTATGTGACCTGCTATGCCTGACTAATCGGCTGTTGCGATCAAAACTACGTCCACAGATGTTACAGGAGTAAGGATTATTTTTGTCATGCAACCTCCTGTGTAGTTTGAGTAGACTGCTTCCAGAGAAAGATTTGCCACACTTTTCGCACTTATACGGTTTGATTCCTGTGTGTGTGCTCATATGTCGTTTAAGATCGTCTTTCCTGCACATAGAACGACCACAAATTTCACACTGGAACTTTGACAACACATCTTTTCTTTTATGACCTAAGTGTATCTTCTCATGACGGTTACGTGAACCAACCAAACTGAATGTCCGTTTACACACCCTGCAAGGAAATGGCTTTTCTCCTGTGTGTGTCCTCTTATGTCGGTACGCATCCCCCTTTTGTGCAAAACGTAATCCACAAATTTCACACCGGAATGGTTTCTCACCAGTATGTGTTCTTATGTGAACAAGCAGGGCTGAATTTGAAGCCAGAGATTTGCCACAGATTTCACACGAGAAAGATAAGGAATCGACTTTTCTTTTACTTTTTTTCAAGTTGACGGATTCATGCCTTTTTTTATCAGTTTTTGAATTATGAGAAGCCATTGTTTTGCACACAGTCAAAATGAAGGCTATTTTATTTCAATACACAAAAGGTGTTTTTGTTCGTTAGTTTCATTAAATGCTTCCTTTCAAATGACCCTGAAAATAAAGAAACAATAAAAAAAATAAATAAATAAAAAAAAAGGAAAGGAAATGTCAAAGGCTTGCAGGACTGGCTTTGAATTTACAATAAAGATGGCATTCTGAATTTCTTTTACTTAAAAGCAACAATGACTTGATAAGGAAAAAGTTAGCTATTTATTAACTGGCCATAAAAGGAATTACATAATACAGAATCATCAGGCAATACCAAAAATGGCAGTTGCATTTATGGAATTTATCTTGAAAATATTTTTATAGATACAAATAATATATATATATATGTATATATCATTTGTTATTTTTAATTGGGATGTTTGTGATATCACACGACTATGGCATTATATGAGTTGTGAGAATTTAAATAGTTTTTATACTGAATGTTCCAAAATTAAAAACAGTTTTGTTGAATTTTTAACTTAATGTGAATAGTTTCTAAAACATTTTTATAGTTTACTGACATACCTGGTAATTCCCAAGAAAGGAGACGTTATCCCCAGTTCCTGTTCACATATCCATTCTTCGGTTATGTGAAAGTAACAATTCAAAGTAAGTATCACTGAAAAGAGATTTTGTGTGTTCACAGAGAATACTCAACTGCCGCCCCTGGGATTTTTGAAGGAAATATCAATGAATCAGGAATACCAAACTCGTAAAGCGACTTACATAATAACCGGTTATCCAAAAGTAGCCATTCAAAGTAAGTAGCCCTGAAAACCAACATTTTTGATCATTCCATGTGGGTATAAATAAACAAATGACTCTTAAACATCCCACATAAAGTTGGCTATAGGAGAAAACCGATTCTGCGAGGTTATGGCCTACCACACCCAAAGACTGGCCCTGAGCTTTGCTAATGATGTTTGCAAAACTCAGTTTCACTGGCAATTGCAGCTGCTTGAACTGGAAAGGTATATCCAAGGGAATAAGTGAAATTTTACAAATAAATACAACCTCACCACTTGTTTTGCTAGTCAGAATTGTCACCTCCAAGACTGTTGGCATCATCTTTTTAATTGTAAGACGTGTTCCATTGCAAAACTTTGGTGAGTCCAGATTTCTTAGCAGCACCACTGGTGCTCCAATCTTGAGGTCTAAATTGTGAGGCAAGGAGGCCTGCTGGTGTTAGGCTCTTCAAATACTGAACTGGGTAATTCATCAGCATTTAATACAGCATCAATGGAATTGTAGCTGTGATACTCACCTGGCAACTGTTCCAGAAATTTGATGTTCAAATCATCAACTTCTACATTCTTTGGAACTAAAATGGCATAGGTTCTCAACCAGTTTGTGATCTGTAACCTGATTCCTTGGGTTAGGAAACAATACTCATTAGTTCTTTTAAATCAGATACCATATGTCCCAAAGGCAAACTGACCTGGCCATTCTGCTCACCAACCAAAGTGCCATTATCAACATCCAATAGTTGCTTAGAATACATACCAGCTTCCTCATCAACATTGAGCTGCATTCTCATGTTGGTTGTGAGTTTCAGCCTTTTCACACTGCTCCACAGGTAAGAAGAATTTATACTGGCGTTTATCTCATCAGCTATTGTCCTTTTCAGAATCACTGGAAGGGTTTGTCTAAAGTCTCCCGTAACCAAGACAGTGACACCTCCCATGAGCCAGGTGTTGTGTCTAAGATCCTGAAGTGCCATGTCAAGAGCCTTGAAGGAACCCTTATGGCTGATTGTCACCTCATACAAGACAATCAATTTACAATCACTGAGGAGTTTGCCTTTTATAGAACCATGATTTTTTATTGATGTTGCAAGTTGCCTTCTCTTTCTTGGACAGGAATGAGCAGTGCAGCCACCACTTAGCAGGTTTACGTTTATTCCACTCGACGCCACTGCTCGAGCAATATGTTTCATTTGGCCCAATTGAGCCAGGTTGATTATTAAATGCCTTGCCAGTTCCACCTGAGGCATCATGGAAGAATAGATCCCCTCTTTCATCTCGAAATAATCATGATATAAACACCCAGTTGGTGCTCCATCACTTTGGGTTTGTTATCAGCTGTCATTTCCTCAGTGTCATAGCTGATCTCCCATGATGTACTCAATTGCAAGATTGTTTGTTGCCTGCTCAGGTTGAGGTAGGCCAAGCGTGGCAATTCCTTGCCTCACCCCCACAACTTGCACTTTAAAATATTCAAAGGCTTCTATATTCCTGTTAATAATTGATGGTGAATAAATGATTTTAACTTGTGTTTTAACAATTGATGATGAAAATACAAAACTTCTATGCTAAATCTGTGTGTTGTTATTTTTAACATTACCTGACTTCATATTAATAAAAATATTTACTGACAAAATAGCCTGAGGGTCTATTTTACTGAAACTGGCAAAATAGCGTATTCTTTTTGAAAAACATGTAATATTTTCCACTCCCAATTGAAAATGATACATTATTTTGGGTTGGTCCATTATATAAAAATGAAATAAAATACATTTAAATTTGTGGTCCTGGAAAAATCCAAGAGAAGCGAGTAAAATCCAGTGCAAGACACAGAGGACCTAATTGTGTTGTTTATTATTGACTAGCAGTATAACCCGCCTTCGCCCGGGTCTTTCATTACTGGGAATTTTTACTGTTCAATTGGAGCAATTTAAGTTTAAAGTCAGCCAACCCAAAAATCAATATTAGTAACAACAATTGGGGGCAACTGGGACACATCCCCTGAAAAAAGATGTTTGTGTTCTCAATCTTGTTTCAGCCTTATGCACAGCAGCAGTTGAAGA
The DNA here is from genome assembly GCA_964036315.1 of Acanthosepion esculentum. Classification (NCBI taxonomy): domain Eukaryota; kingdom Metazoa; phylum Mollusca; class Cephalopoda; order Sepiida; family Sepiidae; genus Acanthosepion; species Acanthosepion esculentum. The sequence goes on along the minus strand of OZ038479.1, from coordinate 142,517,154 downwards.
GGCGTTTCTCCTCAACCGTTGAGTTCTTTGATCATCATTTTCAGCCTCGCGCACAGAAGCGTTCAAGAATGCTCTTCCTGAAAGCTGATGGCTACATTGATCTTCGGACACAGTGGCTCTGATTGAAGCATTCCATGAGGCATTTTAAGACAGGAAGACTGAACATTCTAAAGATGATTCGTTATCTCTTATTCGCATGGCAGCAGCAGTTTTGTGACCTAGGCAAGTTCTTTTCTTTCGTGGCATGTCTTAGGCAAGTATGAATTGTCAAATGTGTATGCGTGGGCAAATACCAAAAGAGAACACTGTAAATCTACAGGAATCACTAAGCTTGAATAACTTTAGGAAAGGTTGGAAAAATAAATGTTGCATATTAAAAAAGCAAGCTTACTTATTACTACCGTGAATGCAATGCAAAAACTGACAGGACAATAAAAAAAATTTAAACTACAATGAAAGCAACGCCTTAAAACTGTAGTAGCAGGCTTTTTGCAACAGAAAAGGTAACCTCACTTGAGAGAGATTGATGCTTGGCCAAGAGTAGGGAAATGTGTAATTTTTACTCAAAACTGGTACTGAAGAATTATCTATCAAACAAAAAAAATCTAATCGAAATCTGATGTAAACTGTGGAAATGCATAAACACCTAATCACACACACACATTTAGTGAATTATAGATAATATTATTGTAATAATTTAAAGTATTTATTTTTATTAAAGTTTTTATGAAAGATATATATCCAAGAACAGATAGTAAATAGTAAAATGTTGAGAGTTATAATGGACAGGAAGTAGTGGAGAGCCATTGGTGCCAACAATTTAGACTCAAAACCAGCATTGAAGAATTATCTATCAAACAAAACCAAAATTCATCGAAATCAGATGAAAACTGTGGAAACACATAAACATCATCCAATCACACATACACATTTTGAGAATTATAGATATAGATTATTAAGTTAAAAGCTTAAACAGACAATGAATTGTAGAAATGTCATTATTATTTACAGATTTTACAAATCTATGGATTATAAATTTTTTTTTATAGCTATTTCATCTTGCTTACAGTTTCAGTGCATTTGATTACAATAAATAAATGATGGTGGTTATTCTTAAAATAAAACTACATTTGCTCATCAACAATGGGAATAGGAAGCTATTATTGATGAGAGTTTAATGTGAGGTATTTGTTTTATAGAAAATTGCTTTAGAATAAATTAATTTGGTATTATTAACATTGTTAAACAGTTACTTTATATTGATGTGGACATTTAGACTTTGCTAAAATTAAAATATCATCAATCTATCAAAAATCGTTTGGTTTTATTATTTCATGGAATCTTATTTTTTAGGCAAGTCATAAATTTTTCAGAAAAAAAAAAAAAAAAAGGCCCTGTAGGTCTTCTATCTCCATATATATGTTGTCAAAATGAAAATAAAAGATTTAAATCCAAAAATAACATCATGTTCATATGACACTGTATACATTCAAAAATTGTATTTCCACGGAGTCTAAATTTGTATTAGGATTGAACTCACTACTGCCACACATCGTCTGGTGCTCCTGTTATATATTCACAGATTTATATATTCACAGATTCTTTATAAAATCCAAAGAAGAATCTGCAATGTTATTGGTCCTGACCATGCATCTTGGCTTCAGTCACTTTCCTACCACCATAACATAGCTTTTGTGCCTTTTCTATAAATACTTTCATGGTAATTGGTCTGATGAATTTTCCTCTATGGCACAGAGACTTTATGAATTTAAATGCAGTACTAGATTGGCAGCAAGGTCTCATCATTTTACAATTGAAATGGCTGCAAGATGTAACCAGAGGTTTTATGCTAACAGTTTCTTCTCTTGCACTTCTTCTTAATGGAACTCTCTTCTCGCTGTTCAATCAATTCTGATCTTCAAAAATTGAAATGCAATGTCAATCCTTATCTTCTCTCTTCTCAATTCTTATTCTTTTATTGCCCTCTCTCCTTAATAATAGTTTTTCTCATATTCTCTAACACTCAATAACCTCTTGCATCCTAGTGGCTTTATTGCCTTGCTTGGGGAGAAATGATTAAATATATTTTAATGTTTTACATCTCAGAGAATGAATAAAGTATAAATAATAAAAAAAAAAATATATTAGAATTTCAAAACTCCATGCATTATTTTTCCACCAGGAAGTTTGTCATACACTGAACTCAGCTGATACTTACAGTTTGTATATGAGACAAAGTTAACATTAACTCACTCCCCAAAACAAATGAAATAATGAAAAAAAATTTCTCTCCAAATTTGGTAATGATACAATAAAGTTTAGAGTTTTCTCCCCTTAACCTTTGGTTGTTTCCACTGTGGAACAAATGATATTTACGTGATAAGTCATATTTATCTATTTTTAAGTATGTTATTAACACACATTAATATTGATCTGGCATGAACATGTTCATTTATATAAATTCTTGCAATTGTAATACTAGTAAATATGAAGGACAATTTTGGAAACTCTTCTTTTGACATATTTTGTTGATCAAAAAAGCACCATCAGAAAAAAAGGGATTTTATTTCAGTCAAATCTAGATTGGTGAGACAGAATGGGATTCATGTGATATCATATTATGCTATATATATATATATATATATATATATATATATATATATATAAAGAAATATAGTTTTAAGGTGTGCTATATTTATGGGATAAAGTGCTCAACATCTTAGATAGAGTGTATGTAAATATAAAAGTGAACATTGAAGTCAACACTCAGAGGCGACAGGCTGTTTCATGCTGGACACAATCGTCAGGCGGCTTGATGATTGCATCCAGCATGAAACAGCCTGTCACCTCTGACTGTAGACTTCAATGTTCACTTATATATATATATATATAATCAATTCGATCCTAGCTAGAGGCAACCGGACGTCTAGCCACACTGATGAGCTGTGAAACAGCGAAACAGTCTATCTGTGGATGACAAAAATATTGGCTCCAGAAAAAATTAATTTCGGTTGAGCTCTTTGGTTTGAGGTGTGAGTTTGTAAACAGTGACTATTTAAGCTAATATAGGATGACTCTTCGGCAGAATTGAGTCACTGTCAGTCACTGTGTGTTTATCTAAATCTAAAAATAAACATGCTAAAATTCACCTTCATCCCTGCCGTGAGCCGACGGCTTAGTGGTAGAAGTTCCGACTGACGCCAATTCAGTCGGGTTTCGATCCTAGATAGAGGCAACAGTCTGTCTGTGGATGACAAAAAAAAATTAAAAAAATATATATATATATATATATATATATATATATATATATAACGAAAATCTTGGTAATCCGTATGGATAATTTCAAAGAGGATGAAATCCTGAGAGCTCAATATTAATTCTGAGCGATATAACTTTAAGTTACTGTATAGTCTTTTTTTTTAATTAAATTTTACTGATTTCCACTCAGTTTGTATTTGCATATTACAGTTTTTAATTTTTTCTTCTCATAAGATCACTGAAATTAATCAATGTCGGCGGATGACTGCTTAGGAATATCAGGCACTGTCAACTTGGATGTGTGGGCGATGTAATGGATAATGGCTTGGAATTGTTAATCAGAGAGTCAAGTTCCAATTCTTGTTGTGTTCATTATATTCACTTATGTGCAAATAACCTTGGGAAAGGTATAACTCCACCTCATTCCCCCACCAGTTATGGGTTAGGACTTGAATCAATAAATTATTATCTCAATAAAATTCTTATAATCTAGAAATATTTTCTGGCTTTAAATAACCTGCAAAAGGGTTGATAAGCTGTAAAAAAACACCAACCGATAAAGCAATAGGTCAGGCCCTACTCATTATTAGGGTTGGAAAGTGTAAACTAAACACTGTAGTAGTGTAAAGTAAACCATGACTGGAACCACAACTAACACTTTTTTGAGTTGCTCAAAGACAAATTATCTTTCTTTGTGAGATCCCAAAACAAAGTGGTTATTCTAACTGGGTTACAAGCGAAATAACAATCACTTATCCGATTTAGTGGCATCAAATTCCTAATGACAACGTTTAGTTCCTACGTTTCAAGATCGTGTAAAGTCAACTGAACACCTTTTTATCGTATTCAATTTTCACGATGTGTTTTTTTGCAGTTTGCTATATTGCAGGTTCATTGTTCGGTTCGTCTACAGCTCGAGAAAAAAAAACAACTTATTTTCATTCAATCAATAGCTACTTATTAATATTATTGCATCATACTCCTTGCTAGTTGGACACATTTTTTGTGTTTGTGATAAATCGTATTTTAATAGCACCTTAACAAGTACCCGCCATCTTGTTTCATAACTTTTTCTCGATTTTTTTTTTATCGCGAAATCTCTCTAGTAACTCAACAGACAGTAACACTAATTTTTATACTGTGTTTTAAAAATATAGATTTAGAATACATATAACAAAAGACTTAAGTTGATGCATGTGTTAGACATAAAATTAAACAAATTTGAACTACTTTTTCTAAGTTTGGTTCCGAATTCGGAACGCAAAAATGTAATTTAAATGAAAAAAATTATAAATATGTCAACCACCTTTTTTTTAGCCCAATTCCAAGAAATTAAAAAAAGGAAGATAAAGATTTTAATAAAGAAGATATTTAAACTAAAGGCTTTTTTTGTCAAAAAATAAATAACTCACCACGTTTTACTTTTTTTTTCCTTTTTTTTTTTGCTGATCATTCAAAAAGTTTGTTTGAAAATATTTGCAATAATCTGTAAATAAAATAAAATATATGTGTCAGCAACTTCACAGACTAACTTTTTATCAAGTTATTATTATTTTTAAATTAACACAAAAATATTTTGAAGTTGAACAAAAAAGTTATAATAAAAAAAAAACCGAACACAAACATTTGACCGGTGAATAGTCAATTCTCGTCCCGTCTGAATAAAGTATTTTGAAATTTTCTTTCCATTTTTTTTTTAATTTCTCGTCACTTTACAAAGCAGTTTTTCAGATGATATCCTAAAAAGCCAATGTGTTTACTTCTCACAGCTTAACAAAAGCTACAAACCGCCTTGAAAATTTATTTCATTAAGAAGCGCTCACTAAAAAAAAAAAAAAGTAATGGGTCGCAAGTTTCTTCCTGGGATACAAGTGACAGGAGTTTGAATCATTATCTTTTAACTAGGTGGGACTTGGGTGATATATAAGAGAAAGTTTCAATTCAGTCATCCTAAAAAGATAACTCGTATTTTCTATTTTTCTTTTAAGCAGACTCAATAAAATAACCAATAAAATCTTCTACAGGACTTCATTGTTTCTGAGTGTGTTAATAAAAATTACGAATTTTACTTTACCTTCCTTGAAAAAGTGCATTTTTTTAAAATCAATCTGGAGAAAATGATTAAATAATTTGTAAAATGTAAAAAGAAATTCATTTACAAATTTTAATTGTTACATATTTTTCTCCCTTTTTATTTATTTAATTTTTTTTGTTGTTGAGTTAATTGAGAGTTGAGACACTGAGTGTATCACGTTTTTAAACAATTCAGTCATTTTCGCCCGTTACCGTTAAACTGTGATTAAAAAGTCTCTCACAAAGGAATCAACTAATTAATTTTATTAAATGAATAGACAAAACGTGAAATATTAAATTAATTACTTTATGAGATCCCATATTAAAAAGTTTCTATTAATTAAAGAATATAAAGAATGCATTTTTCTGATTTTTTTTTTTTTAGAAAGTCCGTGGCGGTACCTACAAAATCTTTTTTAAAATTACATTGAGTCTTACTCTTCTTACACGTTTCGTAACCAGGGTTTTGCGGTTTTTAACCGGCTATGGGTATTTATTTACCCTCACGTCGTATAAAATATGACACAAGGTCGAGTTTAATGTGGGTTTTCGAAAGCCATTCAAAAATTGCTTCCCCTTTTTCTGAGGGGCACGTGCGGGTGATGGCTCCAGCTCTCTCGCGAAAGAGCTGTATTGCTTAGAGTGAGTGGGACCCCTGGGGATCGAGTTAATAATTTGAAAATTTCCCAGCCCGGTTGAACCGGAGGAGAACTTTATCTGAAAACATATCACGTGATGATAACGAAAGTAAATGTGTTTAAAACACGTTTACTTTCGTTATCATCAGTGTTTTCCTTTCAAAATGGCTACTCCTCAAGCAAATGATGGATTTACGTGCTCCATTTGTCTAAATTCATTTCAGATACCAAAAGCCTTGCCATGTCTCCACACTTTTTGCCAAGACTGTCTTCAGTGTTACATTAACAAAACTTTCAACCAGTATGATAAAAGCTTTTTGTGTCCTCTCTGCCGAACAGTATATCGGCATAATCAGTTATTTCAAAGCAGAACTACAATTCTTGTAAAGGAAATCGCGAGGCATTTACCCACGAATTTTTACATTGAAGCTAAAGCTAAAATAAATAATTGCAATGATAAACCTGTACATAACCCTCTGGATAAAACTAAAAGTTATTTGTACAAAATCGAAAGTTTCGAGAAACAAATTTACGACTGTAAAAAGCAAATCGAGCAACAATATCATCTTAGCATGATTTGGGGACACACACTCAAGCAAGGTATAAAGTTTTGTCCACAAGACAATTCCGCAGACAGTTTGGAACGCCAAGTGAAGATTACTCTGAAGAAAAAGTGTAATAACTACCAGAAATATCACTATCGTTTGGATAAACTTCTGTTAGACTTGAAAGACATTAAAGAGGAAATCATAAGGCATCTAAACCACAACAATACTCTAGACATTCTCAATCAGCAACCGAAAACTAAAAGTAAAAAAAAAACACAAGCTTCAGGTAATGAATTGAATTTGAATAATATTGAGCAGAAATTTACTGAGTTTAAAAGCAATATGGAAAAATCTCTCGTGAAGATAACAATTTCCGAAAGTATAAACGAATTGAAAATACTTATGGATAAGATGCAATTACTGTGGGTAAATCCAGACCAGGAAGGGACTGTTAAACCTTCATTGTTTTTGAGAATTGCCAGCCAGGATTCTAACGGATACGTTTTCCCAAAGGTTAACGAATTCTTATATATTTGTAGCCTTAAAGTTATGAATGATGATACTGTTGTAGTTTGTGGGACCTCTCCAAACCTCTTGCTTTGTTATGATGCAGATGCCGGCTTCGAAAAATCTAGATTTGAACTTTGCGATGAACCTCGTAGCATGTCCATCTTTAACGATACGGACGTTATGGTCACTTTCTTGAATGAAGCGAGAATTGATATAATTAATGTTTTCAGTCATCCCCCGACTATTGTCAAGACAATAAAAACGGAAAAAATGTATCTACAAGCGTTATGTTTGGATGCTGAAAAGAAAAAAATACTTGCTCTATGGTTAAAGAAACGTACCTATGCTTACGATACTCTTCAGATCAGTACTGAATCGGACATCGCCGTACTTGGCACGGGCCGTATACAAGGTCTATTTTCAGGTCGTCGACTGGCTTACATAAAACAAAGAAACCTTGTCCTTTATCCAGACAAGAATAGGAAGTGCTTGCTGGGTTTTTGTCTATCTTCTGAAAAAGTTGTATTTAAATATTATGGCGATATAGAACATCCACTGGTATGGATTTCTGACATCTGCTGTAGTGAGTCCTTTATTTTCATTGCTGATAGACGACACCACAAGGTACACAAATTAGGGTTTGGCGGAAGGAGATTGGACATCATAAAGTGCCATGATTTCAACATAATGTGGCCTTTACACATCCACGTAAACAGAAATAGAACAATGGTTATTTGTCATCAAAGAAAAGATACGTCTTATGAGATTAAAACCTTTCTGAGTTAGTAAAAACTAAAAACAGTTGATTAGCAGTTGAATACAAACGAACGGAACATAGGAATCAGGTTTTAAAAATCGTTTGAAAAACGTACACAACTCAAATGAAATAAAAGTAAAAGAAAAAAAAAGTGATCTCGTTTCGCGTACGACATTAAGGTTTTGACTTTTGAGAAGAGGGACATTTGGTCGGTTTCAAATCTTAACAACAAAGTCAGTGTAAGAAAATTCATAATTAAAAATAACCCCTCAACTATTTTAAAAAACGTGATGTATTTTTTTTCATCATCATATATCGCGTCCTATTGAACTTTAACTGAAGCTTTTTATTTTTAGGTTTTGTTTGGAAGTTTTCTTGTTTGTATTGTTTTTTGTTGTTTGGTTTTTTTTTTTTTTTTTTCGAAAGCCGACCCTTTAATCCTTTAATTAATTCGTGATTAATCTGTACGAGTGAATTTTGTTTGGATATGCCTCAAAAGCTAAATCCCCAGATCAGGAAAATTCGGTCACTTATGAAATAAAAGTCGATTGAAAATTGATTTTAGGGTCGTTCTGGTGGCTAAGCCCCACTCCCCTATTTTTAAATAACTGGGAAATCGTGGGATCCAGATAAAACCCCACTACAACAAGGGCCGTACTTGCAGAAGTGCGGGGGTTGCTAAGCCTCCTTCCCCAATGTTTTTTTTTTTTTTAAGTATTATTAACTATGGGGATATATATCGCAAATAAAACCCCACTACAAACAACAATACCGGAGCCACACTTTCTAGAGGAGGATACTCCCCCCCCCCCTCCCATACGTTTATGGATTTAAAAAAAATCATGGGTTCCAGTCCAGATAAAACCCCATTGCAACAATACCAGATGCCGTACTTTATGGATGGAAAGTGTGTGTGTGTGGGGGGGGGGGCTAAGACCCCCCCACCTATTTTTAAATAAGTATTTAATTTATTCAATTACTATATACTTTGTTTTCAAGCAAATAAAATCGATTTAAAGATAAGTCCTTGTATCTTCTTTTCAAATCATTAAAAAATAAAAATGTAACTTTTTAAATTAATTTTAGTTATAAAATTTACTACGTACTTTTTTTTTAATGATTTTTTAAAGAAGCAAAAAAACTATCCTCATTTCTATTTCAAAAATACAGGGGGAATGGGGCTTTGCCTCCAAATACCCACCCCAGAATGGCCCTAAAATCAATTTTCAATCCACTTTTATTTCATAGTTACCGAATTTTCCGGGCATCGATTTAGGGACCTCAAAAAAAAAAACGCGATACTTCAGGTTTATGAATTTTTAAAAATGAAAAATCTTTCTTGAAGCTTTTATTTTAGTTTTTTCAAACCAATAGATTAAAAAATTTAATATTTCCAATATAATAAAAATACTTTAGTTTACTGTATTTAAAAAAAAAATTAATTTGATTGGAAGAATTTTTTTGTTTGCGAAAATAGCTGATTTTTTAGTTGTCTTTCAACTAAAAATTATCCCCATAAAAATATTATTCTCTTTCTAACTCTTGTTTTATGTTAAAAATTGTATAAACATGTACAATTATATATGAGTACCTGCTTTTCAATCAGCCAAGAGTGTGGCAAGCAGGTGATGATCAGAGAGAAAGGAGAAATTGTCTCCCCTATTCCATATTCTTCTTTGATGTTGCTTCATTCACATTTTCCTATCTTTGGCCTCGACTGATTTTTTTTTTTATGGCTTATCAACCTTTTCCAAGTTATTTGAAACCAGAAATTATTTTTAGATTGTAAGAATCTTTCTGGAGATAATAATTTACTGATACAAGTCCTACCATTTAACCCATAGATGGAGGGGCAGAAGAGGTGGATTCACACCTTTCCCAAGGGTATTAGTGTGTAAGTGAATATAACAAACCCAACTGGAATTGGAACTCAGCTCTCCGATTTGCAATTCTAAACCATTATCTATTACACCACTGCACATCCCTTTGACCTTGAAGGAGCAACTGTCAAGAGATTAAACCAATCTGTTCAATGCCCTCAGCCTTCATAGTCCCCTTCAAATCCAGATATTTCATTTCTATTTTTTGTTGGACTCATTGGCTTCTTTTGTGACTAACTTTGAAATAACTTTAATCGCATTTTGTGTATGCTGTGAAATTCTTCTGAACAAACTCTCAGTCACAGACAAAAAATATGAAATAGATGTATTGGGATATTAATGTCTTTGTCACTGGTTGATTCCTTTATTTGTTTAACGGCATATTTCCCTGCATTTTCAGCACTTCTCTCAATGTATAACTATAACTAATATATGTTATATTTTTTTTCATCTACCTACATATTCCATCTGCAAAAAAATTATTTATTCTGAAGAAGTCCTTGTCAAGGGTGAAATGTGTCATCCATTTTCTCATCTATGCCAAAAAAATATCCCTTTCTGTCTATATTTCTGAGATGACATATTGTAACTATTTACATCATTCAGACTATTATCCTCATCATTATTGCCATATTCACAACATTTTGACTGTTGTACATGCTGGCCTTCTTCAGAGAATATATGTTGGAATTTCAAACAGAACCCTTTATTTCAACCACCGGGGTTAATTCCCTTAGTAACTCACCTCTACAAGTTTTCATTCACCTCTGCTGTGGATTGGTATTGAACTCACAACTCATTTGGTCAAGTCACTTTTTGGATCACTCAAGCAAGGCCAAGTTTCCTTGGAGAGTTGATTTACTAAAGGGAGTTAACTGAAACTGAGATAAACTGAGATGGCATGTGGAATTAGAACAATCTACCCTTGTGGATTAAATAATGGGTTTGGTTCAAAATTACAACATATATCACCTGAAAAAGGCCAGAGCGTACAACGGCCGAAACATCATGAATGTGACAATAAAGATGAGGACAATACTCTAAATGATGTCAATAGTGCACATAGTCAAATTAATAATAACTACTTTTACTGTTGCTTTTTATCCCAACACTCTGGCTCTATACACTCTTCATTGTTACTGTTATTTTATTACTATATCTTGACTTTACTTATATTAGGTTGATGTAAAACTTTTGCATTTTTTCCCAAAGTCGTACTCATATAAATTGTCTCCGCATAATAACGCATTTTCTCTCACTTTCTATTCCACATTCTACCTTAAAAGAACAACTCCACAAACATGCAGAAATCAAAAATTCATTAGTCTTACATGAGGTGAGTTGAAAAGGTATTACTCCCTAAAACCTGATAATAGTTAATGAGCTTTGCCTCGGTAACAATTACTACTGCGTAGTGAGTTCAATCTTCATTGGGTGCCCATACAAATTTCGATATTATATAACTCAACAAGGATTGAAATGTTGTAAAATCTTACCAAATATCAGAATTCTTTGTGGTGGGGGAGGAAGAGTTCTTGGACAAATAACTTTACACTCCCACCCCATATATACACACACACACACACACCCTCTCATAAAGTTATAGACTAAGCATAGATTAGCCTGGAACAGTGCCAGTTAGGAATTAGAGGATTATATTCGTTCAGTATTTCAAATATGCATATATCAACTTATACAAACAACTATTGGGTGGTTACTCATCCCTGTTCCATCAAAAGTAAGTTAAAAATGCAAACATAGGTCTATAAATTCACACATATACACATTCATGTTTATTTGTTAAAAATAAGATATATGTTGGGGAAAGATGTATGACAAAGTGGAAAATGTTTTCTCGTGACGTGTTTCATCCTTTAGGACTTCATCAGACTAAATTTTAAATTCCCAGCATCCATTGTTTGTGTCCATGTGTAGTTGTACCAACATAACAAATTTAGTCTGAAGTCTTAAGGGCCGAAACACGTCATAAGAAAACATTTTCCACTTTGTCATACATTTTTATCCAATATTGTTCTTGATATATAAAAATATATATCATTATCCCATATATATATATATTTATATATATATATTGATACATGTTTCATTAAATAATATAGACAAGTTTTGTCTATTTATTTTAAGTAAAGTCCTTTCATATTGTCTGATAACAGAAGTCATTGGTTTATACCAACGGCTTCCCATACTTAATACTTCTCGTTTTCACTCTCGCGTGGTCATGTGTGACGTCACGAGCTGCGACGCGATTTTCGCTTCTGCATCTCGTATACACGAGTTTGTCGTTGCTTTGAAATTTTTCATGCAACAAAAACAGACTATCATTATTGTTTCGTCCATGTATTGGTTGATATATAGAAATGTAATTGTCATCTTTGATAATGGCTTATGTAAGCTGAAAGCTTAGAGTGGATTTAAACATGTATCAATATGGTGATTTCCTTTCGTCTTTCAATGATAATGTTATTAAGCTTATCAGACAATATGAAAGGACTTAAAATAAATAGACAAAACTTGTCTATATTATTTAATGAAACATGCATCAATGAAAAATTGCTGCCTAAATATACACAATATATATATATATATATATACACACACACACATACTAGTTTATCCCTGCTATAACCAATGACTCAAAGGCATGGTGTGTTGATGACATTAATGTCATAACAGTCAATGGTTCTTCTAATTGACTGCCAAATGATTCTACCCATGTCCTGCTTAGTTCTTGTCACCATATCCCTTGTTGATTATAATGGCAAGCAAGTTGGATGAAATCTGCATTATTGTATGTTGTCCCCTTTCATTGTATACTTGTCAAGAGAGAATTTTTTCCAACTTAATGTGTTGTGGTATTTTTCTTTTTATCTGCATTTAACTTGGTGTTGTCCAATAAATGGCAATGAAGATGCTAATGGTAATTTCTTACTGGTACCACCATTTTGGTTTCTCTGCAGTAGACTAAACTAAATGATGTCCCCAACGCACAATATAATCAAAATGGATCACAAAAAAGATTATATTGTATGCTACTATATGTCTACACTGGTTTGGAAATAGCACTAAGAACTAGTTAGTTAATAAGGCAATCACTAGTGTCACATGTGGGACAAGAGAAATAAGATAAAAGAAAAACAAATGCAATGACAGAAAGGCCAATTAGGTTTTATAGTAAACAGAATAAAAGATTTTATTATAATTTTAGTGATTATGGTTAGTGGCTAAAAAGGAAAATAAAGGTTTACTGACAAGAAGTTAGAAATATCTCAAAATAACTCCAGTCAGGAGGTGCTGGGTTTTTGTGGTATGGTTTGCATGTCAGGTCAGCGAATGGTGGTAAACGGACTGCTCTGACTGCTCCAACAACCGACTTTCCAGTCATCTCACTTAATTTTGGCACCAACCAATGAGTACGAATACCCAGATGAAAGACATCCACTCTTAAGGTCATCTGACCACAGGAAATGACCCCGAACTCAGAGTAGTTTCATCCTTAAAAATTGATTCTCTTAACACTAGGATCCAACATTTTACAGTGTTTTGGAAACATATATATATGCCAACAGCAGGTGTTATAAGTTTTGTAAGAGGTATATGTCTACAGCCACAAACATGCAAAGATGTATATATCTACAGCAGCAAAAGCGTAAAGATGTATAAGTATGTCTACAGCAGCAAAAGTGTAAAGATGTATATCTACAGAAGCAGAAGTGTTAAACATCTTACTTTTCAAAGTTTATTTATCTATAAAACCAATTGCAATTTAAGAGTTCCTTTCACAAAATATTTCTGTTATAAACATGTCAGGATATTACTCTTACTACTAATAATATTACTAATACATCATAAGAAAAATCAACTACAGAGAGATAAGCAATTCACTTTCATTTCACTACAAATAAATTAACTGCCATTTCAGTTTATCTTATGACCTTTGAACCAGAGATGTGCCCAAGAGCACACAAACAAATGGTAACTGCTGCATTTGAGGGGAGGGAGAAGTAGCCATGACCTTATACTACTAAACTGTTGTATTAAGTGTTTAATTTAAATGTTTGAATGAAAATAAAAGAAATATATTTCTCACTGTATTTTCTGACGATAAAAAAAACAGTTATGCTCATCTTCATTGCCATATTCACGATGTTTCATTTGTTGTACGCTCCAGCCTTCTTCAGGTGATCGGAATTTTGAACCAAACCTTTTATTTTGTCCACAGCGGTAAATTGTTCTAGCTCCACGTGCTATGCCTCTTCCGGATGTCTCAGTTATTTGCCTTTAACTTTCCAAGTTTTGGTTCACCACTGCTGTGACCTGGTACTGAACCCACAACTCTTTGGGTCTAGTCATTGGATCTCACCAACATCTTTATCCACTGGGCCATGTGTCCTTGAATGGATAAAAAAACATCCTTAGAATCAAAAATATTTTCTGGCTTTAAATAACCTGCAATAAGCTGTAGAAAAAAAAATCAATTAATCTTTATGTATAATGCTTTTAATGATAAAGTAAGTTTTTAAGTGTGGGTCAAAAATGTCTGAAAGATAAACTGGTGAATATAAATTAAAAAAAAGGCCTTATAAACACACACACACACTCACTAACTCAAGTCCTGTAGACTCCCTGAGGAGTAGAGGGGGCGCACAGCTCTCAAGTCCGATTGAGGAGTAGGGGGCCATAGCTATGAAGTCCCATCGATGCCCTGAGAAGTATGATGCCACAGTTCTCAAGTGCTGTAGACACCCTGAGGAATGAGGGATACAGCTCTGAGGTGAGGGGGTCACAGCTATGAAATCCTGTAGACTTCCCGAGGAGTAGTGGGGCCTAGTAGTGGTTTTGATAGCAAATAGATTTTTAATGCACAACTAGTTTTGAATTCAGAGCTGTCCTTCTCCTGGACTGGTTACCAACCATAGCTAAAGAATTCAGTCTACCCTACTACTTAATTTATAGCTGGGGAGAGAAAAGATGGATTCATACCTTTCCCAAGTATATTTGTGTATAAGTGAATGACATTAATTTGACTGGAATTTGAACTCTGCTCTCTGATTTACCATTCTGAGGAGCTATCCATTACACCACCCACACACTATAAACAGGTAAGTATAAATAAAAAATAAACAAAATCAGATTATGGTTCAGTGTGCCTGTCCCCATCTGACAAGGATTTGTGCAATAATTCAATGAAAAATTATTTACACCCACATCGTATATATATTAAAAACAATAAACATTTTGTGTCTTGTATATATTGATATTTTTTTTCTAATGCTTGAATATCCTTTTGCAAATGTGGCTGTTGTGTGTGGATAAACTGGCCAAAATTCATGCTGTGTAGCCCAAGCTTTTCAACAGGCACCAGAACAACTGCAATCTATCTATCTATATATATATATATATATATATATATATATATATATATATATAATTCTGTGACTTACATTTATCTGTCTGTTACACCCTCTAAATTAGGCATACACTGACCAATCAAAACCAAATTGGGGGGGGGGTGCAAACGGGTAAGGGAGTACAAAGTACAGTTGGTTTTACTAGTGTGTGTAGCTTAGTACAATAAATTTTCATTCATTTTTTTAAAATTAAAAGTTTTATTATTTAACATACAATATTAATATTATCACTATTTTAAAACAATAATTTATAGTGACGTTCTGGAATTGTCATCATTGGTCGACTGAACTTGCTTTGTTTCAATGACTTTTGTTTTGTTATTATTAGTTACTTTGTTCAATTATTAAAATTGAAATAAAAACATGCAAATTAAAACAATGCTGATTATGATTTATAAAAAAAAATTTCAAATGTGAAACAATTTTAAAATCATGAATTTAATGATTAAAATAATAAATACTTATTTAATAAAATATTAAGCAATATTGTCTTTTGCATATCTTTTCTCTAAGTTTTTTATATATATTTCATTCTTTTCTCTAAGTTATATATATATATATATATATATATATATATATATATATATATATATTTCATTCTGGTAAAATATAATGCACAGTCATAGAACTGTAAATAAAGACAGGCGAGAAAGTTGAGTTTGTAAACACCTACAAAAATGTTAGCAATAACTTCAACAATACTAAATTACTGTGAGAATTTCAACATACATTAGTGTGTTGTGAAAGAATTCTAATATATAAAATTCTTTCATTAGGCTCTCCATTTGTCTGTCATTCTCTAATTCACTGATCGAAACCAAATTTTGGGGAGAAGTGGAAATAGGTAAGGTTGGTTTTACTAGGGTGCATAAAAACCTCAAAGTAGGGTTTTTGTTAAAGTATTTTTCAAAACAAGTAAGTTTATTCAAATTTCAATTGGTTTGCAAAATTGAATGAAATGTAGAATTTGTAAATGTCAACAAAAAATGTTAGCGATAACTTCAACAATGCTAAATATTGTGAGGGTTTCAATATGCGTCAGGGTGTTGCCAAAAAATTCTAGTATTTATTAAACAGCTGCTTTCTAATAGAACTAGAATATTTTATAAATCTAATTGCAAGTAAAAAAAAGACTAAAAATTCTCAAAGCCCTTTACATCCAACTTAAGCAACCATTCATAAATAGAAATAACTATTATTTGAGACCAAGCATTATAGAATTCATATAGAAAAAAAATATTTGTCTATATCTCCACTGGGTAGATTGTTCTAGTTCCACATGCCATGTCTCTTCTGGATGTCTCAGATATAACTCAACTCTCCAAGTTTTTGTCAAGAACACAATGTCCCGTGGATAAAAGTATTGGTAAGATCCAGTGACTTGACCTAAAGAGTTGTGAGTTCAATGCCTGGCTATGGAAATGTTGAACAAAAATTTGAAGAGTTGAGTTAAAGGGAAATAACTGAGATAGCCTGAAGAGGCATAGCACGTGGAACTAGAACAATCAACCCCCGGTGGACAAAATAAAGGGTTCAGTTCGAAATTTCAATCACCTGAAGAAGGCCAGAGTGTACAGTGTCCAAAATGTCGTGAATATGGCAATGAAGATGAGGACAACAGTCCAAACAATGTAAATAATATAAAGAAAAAAATTAGTACACCTTGGTGTCACATAACTTGTGTTTATCCCCATACAATTTAGCTTTAAAAAATAACACTACAATCTACTTAATCTTAAATTTTCTTTTATCACTCATGTACCCTGATGATGACTCATGCATGTCGAATGCTTGGGCTGCACAAATCTTAGGGTTAGGGTTAACCATATAGAGGGTGTCCCAGAAGTCACGCACCATCCAGGTTTTCATAAAAAACGCCTTTATTGATCATAATCATAACAGGTGCTCAAACTGTGCACCCGTTGCACTAAAACGAGCGTCAGTTCTCTTCATCAAAATGTCTTTCACTCTCCTCTTCAGGGTTTCAGTGGTGATCTTTTGCAACTCAGTTTGTCATTGCATCCTTCAAATCATCAAGAGTGCGTAGACGATTCTGGTACCCAACAGATTTGTGATGTCCCCAAAGGAAATAGTCAAGGTGGGGGATAGATCTAGTAAATTTGTGAGTCATGAGAATACGATGCACTGATGATCTGCCAATCGTTAGCTCTTGACTTATTCTCCTTACTGATTTCCCAGGGATTTTAGCAACATTCGCCATAACCATGGCGGATGTTTCTTTGTCAGTTGCACTCTTTGATCAGCCACATCTCTCACCAACTGATCCAGTTTCTTGGAAGTGTTTGATCAAACGGCTGATAGTGGTATGGCTCAATGGTTGTTCTCTCTCAGGGAGATTGAGGTTGAATTCTTGAGCTATATGTCAGTGTATCACCCCCATCTCTTCCAAACATAAAAACCAATTCAACTCTTTCTTGTATTGTTAGTTTCTCACTGAAACAGAAAAAAATGAAGATGAGTACTAATTAAAACAATTTTATGTTCTTTTATAAATCATCACACATCTCCTGGTAACAGAAAGGCTTCACACCTTTGTTTACTTTTCCACTGTGACGAGGTTGGTGCGAAACTTCTGGGACACACTGTACAACCAGATTTGTGAAAGGGTATCTGTACATGTGGTGAATGCATGCCGATACAGATGCAAAAAGGCCATGGATTGCATATGAAAATGTTTGTCAGCATCGGGGTTTTCCCTATTAACACCGGGACAGCTTGACATGTCTAGATATGGGCCTCTCTGCAACTGGTCAAGATCTGGGTCCTTGCAAGATGTCTCATGCTAATAAAAGGAATGGGAAAACCAGAAGTTGGCAAGACACCGTGTCTTGTGAAGTCAGTCCCATAGGCACTTTGTTTCTAAAGTTACTGTGGTTTCCAAGGCAGTGTTATTTTTGTCGCCTCCTGTCTGTTTCCCCTCTCTGCCTGTTAACCCTGTAGTGGATGGGAGAGCAATGTTTCCTCCAATCTCAACACACTCTTTGCTTACAATGCAACAGCACATTAGAAAAAAAAACAAATCATGAAATTTAACAAGCATAAAATGCATTGTGTTAGGTTTAGGATCGTCATTTGTGTTGATGTGAAGAAAAACTAAGTATCAAATCGGTTGCGAAAACAGACAAACAAAATAAAAAATAAATAGAATGAGATAGAAATTTTATCAGGAACATTTTACGTAGAGAAAGTTCAAGGTGAGCTGCTAAAAGAAAGTGCAAATTCAAGGAATGCTGTTAAAGTGAGCCTCTGTGAAAAGAGAAAGAAATAGTTGAACTTATTCCGTTGGTGAGTTAAAAATTAAGTACGATTAGGGTATTGTCTCAGGGTGTCCTAACTTTTATTTTCAACCAGCCCCCCATTTGGGCACAAATTTTTTGTCATGTGAAATATTAAGAAATGCAACTCTAATTCAAATCTGGAGCTTACACATTCCTCTTGGAGGAACCCTTCTCTAATTGACCATGTTTTCAGGGGTGTAGCCAATAATGGCATTGCAAATTTCCAGGCACCAGTTCTATAAAGGTTCTTTGTTGATTCTGGTTATTTTGTGTTTTCTTAACCAGCACTTTCAACAACCATCATTGATCAATTGCCAGAGATCGTCACATTGCCTTTTTGTGAAATTATTATTGACGTAATTCTTCAGTTTCTTGAGAAAAATAGACTTTTTGAAAAAAAAAAAAATTCTTATGTTGATCAGTATATTCTTCAGGATATCTCTTAACCGTTCTTTTCTGTTTTCAGCATTTTCCCGTTCAGTGTTTACGGCTAATTAATTAATTAATTATCATAGCTAAATAGTGTCACAATAGAGCACTTGCTCGATTATCCAGACATCCTAGGACATGAGTTGAAAAGAAATTTGTTTAAGAGCAGATAGAATAATCCAGAGTGTAGTTAGGGTCACCAAATGTAGTCCAGAAATTCCTCCAGAGTTTAATGAGGGCAAAACAGATTAGGAGACTTGGAAAATGGATTTGGAACTATGAACTTTCTATACAGACTTGCCAAAAAGTAAATAGACTGTTGCAGAAAACAGCAGAGCCAGATCAGCCACATTTGAGTTAATTGTGCAGGAGATGAGCTCAGATGATGGAATAGAACTGCTGGTCAATAAATCGGATCTGACAGAATAACGATAACAATTGGTTGCAGTGGAAGTGTGGTGGGTTCATGACCCAGAAGTTCATAGATCAGAACTACACTCTGCTGGCAAATGTTAGAGCAGTTATAAAATCTGAAAGAAGGGAATAGCAATACCAATTTCTTTTTCAAAGTGACAAGGCTTTGACAAGCCACCTGATGCAAAAACTGACAATGAAGAAATTAAATCCAGCTCCAGGATTGAACCACTTTTAACCAACAGGAGTGACAAGCTTTCTGTTGCCGATTTAAATGCAATTCGATTCTATGTAAATCTAACATACAAGATACATTGGTAACTACTGCATTACAGCAGGCACCCAAGATAGGTATTAAGTCAGTTTTATTTGGCACACAGTGAGAAACACACTCACAACTACCTGCAAGATGATTTACTGAATATAGTCTCATACAAATGATGTTAAGTATCCAAAGAGACTCAAATTCACTATCCTTGACTAGTTCACTATAGAACAGGCACACAAGATATTTACTGTTAGCTTAGGTTGGCATAAGGCCACCCATATGGAGCACTTAATTAAAAATCCTTGTATCACTCAACAGCAAGCACCTTAGATATTTATGACATTTAGCTTATATAAACAATCAGATAGTGTTTATTTTTGTTGTCAATTCTCAAGAACAAAGAAAATGTATAAATTCACTTTCATCATCTGTTTAGGCTTTATTACAATTATACTGATCGCTTTTTAAAACAATAAACATTGCCGAAGAATGAAGGGAGTTAAAATAAAAATGGTCTCATGAGAAAAAAACATCCTTTTGAGACACGGTTGTTCATTTGCAATAAACAATCTAATAAATAAATAGTGCTTAAATTATTTTTGCTGTCAATTCTCAAGAACAAAGTGTGTATTGTGCATGGCACTTAACTGCCTGATCTGATCTTACACGTGGAACTACACTCTACTACCAAATATTAGAGCAGATCCAAAATCCAAAAGAAGAGAATAACAATTTCTATTTTATGGTGACGAGGCTTTGACCAGGCACCTGATACAAAAATTGGCAGAGTTTAAATACAGCTCCAGGATTGAACCACTTTTAACCAGTAGGGGTGACAAGTCATATCAGGGTGAAGCTGTTCAATAGAAATTCTGTTCAGAAGTATGATGCATTTCGATTCTAGTGTCATTGAACCACTTTTAACCAGTAGGGGTGACAAGCCTCCTGCTGCTGATTTAAATGCTTCTATGTTGACCTAACAAGTTTGGATAGCTCAAAAATGCAGATAATTGAATGCCTAAAAATTATCAAAAAAGAATGAATAAAAAATTAATTTTCTCAAAACAATTCAATATTTATCTCATCAAATAACATTTTCAAATGCTTTGTTCAAGGTTTTATTTTTTCCAAGTTTGTTTTTTCATGAAAAATGCATCAATTTTTGTCTGTTTCCACCTTGTGTTTTTCTGCTGTAAACTCCCAAAGTTGGAGTAAAGTAAATGTATTTGGAAAGGCAGCTTTCTTGTTGAAAGTGCAAACCACTTTTAACATTTGTCAAAGATAATGCTAAGCAAGGTGTGATAATTCAAATTTATATTATTTGTATGAAAACAATAAAGAAATCAACAAGAATTAAGCTGATTGTCAATGATTTAATCAAATGCTGAGTCTGGTTTTCTAAAATCTGAAAACGTTTGTCTGAGATGAAATATTAGAATGGGTTTATTGGAGATAATTGAAAAACATTTCATTTTTTTGTCTTCGTTTCAGGTCCAGAAAAAAAATTAAGGTGTGAATAACTGAGGAATTATTGTATTTAAAAATACCCATTGACACCTGGATTCTTCAAAACAATGCACTGTGGTTAAAAGAAGACCAAATCAAAAACATAATGTCCTTTGCTTTATGTCATAACCGAGAATCCTTAATGAAAAGTAAATAAATAAAATAAACCCAATTTTTTTATTCCATCCCCACCTTAAAATTAATATTTATTGGTTTCAGTGTGTGCAGATGGGTAGGGGTATCTCCAGTTATGCCATTTAGTGCAAGTAAATCTTTGGAATAAACTTTTAAAAATGTATTTAAGTTCATTGGCAAATTATCATTTTATTTCTATAGGCCAAATTTAGCCATTTTTTTTCCTTTTCTAATTAAATGTTCTGAAAACTGGTAAGAATAAAGCCAGCAGAATGAGAAAATGTCTTTGCTGTTCACACTTAACCTTGGCCCCATTTCTGGAATCCTAAAACAGCCATTTCGATTTATTGAAAGCTCTCAAAATTTGTTGGAAGTGCAGCAGAGAGAAGAGAAAAACAGACTTGCTTCTGATTAACCTAATTTCTGGCAGTAAGAGCAAAACACAATTTAAGAGTTTGCCAGAAGGCAGCATTAAATATTTTACAATTCAGACAATTAATGGAAAAGTAATTCATATCTTCAAAAGGTCCATATATATCCAACAAGAACGGCAAACATTTTCTTTGTGCCACAAAGTCTTATTGACAATGAGAAATTAATCTTTGTTATGAAATGTGATTTCCTTAATTTTTTCTCAGTCCAGTGGTAGTAAATAATCTTGCATATTGCATTCTACCCCTCCCCTTACTGCTTGTGCACTTATATAGTCTCTAATTTTTATATAGTCTATGCTTTAGCTATGCTAATTAGGCAGTCATTTACATATCACTACACGTTTCAATTTTACTACCATATCTTCTCAGTACATATCTCTCCATAGATTCATTTTCTTTATTATTCATGAACAACCATGACTTCTTGGGAAAGATAATGGAGTAATTTCTAGTTAAAATTCAGAGTTGCTGTCTAAACTGGCTGCCAACCAAGGCTAGAGAACCTGCCATTTAACCCATAACTGAAGTAGAAATAAGAGATGGATGGATGTCAGTTTCAAAATTTAACTTGAAAGGAAAAAAAAATGTCAAAAATATTCCCCGTAATGTCATGATCTGTTTCTCCACATTTGACTCGATTTCAAGAAGAGAAAAAAGATTCAGAACAAAATTTTCAAGCCTTTTGAAAATCTTGTTCTGAATCTTTCAAATCTGATTTTCTGTGACAGCAAATTACTTTTTTTATATCCTTAATGAAAGTAATTTGCTATCACAGAAAATGAGATTTGAAAGTGTGAGATTGAACATTAACAGATGCCAGTCTCCATGTCCTTGTAAATTTGGGTTATAATTCGTACAAGCAAGAGAACGTTTCAAATTCTATACAACCAAGCCTCACCTAAATGCATCTTCTTACAACCAACAAAATCTTTTCAAACCAAAAAAAATTCCAACCAGTTGGTGCTGTACGTTTTAAGAACACTTTGATCATGATTGTTTCAAAATGAATAAAAGTTAAAAATAATTAAAAAATTTACTTGTATTTACAACATGCAAACTAAAGTAATATACAGAATATAGAGTTTTAGTTTTTAAATTTATTACATTTACTTTTCGGTACACTATTGTACTGTATAAACATTTAGAGGCTTATGGCCATATCATATTGAAACACTGGTTCTCGTATGATTGCTAAAGTTAAGCAACATTGAGCCTGGTCATCACAGATGGTTGTCTTCTTGGGAATACCAAGTACTATAATGGAAAATGGCTTGGAATTGGTGAGCTGAGTTCCAATTCCAGTCAAGTTCCTTATATTTGCTTATGCAAATACTCTTGGGAAAGGTAAATCTTCCCCCAACTATGGGTTAATTAATAGAACTTGTATTAGGAAATCATTATCATCACAAAAAAATTCTTAAAAATATTTTCTGTCTTTAAATAACCTGCAAAGGGTTGATAGGCATAAAAAAAAATCAATCAAACATTTAGGAATAAATTTAAAAAATATTACAAAAGTATTAATATTATCACAATGCTGGTTAACACAACCCCACTACATGCCGTAATACACCTGAAATAGCAGTTTAACGCAACTTTTCATTTATTGACCACCAACTTGTTGGAACACAACCTGGTTCTTAAGTGTGAAGTAGCTGTAATGTTTTTGTTTTTAGATTTTTTATATATATATATATATATATATATATATATATATATATATGGCCTGTGCATAATACTTCTGATTGGGTGGGGGGAGAACCTGATTGTGGCCCCATGCAGGGTTTTGTGATGATCACTATCTTAACAATATTTTTTTTTCTACCTACATTTATATACATTACAAATTAAACAAAACTCAACTGACTACTAAAGGACAAAAAAATTCTTGTGGATTTTGACCTCATCCTGGGATATTTTTTTTTGTTTGTCCAAATCCATAAATTTGTTTTGCTCAGGCTAAGTTTTAAAAGAAACACAACATAAAATTCACTATTTTAATTCGTAATGTTGGACATGTTAAAATTATTCAACTTTTTAACAAGAAAAAATCTCAAGTTGATATTAAAATTGCTGCAAAACTTTGTTGATTTATTCAAGATGGAATGGTCTATTATGACATGTCTCTAATTTGTATTTAGATACATTGGATTTATTTTCAATTTTTCTAGTTGAATTGTTCACTTATATTGCATATGATCCATTATATTAGGCGACAATAAAATTTGTATTTTATTTGAATATTACCTCATGAAAATTGAGATGTAGTAGAGTGGGGACCCCTTATAGAATAGAGAAGGGGGTGCATGAGACCATATATATATATATATATTAAAATGACACCATTTTTTTTGTTGTACACCAATGTTCAGATCTGTTTTAAAATTTCATTAAATATAAAATAGAGAAATTCTGGATGGTATTGACCAATTCTTCCTACTTAAGTGTCATGTCCTTTCAAGTGTTTGGCAATCAAGGCTCTCCACAGCTTCCTTTTTCTTTAATATCTGTAAACTGTGCTTTGCCACACTGTTGTTCTTGGGAAAGAGAGTGGATTGGGAATGTTAGCACAATTCTGTTCGCATTTCTTGAGAAAAATTGTTTATGTGAATATTTCTGGAGAAGGGGGTCCATAGCTTTTATTGTATTCTGAAAGGGATCCGTGACTCAAAAACGATTAAGAACCACTGCATGAGATGGTGTTTACAAAAAGGAGAACAGAAATGCATCCCCAAATCTCATGCTGGTGTGCACCAAGTACTGGGAAAGGTCCATTGCAAGCTCACAAGGAAATGAAAGATGAAAATAAATAACAGTAAGAAATGAGAACTCAAACCCAGCTTCTAATACATTTAGGGGTTTTATTCAGAGTGTCACTTAATCAGTCTCTTTGGGGAGGTGACACTTGGGACAATTTCTGCCATGATGGACGAATAGATTAACTCTTCCCCCTATCAAGTCTCAACCTATCTTAAAATCATGACATGGTCGGCAACACTAACAGTTGGCATTGGAACTACCTGAGGGACAATCTATCCCATCACAAGTGGACCAACTATTTCAATCCCAACTATGCTTTAATGTAGTCCAGCAACTGGAAATCAGCTATGTCCAGTTTGTTGTCACTTGACCCCCAAAAGCCATCATTTATTCCTTTTCAGTCAAAGGGTAAACCGCTTTGAAGACCACATATCGTAGATTTATCTCTGATCATAAAAGAAACACTTGAAATTGCGATAAAACCATACAGCTTCCTCTTCTTTGTAGGCATACCAATCATTGAGACAGAGGATGCTTTAGAAATAAAACTTATGCGTGAGAGAGAGACTGATTTTCCTAACGGCTTCAAAAAAGATTTATTTCATTTTCTCATATTTCTCTTCATTTTTTTAGTCCTCACTTCAGCTGTGAATGCTCTTATCTATGCATCCACAAAATCAGGATTCTCTAACGATAGTTTTCTATTGGCAACACCATTGTTGTGAAGTCCTAAGCCCTTCCTGTTACTACACAATGTGCCTTCGTAATTATATCACCTGTGTATTCTGAATATGTTAATTAGTTAATCTATATATGACTATAACATGCAAATAAGGTCGTCTTTATGTGCACACCTTCATTCAGTCATTTTGTAGATTTTCTATTTGGTTTGCTAAGGCAATAAAAGTTGTTAAATGTAGAATATTGCTTATATATTAATTCCTGTCTTCTCTTCAAGAAAATTCTGACAAATATCAATCCACATACAGTCCGATCTTTAATCCGGCAACTCTCATGGTCCGGATATTTAAAAAAAAAAAAATTAGCCATTAGTTCATTGAATAGTGCCACATGTTTACAACTTTCCACTTGTTCACTGCACGTATCCAGGTTGCCACTCAAATGAGCAGACGATGGTACTATAGGGAAGAAGCATAGATCTCTGTTTGCAAAAGGTGGTGTTACTGCGTCAAACAATGAAAACCTTATTTACACTATTTACATTGTTTGGACCGTTGTCTTCATCTTTGTTGCCATATTCATAATGTTTCGGCATTCTTCAGGTGATTGGAATTTTGAACAGAATCCTTTATTTCGTCCACCGGTATTGCTCTAGTTCCACATGCCATGCCTCTTCCTGATGTCTCAGTATCAGTTATCTCCTTTTAACTCAAGTTTTTTGTTCATCTCTGCTGTAGCCAGGTATTGAACTCTCAACGCTTTGGGTCAAGTCACTGGATTCAACCAACACCCGAGAACATCAGAGTATGAATTTTTGGGACTTATGAATCTAATGTCTCAGTAATCATTTTTTTTTTTTTTTTACCAAAGCTCATATTGCAATTTTGTTGTTTTTCTCTGGCACTCCATATTACTGGTTCAGGATTCAGTTCAAAATTCCAATCACCTGAAGAAGTCCAGAGTGTACAACAGCGGAAATGCCATTAATATTGCAAGAGGAGGAAAACAGTCTGAACAATGTAATTACAATACCTTATCTCAGCAATACAGACAATTAAAACCCTTGTTTGAATGGATTAATTCTTCTACCTTTGATAACAGCAATATTATGAAATGGACCAAGTCAGACAATTATTTTAATATCGTTTCTGCTTATACATTATTTTTATAGATGCAATTAATTACATTTACCAAACCTGAACGACTGTCAAATTTTATAGAAAATTTGTCCTCCGATAGGAATTGAACCTGTATACTACACAACTCATTTGGCCTGACATGCTATACTATTTAGCTACAGAGAAAGCAAAGTCAATTTACTGTTTTCAAACAAACAAATTTCCTGGACATTCAGGTCAGTAAGTGTAATTAATACTGTTTATTATAAGCAGAGTATTTACTTAAATAATTGTATCTAAAAAAAAAAAAAAAAAAAAAAAAAGAGAAGAGAGAGTGAGAGAAAATATAAAATAATTGTCGGACTTAGTTCATTTCATAATGTAATGAAATGACATATATTAAGATATACTTTGATCAGATATGATTATTTGCGAAAGAGCGTGGGAAATTTGTTTGTTTAAAAACAGGAATTTGGACTTTGCTAACCAGATGCTTCTTCAAAATGTCAGGTCAAATGATGGTTCCATGCAGGAGTTGCAGCTGGTGGAGGGCTAAGAAACAGACAACTTATTCCCAGATTATCAGTTGGTGGTTGCTTCTTCATTGTCTGACCAGCTATTGTGTTGCAGCCTGTGTCCCCTTAAACAGTACTTTGCATGGTGGCCTTACAGAGGCAGTTATGCCAGATGACATGCCCACACCCTGCCATCTTTTGACGCCGTTAGCCCACAAGACTTCTGACCTTGCCATGTTACAATCTGCAGCTCTTGTACAGATTTACCAATAATAATAAAAACAAAGGAGGCAAAATTGTAATAAATAAGATTCCTTTTATTTTTTTTCATACAAAACAAAATAGATGACCTTAACACAAACATTTCCTGTTAAAGCAAGAAGTCAAAAATGCTCCTAGGACATCAATTAAACAAGAATCATGAGCAAACTCCAACTCTGAAATCATACAATGGAAGGACTTTTCAGCAAAATAAAGTTACCCATTGCATGCCAATATTTGGAAAATGATAAAAACATTTACCTATAATGTAAAAAGCATTCTTTTTTTTTTAACTGTCTGATGACTGAAAGACTTTCATAACTTAACTTGTAATAATTCCTAATAAGTTCTAATCCTATTCTTCATTTCAAGTTGGAAAATGAATCAAAGATTTTATTACCAACCATTTCTTTAGCTTCAGTTTAAGTCACTGACAGACATTGCAAAAGTTACAACTAATGAGGTCACTTCAGCTTTAGTACCTTTTCCTGAAATGTTGGCAATTTTTTCTAAGGTCACACTTCATAAAGACCAACAAGAATAAAAAGCACAATATAAACATTTTTGAAATATATTTTTTAAATTCAACATTAGAAAATTAAATCATAAAAAACTTTTTTAAATCCTCAGATCACTGAAAATATTTACAAATGCCCACATATAACCTAATTAAACATTAACAAACCCACCATTAAAATTAGCATACAAATTAAATCACTAATTAAAAAATCAAATCTTTAACTTGGTTTGGCAAAACAAAGATATCATGGAAATTTTATGTAGATTCATTTTTAACAAATTAAAAGTATCAATTACTTTTTGCCTTTATTTCTCAGAAATACCTTGGGACAA
Source organism: Acanthosepion esculentum (assembly GCA_964036315.1). Taxonomy (NCBI): domain Eukaryota; kingdom Metazoa; phylum Mollusca; class Cephalopoda; order Sepiida; family Sepiidae; genus Acanthosepion; species Acanthosepion esculentum. Next base: position 142,489,389 of record OZ038479.1, on the reverse strand, counting down.
GAAGCATTTTCCTAAAAAAAAAAAAAAATTTTCATGGTGCAAAAAGCATTATATAAAAATTATGACTTTTTTTGGTTGTTTAAAGAAAAAGAAATTAGTCATAAAAACTAATAAATAAAAAGCAAATGAAATCCAACGAATATTCAAAGAAACTGGTTTAAATAGGCAGGAATTAAGCAAATATTCTTTACATGCTTTATAAAAGGGGAGACGTCTTAATAATTGGGGCGGGGGTAGGAATGTAGAATGAAGCCCCGAATGGACATTGCAGACCATCAAAACAAGGCAAGGTGCAGCAAAGTGTTGACCCAATCAGCCCCAGTTGCCAAATGGAAAAGCATATGACCTTACCCTCTGCATTCAGTTTTGTGAACATGAGAACTTATAATACACACAGTTATACAAACGAAGACCTTAGGCAATCTCTTATAGGCGAATGTAGGGTCACCGTTTCAGACAAGGGCACAGTGGCCACACCCATGCCAAGTGAATATATATGTAATATTAAAAGATAAAAATATAAATTATATTCCCTATTAGTCTGCACCATATAATTTTGCCAGTATACACCCGCTTCAATTCGCTCTAGGCAATAAAACAGAAGGGCAAAGGTAAGAAAATCATTTAAAAAGAGCAAATTTATAATCAGGGTAATCTTAAACTTGAGGGTTGGGGTCAGTAACTTCCCTTAAAAAACAAAAACACAACACACACACTTATTAGGCACTTAAAGAGTGGTTTCTAATTCCAGTTCCAGAAACAAAATGAAAGTGAAAGAGGGTCAGGTATTAAATTAACCCTTACCCCCAAAACAGCTTTCACCTTTTTCTACATGATCACCATTCAACCATATGCTTGTTTAGGGAAAAAATAAAATAAAATTATGTAAGCAACCAGTAGACTTATCAGTTTACCATTATGAGTAGATATCCATGTTTTCGTTCAAACAATGCAAAGGAAGTTTAACCAACCAAGGGATCAAGTTTTATATGCCCCACCCCACAGTTCTCAAAACTACCTCCCAATTTGAGTGAGGTGGTTCCTTTTTGATTGGGCTGAGAACTTTTCAGCATCCTCTCATATATAACAATAAATAATATTTTATGGCATATTATCTGTAAATAGAAAGGATATTTTGCAGGACCCCTGCCTCTTTATATTACATATACAAAAGTGATTTGCTCAAATACACAAAGCTTTTTCTGACCCATATTCCCTGATGTGAGTTGGGGGGGGGGCTTATTTGCCCCTAGATTTCCTATGCTTTCAAATATTAACTGATTTATTAAAGGAAGAAACACTGAATAAGGCACTTATTTTGGAAGCACAAATTGAAGGCAAATAACTCTATAGAAACAATCAAAGTCAAAATAGAGAAAACAGGTCTTCAAACTCAGGAATAAAAATGAAGACAGTTAGGAGTGGGGGCGTTAATATTTTAAAATAGGAAAAAAAAAAAAAAAATCTCCATTTCAAAGAATTATCACTGCAACAATTATAACAAGGTAACTTGCTATTAGCAGATATTGTAATTTTTAAATTTCAAGGCAGGGATTTGGAATGGATTGGTGTGCGTTATTCTAGTCCTTATTAATTTTCCCGTGCAAGAACAGTTATCAAGAGGCAGGTGGAACCTCGAATTAAACGGTCAGAACATGTTTTTTGATTTCATTTCTAACGGATATGTCAGCCGAATATGTTTCGTGTTTTAGAGCAATGGCTCTGAATAAAATGGTGTAAAAATCTAAACATATGATTGAGTCTTTTAACCCCAACTTTAAACAATGGAAAGTAGTCATTTTGGCATGTGAACAGTTTGATATGTGGGCTGAGAAATTTCTGATTGAACCTTACAGAATGCCTAGATCAAGATTCCAAGTCACAACCTTCTAATCTGTTTGTGTTAATAGATACCAAATATATCTGACTAAATTATTTTATTCCCCTTCATTAAATAGTTTATATTTAACCAAAACTGGCATTATTATTACTTTGGCGAGAGCTTTACTTTATTCCCATTCATCAACAAGAAGTTTACCGCAGCTTATTGCTTCATCAGTAAGAATCACAACACTTGAAGAACCAAAACTGGACGATCGACAACTGATACTGGCACCAATCCCTAAACCAATTTGGATGCTGTGATAGCTATGCAAAGATCGAGATATCAGAACAAGCAGGATATGAACCGAGCTGCTGCACATCGACAGAAAGTAAGACTAGACCAACAGGGCCTAGGCGACGTGTATGGGAAAATGAGGGGGGGGGGGCAACCACCAGTATAAGGGAGCTGGTGGGGATCAGAATGGTCTTAATATGGAATGAGGTGGAGGAGAGGGTCTTAATAAAAAAAGGGGGGGGGTGAAAAAATCAGTTAACAGGTTAATCTACAAAATTGGGACATGGGGACATTAATAAGCTTGAGGGGTGGAAGAAAAAAAAAAACAAAAAAAAAAACAGAGATAACCCTTGGATATCTAAAGTGTATGCTCATGAGGTACAAGTGAAATTTGTTTTCTACTGAGTAACAAACTTATACCTATTGAATTACTACATTAATAGCTGAACCTCAGGTCATAAATGTCTCTGTTCACAAACAAATATTCTGAACAAAAAACGTCTGCTGACAAACACACAAACTGGGGATGTGTGGCAACAAGCCAGGAATATTGGTAGGAGAGCATCTGCTATGGTATAGCTTTCACCCTATACACATCCCTGCTCAGATTTGACATGACTTTTGAATTTCATTTTATGTTTTTTTTTTAATTATTAAAAACATAGATAAAACAGATCTCATTTGACAAAAATTTACTGAGACAGCAGCCAAGTGTATCTCAGAGTTGAGAAAAGCCACCAGAAACACAGTTACCCGATGTTTTTTTATGGAAAACAATAATGTCTCCTTTTTGCCTTACTCACCACCTTCCACTTCAGCCATCAACTCTCCTCTGTACAGCTACTGTAAAATTAAATTAAGGATTTGTAAAAGTTGAAATAAGTAATCATCTAGAGTCCAAGAACGGATTAATCCATTTTACATGGATTCCTATGGGGAAAACACTTTCAGATTGCAAACAGCCTTCAGGAACAAATTCAATTTGTGAACCAAGGTTAGACTGTATTTGGGAAAATATATTTGAGACTTACATGTGAAAACCTTTTGATATCATTAAAGATTTAATTTCATCTCTGCAAACATCACTAAACTAGTTTGTATCAACAATTTTTTGCGCACAAAGTTTGAGTCCCACTGGGTGCCCTATTAATGCTTCCTTGTACCAGACAAAGTTTACTAAGTATATGCAATTTGTAATTATTAATTTAACTGTTAACATTCTGTAGGCGACTGCTCATTAAAATAAAAAAAAAAAAGGGGGAAAGGAAGCTAGTCTTGCTATGCCAATGATAGTGTTTGAATTTCAATTGTCTTCTGCCTTGGCATGGTTAAAAGAAAAAGAAAAAGGTTTGAACATGACAAGGTCACTGCAGTGAAAAGGGAAATGATGTGGAGGGATGAGGAGACATTTTTGAGAAAGGAATATCTTTTGTTCTTAAATATTGGAAGGGAATTTATCGAAATTTAACACCACTTGCAATCATTTTTCAGGCCAGTAAATTAAGAAAACAAATTTTAACTGTCCAATAGATTTTTTAAATCATTCCATAATGATTAAATAAGTTTACAAGGTAGGATTTCAGGTTTCATCAGCTGGACGGAGGAGGAGTAGTAGTAGTAGTAGTAGTAGGCTGGGTAGGCATTGAGATTGGAGCCTGGGGATTGGCCTGCATTGCTTGTCTTCGCACTTCTTCAGCTGTATGGGTCTTGAGATGTGCCAGGAGGCTACTGTTGACTGTGTAGCTTCTGCCACAAATTCGACATGTGAAAAGACGCTCCCCAGTATGCGTTACCAGGTGCATCTGGAGTTGTACATTCATTGCGAAATCCTTACCACAGATATCGCAATGAAATGACTTCACCATCGAGTGCATGATGACATGGCTCTGAAGGCTATTGTTTCGTGAAAAGCCCTTACCACAGATCTCACAGTTGTAAGGCCTGTCCCCGGTGTGTGTGCGCAGGTGACTCTGAAGGTTGCCTTTCTGGGCAAACTCCCACCCACAAATTGTGCAACGGAAAGGCTTCTCCCCAGTATGTGTGCGCATGTGCTGATGAAGGTCTCCATTACGTGCAAAATTCTTACCACACATAACACAACTGAAGGGCCGGTCCTCCGAGTGAGTCATCGTGTGACTCTGCAATGTGCTGCTCTGTGCAAAGCTCCGCCCACAAATCTCACACTGGAATGGGCGCTCACCAGTGTGAGTCAACATATGAGTTCGTAGAGTGCTCTTTTCCGCAAAGTCCCGGGGACAAATTTCACAGTGGTAAGGTTTTTCACCTGTATGTGTTTTCATGTGGATCTGTAGGCTGATACTGTGGGAGAAATCTCGGCCGCAAATCATACACCGAAATGGTCGTTCGCCAGTGTGGATACGCAAATGGGCTAATAGACTACTGTTCTGAGAAAAACCCTTCCCACAATTCTCACATCGGAAAGGCTTCTCCCCGGTGTGGATGCGGATATGCCGACGGAGGTGACTGTTCTGTGCAAACTCCCGTCCACACACTTTGCATACAAAGGGCTTTTCCCCAGTGTGCATCCTCATGTGCGTCTGCAAGGTGCTGTTCTGAGCAAAACATTTATCACATTCAACACATTTGAACACCTTCGCTTTGACGGTGCCAACTTCGGGATTTGCAGACGTTGCTCGGTTATTGCTGGTGTTTGCTTTTAAGCGTTTCTTTGGATCACTGATCTTGGCTTTACGTTCTTCGACGTCATTAGGAAGTTTATTCTCACGATTTTCTTGGCTTTCCATGTTTTTTGTTTCAACACTGGAAAATGTATCGATGGAATTAAAAAGATGGCCTAAGTCAGGTTGGTATGGAAATAAAATTTAAAATCATCTTGAGGTTCCTTTTTTAATTTTAAAAAACCAAGTCCAACTTTTTCTGAAAAATAAAAAAAATAAAAGTAATTATATATATTTTAGAAGTTTATATTTCTAAAGACAGGTAATTTTTTTTTTTTTTAACAGACTACCTCACCTAAAGGTTTGCTTAATGTATTTCTCTATTGACTACATATGACCCACCCCCTCCACTGCCAAGTGTGCAATGACATTTTATGACACCCTCCTACACACCACATACATTATCGTTTTGTTTTACAGCACATCAGCCTCAATGGGTCATTTAATGCTGACAACTTTTTTTTTTTTTTTGGTAATATTTTTTTCAAAAAACGTATAGTTAGTAATATTTTTCAAAAACTTACAGCTGGCAACATTATTTTTTTCAAAAACGTATTAGAAGCCTTGCTTTTGGACGCAGTTTATCGCCATACCCAGTACTCAGCTGTAGTCTGAGTGTTAACTATTTACCCATAGCTGGGACCCTAACAGGTGCTACCACCCCGGGTCACAGTGGACCTGGGAACCCCAGCAATTAAGAAGTGGTGCCACGCTCCTCAAAACCTCCTGCTCAGAGGCCTTGCTGTTGGATGTAGTTTATCGTCTTACCCAGGATACGGATACAGTTTATCGTCATACCCAGAACGGATGTGCATTAGGGTTATGACTTTTTGGTAACCCTATGTTCCAGTGCCATAAATCGATTAACTTTTGTTCAAAAGTAATGAAAAAAGGTATTAATTTGTTTTTGTTCTTGGAAAAGGTGACCTCCCTGTCAAACTGTAAAAGTTGATTTTAGCAGATATGCAATAGGAGTTAAAAAAAAAAAAAAAAAAAAAAAAAGGAAAAAAAAAAGAAAATATTTCGAAAGCTTTATTATTTCAATTTGATAATTATGTAATTGGATAGAACTTATGTATTTCTTTTTTTATATATTAAACAGTTTATAGCTATAGCATAACATACAAACTTACAAATAATCAAAAACAGAAGGTTCCAGAAGGTCATATAGTACTACTATTTTAGAAATTTTGTATCAGAGGACACCAAAAAAAAAAAACAACCCTAAATAAACCCTTCATTATTTTTTAACAAAATGTTCATTGAACTATGATAAAGGAAATCAATTATTTTACAAAATCTCGTGTAAATGCAATGACAATCCATGAGCCATATATTATCCGGTAATAATCAATATTTTACTCATTTCAAATTCTAGCCAATGTGACATTATCGAAGCTGCTTACAGAATTAGAGAAACTGAAGAAAATTAAAACTGTTTGGTTGCGCATTGCAACAAAGCTGGATGCTCCGCCTATTATCAAAGATAATATTTTAAAATACAAGGGAGAGAGGACAGCTACCAACAATTAAAAATTGAAGAAATTGAGGATCACCATGATTATATATATATATATATATATATATAAAATGATAAACAACAGTCATCTGGGGTGTAGTTTGAGCCCAGAGCTTTTCCACACAACCCTCAGATTTCTGGCATTTAAAGTGGGGGAAATGAATGAACAATCAAAAAACATTTTGCCAGGTTTGACTTAAAATTTATTTCAATCAATTTCAATAGTCAACCAGTTTACTGTATATTGCAAATAATCATAATATGAAAAAAAGAAAAAAAAAGACTACTGATGGTCATACTATAGAAATGCATTAATAAGAAAAGACTGAAAATAGTCAAAAATTGTTGCAAACATTGATGACATAACTATTAGTCATTTTATTTTATATTATTGCTGCTACCATAATTTATACAATGTTTCAACATATTTCAGAGGCTTATAGAAGCAAAATATTTCAGTGACAAGGCATAAAAAGGGGGGGGGGTGCATTAACTTTCAAATGCACTATGAATACAGCCAAGCCATTATCCTCTGGATACAGTCAACTGATAAAGGATGGAGAATAAATTGATGATAGTAATAATAAAAATACTAAGACAAAGAAATGGTACCCCAAAATAAATCAACATTAATTCAGGCCATTATTTCTCAATCAGTTGATTTAAAAATAAAGATTTTAAAAAATGCAAGGAATTTCTTTCATACATATTGTTGTCATCATACAATTCACTGTGCACATGACAATTATTTTTCACAGATTCTGAAATGGTCTTTGTCAACATGGAGTTGAATACAAATATAGTCTTTGAATTGAAACATACTAGACATTGGTGCATTCTTTCAGTTTTGTTTTGCATTCCTATGCTTTTAAGCACATCAACAATTGAAAAACTAAATTCTAAAATCAAGATGGAGGCTCACAAATTTGTTTCTGGAAAATCCAAAAGAAAACAGTCTGCAAAGTTCATGATCAAATATATACCTTTTTTTACAACTAGGATCATTTTTAACCCCTACAGCTGCCTCCTGTACAAATTGTAATGTTGGATGTACTAATGGCATAATGATTATTAGTCAAGGAAAATGAACTCAGCAGACAGATTTCAAATTCTGATCAAGGATGCATTTACTTTGCCCTTGGGAAAAAGATGATTCCCATTTCTTCTCAACCACCAACTGGATTATTATCCCCGACTACATGAATTTAAGCGGCTACTAAATTGGCATCTATATTCCCACCCGTTTACTGTTGAAATAGCTAAATGCAACCGACACTTCTACTCCAACAGTTTCTTTTCTTGCACTTCCCGCCTGTGGAACTCCCTTCCATTTACTTGCTTCCCCTGATAACTACAATCTTAAAAAATTTAAATACGTCAATTGCCATCTATCTTCTTGAATCCCGTTCATCTTTTGTCCTTACTTCAATCCTCCCTATACTCAGTATCTTCTCTCACTTTTACTCCCTGTACACTCTTGAATAGTACTAGTGGCATTTCTACCTTGCTTGGAGTGAAATGATTAAAAAAAAAAAAAAAAAAAAAAAAAAAAAAAACATATATATATATATATATATATATATTTAAAAAAGAGCAGATTTTGAAAATTTTATAAAAACATGTGCTAAGAGATAGAAAAACATGACTAGATGGGAAAAAGTTCAAGGTTATTCATGTTTAAAATGCTTCGAGTTTTTCAGATTTTGTATCATAATTTGAGTCAACCCATAAAACGGCCACACTTCAAGGACAGTTGTTTTGTGTACTGCAATTTGCAAAGTCTGACTTTAAAATAAACTTTGAACCTTTTCCTATGTGTTGAATGCAATCTGTCTCCAAGCATTTGTTAATAATTTTAAAACTTCAAAATCTGCTTTTTTTAAAAATATATATATATTATATATATATAAAAAAAAAAGAAGAGATGGGCAGTTTAAAAAAACAAAACAAAAACGATTTATTTTTGGTTTAATTTTCACAGTGAAACCGCATCGAAATTTTTTATAAAACTGAAATCGTTTGTTTTTTTTTTGTTTTTTTTTTTGAAGTGCTATCACTACTGAGTGACGATATCCAAAGAAACACTATTGAAAAAGACTTTCAGATCTTAATAAAATTAAATTTTATCAACATTTATACCGTTATTGTAAGAGGAAAAGATCGAACAAAAAATGTTAAACACATTTGACTAGTTGTCTGAAATCTATGTTTCAGTTTTAAAAAAATAAAAATCTTTTCGTGGTAAGATTAAGTTAACAAAACAGAAAAAAAGAAGAAAAAGAGTTGCCAGTTTCTTAATGTTAAATTTTATGAAGTTGGATTTTTTTGTAAGGACTTCCTAGTAAGCCATTACACCAACCACAAAAAAGTTGTTGTAAACAAGAAAAATGAAGATTTTTTTTTTTTTATAAATTTGTTTTTTATCTAGGGAATGCACCTTAGATATTAAGAATTAAAATAGTTCTTAATTTCACTTTTAAAATTTGTATAACACCAACGTAAAAATTATTCTTTTTTAGCTCTTATAGTTCGGTGGGTGTTCTGCCTATAAAATTCTTCTAAACAGGGAAAATGAATTCATTTTATTTTTAAAAATGAATCTATGATTTTATCTAGCGAATACACTTAAGTAAGATTAGATTATAATAATTAAAATAGTTTTTAAATTACAGTTTTTAAAATGTGTATCTCAAAAAACAGGTGATACTTGCAGATTTGGGAATCTACACATTCTAAAAATGAAATTAAATGCATTTTAATTCTTTTGTGCATTCGCTAGATAAAACAAATTTATGTGAAAAAATAACTCATTTTCCTTGTTTAGAAATTTATTTGCAAAACCCCACTAACAGTTGACTGGCATATATTTCATATTTTCGGCTGTTCAAAGCAAAATACTTGTAAAAAAAATAAAAGCACATACAAATTAAATATTTAGAAAGATTATTTTCTTCCCAGCCATATGAATATTTTTAAGATTGGACCAGAAATACACGAGAAATTGCGAGTTGAATAGATTAAGTTGCAAATTTAGTAATCTCAAACAAAATCAGATATTGACTGGAAATGCTATCATCATTACACAAGAAAATGGTTTCCTTAAAAAGCAAAAATACTAAATTAAAAACGGAAAAACGAATCAAAAACCGTGGTATCAAGGAAAAAAAAAAAAAAAAAAAAAAAAAAAAAAATGAAAACTGATACCAAAACAAATTGCCAAACTGCCAATATATACACACACACACACGCACGTAACTCCACGAAATCGCTACAAAAAAAAAAAATGGCATAGCATGATGAAAAAGATGCCAAACTTTACAAAAACAATTTTATTGTCTAAATGCTTAGGTTATTATGAAGAGGAAAGACCAAAGTTTTTTTTAATTATTTTTAAAATTTTTCCTTCTTTTTAGAACATTCTAAATTTTGATTAAAAAAAAACCATGTTTCTCTTTGTATCACCGGAACTACTAATATATACAATTTTTAGCACATTTTTTTTTATGACACACGTTAATTTGGAAAATCTTGCAAAAATAAAAATAATTGTCAGATGTTAATAAAACTTTCAGAAACTATTCTCAGACGATAGAAATTATAATTTTTTTTTATTAAAGTCATGGCAGAAATATTTTTTTTCTGATATTTATTACCCCCCATAACTAATTTTATGAAAACACTAGAAATTCAATCGCATCAAGTTTAGTGATTACAATAGTTAAAAGCACAAGGCTTTGAGGAATGCAAATCATGTTTTTTTTTGTTTTTAATTGGACCCTACCTACCTGAAAATCAGCTCTGAATTGTAACATACAAAACTCAATAAAACAAAGATATTATTTAATTTCAAATGTTTTTATTTGCTTTTAGTTGTTTTTATGAATATGGACAATATTTTCTGAAAGCAAAAAATTTTTTTGATGAAAAATGAATTTTTAATGCAATTATTTGTTATTTCTTTAATTTTAATAGATTTTTACATTTAAGTTGTTAAAATATTATAAAATTAGTTAAAAGCCGCATCGGGTTTCCTAAGTGTCCTTATGAGATAGATTTTTTTTTTAGCACTTTGTAAATTGTATTATAATGGGATTTTTTTACAAGGTGATGACAGCTTGGTATTGTCCGGCTGGCTGGCCTTTGACCCAGCAATTGGCTAAGTCAATTTTGGCTTAATTTCAACACTGTTTTCCTTATCGCTGACTTAAAAAAAAAAATTAAAAAAACACACACAAAAAAAAAAAATCTTGGTTTCCAGTGTCCAGGAATAGCAATTTTAACTATTTTTTCATATTTTATCCCCAGAAAATTTTTTTTTATAATCATTTACACCAACCAATTTCACTTAGAAATGAAAGAGCATTCTTTGCTTTCAGGAAATACCTAGTTTCATGGAGGGTAGATCAAAAGTTTCCTTGATGTTTTGTTCAGATGACAAAAGTCATTTTTCAATATTTTTTTTCTTCAGATCAAATAGGCTGTAGTGTAACAAAATAACTTTCGATATGTGTGATGATTTTTACTTCGGATAGAAATGTTTTATCATAGCAGATCTGTATTGACTTTAGGGGGCTATAGTTGCCCTCAAAAAGCTGTGCAGTACTTGTATTTTAATTCATTTATAGTATTTATAATTTTTACAGATAGTATCAACTTATGGTGTAAGCTACAGTAATAAAAAAAATAAAATAAATGAAATTGGAATGCTGAAAGTTTTTTTTTTTTAATAATTACATGGTACCACATAAATTGGTTCACATAAAAAATCATTACGTCAATTATGTCCTTCCGTATGATAACTAGCTGTCGATATGTGATAAGTCATTACTCAACACCTGTCAATAGCCAACGATGTTAAGATCACCTCCTTTTTATTTTAAACATTATTCTTTGAAGAAAGTAAGTAAAAGTTTTTGCAAAATATATTAAATATTCTTTAAATTTTCTAATTTTCGTCAAATAAATTTTGAAAAATGTATAATTGATTTTGGACGAATTTTAAACTAGGATTTTAACAGTTTACAAAATTAAAAAAAAAAATGGCTGATAGAGTTTTTTTTAGTAATTTCGCTGACAAAAAAAAAAAAAGAAAAAAAAGATTTTTAACTAAAATTTCAGACATGCTAAGAATGAGTAAAAAAATAATCAAAAAATACTTTGGTATTTCTTAATGATATATATACTTAAGATAAAAAATTTTTTTCATCAAATTTAAGGCTGTTCTTGTCATGCTATGCTCTTATTGATTTTCATGGCGGTATACACACACACACAGTCAAAATCTTTACACCTGATACAAGAGGGTTAAAAAATAAAATAAAATACTGTTACTTTAATCAAAATATATTTGCGAAATATTTACATTTAATTAGAAAATGTACTTTATCAACAAACAATTGAAAATTTTAAGCTTTTAATTGATTAATTTAAAGAAACATTGAAAAAAGGATTTATTTGGTTGGTCATAAAGGTGAGGCCAGGGGGGGGGGGAGAGAGTTAAGAGGTGGGATAGAGGGGGGTACACAAAATTCCCAAATTAAAAAAAACACACACATACCAGCATGAATATTTGAGAAATCTTGTTCAGCCTCTGAACCTGCATTCTCTCGGGGAAACCATCATTAAGTCTGATGTGCCTTAGACTCTTAGGACCCCCTGTTCAAACAAAGCCTGAATAGTGCTTTTGGACACAGATCTTCCAGATTCTGTAAATATGCATATCTGCTCTGTTTAGTATCCTAACGTCTACAAAGACAATTTTTTTATAAATGGATTAAATCTGACATTTTTAATTTTATTTGTTTAGATGCTATTTTAAATGGATACTCATATTGGAGTAGATATTGTTTTTATTATTTATATATATATATATATATATATATATATATATATATATATATATATATGTGGATCAAACACTAGTCTTAACAAGACCTAAAAAGACAACTGAACTCAATACAATAGAAAACTGCTCCGTTGTCTTTTCTGAAAAAAAAAAAAAAAAAAAAAAAAAAAAAAAAATCACAGTAACGTACACATATTAAGAGAAAAATAGGACTGCCTATATCTCAAAGTGACAGTTAAAAATAAAATTTAAAATAAATAAGTAAATAAAAAGGTTGGTGGGTAATTGAAGGACAAAAATGGAAAATTTTATGCAAGGATTTTTTTTCAGGCCAAATAAGGCTTTTCTTTTTCTCGATAAAAAAATTGTCAGGAGAAAGAATGAAATACAAACCTGGGCCATAATTATACACTGAGGGAAAGGCTGAAGATGCGGGACACGGCTGTTTAAAACCCGTGTTTTTGTCATTTAGGAAAATCCAGCATGGTGCGTAAACGAAATATTCAGCGAAAAATCTCATTCATCAGTAACATTTTAAACACCCCATAGAATGTAAAGTTCTTAAAGCAAACCTGTGCCAAACTGTTTTTCTGAATCCTTGATGACTTGGCTGTCCGAAAATGACAGCATCAAGATGAAATAATGGAAACTGACCGTGAAAAACAAATTATGCGCAACAAGTTTTCAATCAATCAGTTAACTTCTCGACCTTTTCAGGCAACGTTATAGGATCCAGACGGCTATTGTTTGCACATGGAATTATTCACTGGTAATTAATCTTCGATCTGACTGTGGAAAATGTCACTCGGCGGTTAGCATTAAAAAATTATGCCCAATTTTCTGAGAAAAATCCCCTTTTTTTATGAAAAAAATATTTATTTTCACTTCAAAGTAATCATTCAAACTTCATCCCTTTCTCCTTAATTTGGCATGGACATCATTGAAAAGAAACGGATAAATGGCCCGGTGATGGGAAATACGAAAGATATGCGGCGGAAAAAAAACAATGTCGTCTGCTAAGTGTTGTTGTCATCACCCAGGTCAATGAGTGTTAAAAACAAAAAAACACATCAAGCCATTGTTCAAACATAGGTTATATCAAGCCCTACTAATGTTGACCCCTTTTTTTCACTCTTTGCTCTTATCTGGGAGTGGTGGGTTTTATTACAACTTGTTCTAAATGTTTATTGCTGGCTTGCTGACCTTTGACCCAGAGATGTCAGTCATTTTGGTTTAATTTTCCTTATCACTGCTATTTTTGGGAAAAAAAAAAAAAAAAACACTTAGTTTCTGGTGGTCAGGAATTGCAGATAAATCTTTCGCCTTTTACTAAAGATTTCCGTGGCCGGGTGTTTATTTTTTTTAACTCCTGGCAGTCATATAATTGAATATTACCAATGGACTTTGTCACATTTTGACCCCCTAAGAACTCTCAATTTTATGCCTGAAATAGTTTGATTATGATTTAGGCTTTCCGATTTACAAAAAAAAAAAAAAAAAAAAAAAAAAGTTAATTTTGGGGAAAATTTATGTTTAGAACTAGAAAAAATGCAAAATTTTCACTATTTTTCCCCCTGAAAAAAATTTGAGTCATTTACACCAGCTAATTTTACTTTTAAATGAAAGAATATATCCTTTGCTTTCAGAAAATACCTAGTTTCATGTGGGTTCAGATCAAAAGTTTCCTTGATATTTGTTTAGGTGATGATAAAACAGTCATTTTTCAATATTTTACCCCTATAAAAGTATAATGATCCATTTTTTGAGAGAAAATAAGCTGTGACAAAATGACTTAAGCCATTTTTGTGATGATTTTTACTTGGGATAGAAAATTGTTACCATAGCAAACCTGAATTGACTTTAAGTTCAGTGGGGCTATTGGAAACCTCAAACAGCTGTGAGGAGGAATGCTTAACTTTAGTTTTTAAATTTTTGGAACCAGATGTGTCTAGATGCACAACCTAGTCGACCATATTCAAGTTCCTATTGGTTTTGTTTTTAAATATCCCATAGCAGTAGTTTTGAGAAAGATGATGCTTTATGAACCTGGACGCAAAGTTACCAAGGAAAATTTAGTAGTTACAGCACTTTCTATACATTTTTGCCATCATCAACTTAAATTACTTTCTTTTAATTAAAACTGTATTCATAAGGAAAAAAAAAAAAAAAAAAAAAATTTGGAATTCCAGAAAATCACTAAAAAAATTTTTTTCTTTAAACCAGACATTTCTATTTCAAACATTACAAATTTAAAATTGAGATTAATTGCACCAAGTCTCTTAATTGCACAATTGGTGGTATTATTTTTCAAAACAGGATTTTTACATTTCATTTCAATTTTATTTGTATTCTCGTAATTGTGCAACATGCAACAAGGAGGAGAGGAAAAGATTGTCTTTTAAGTTTTTTAGTATCCCTCTCCAAAGAATCAACTAAACATTTGGCACTGGAATTTCCTAAATACTCCTTAATAAATGCCTGGGCATAAAAATAATATTCCCAGAGAGTTGGAAGAGAGTCTAATGCTGGAGAAAAAAAAGTTGTATATTTTTAACCTTTTCTGCGAATTTGGAACTTTTTCAAAAAGTTCCATTGAAAACCAAGGGCAAATAACTCTCACTTTCTTTTTTGAATTGAAAAACTTTCGGACACTTAAAAATAATAATAATAACAATTATTATTCTAATTATTAAAACTTGCCCAAACTCCCAAAATTTTATTTTATAATCTAATATTTGTTAATATTTCTGCGCAATTAACAAAACTACCACTGACCTTTTAAGATGATCAAAATTCAAAAGAATGCAGTTTTTCTTTTTGTAATTGCCGATTAAACTGGGGAAATTCACAACAGCAAGAAAAACCACTTTCTGTAGTTATGTGAATAACTTTTTTTTCTTGTTGATATATTAGAACTGAATTATATCGACCCCCCACCCCCCAAAAGTTTACTTTTTATTTTACTATGAAGAAGAAAAAAAGCACAACTACAAAAAATTATATCTCCGGATTTAAAAAGACATTTGGGGGGGTTGGGGATAATACCTACCGAACAGTATTATTCAGACCCACCCTCAGAAAAACAAAAAAGTGGTTTAGGTAGGGGAAATGTAAAAAAAGATTGTCTGAAGACGTAGGGTGGTTGTTGATAAGTAGTTTTAATTATAAGTCTAACTTGAAACAGAACGCAAAAGACAATAAATACAATCTTTTTTTTTTTTTTTTGCTTCATATTCTAATAACATTTTTTTAAATTGTATTTTTAAAAAGTGAAGGAATGAGAAAAATCAGCCCACATTTTCAACTAATCTCAGTTAGTAGATGCGATAGAAAGTTGTTGAAATTATTTTATTTTTTATACAAGGAATGTTTTACTTTTTACATTTCATAACGATATCTCAAAGCAAACGGTGTGTACAAATTCATTTTTTCTTATAAAACTACTTTTCTCTATTTAAAAGAATTATTTTATTTACTAAAAAAGTTTTGTTTTAATTTCAACATTTAAGACTTATGAAATTATGTTTTTACGTAATTAAGTTTGTTTCCAAGGTACTAAAAAGTAAAAACATTGTCATCAGTCAAAAACAAATCCAAATTTGTCAATGTCAATCGATTATTTAAAATAAAAAAAGTAATTTAGTCAGTGTCTTAAGAAAGTAAAGAAATAAGGAATATTTCATAGCAGTTTAAATAAAAAGTAAACTTTACAAATACAATTGAGTACCGACTCATAAAAATAGTATTAGAAATAAAATCAACAAATGATGTCTTCCATTTGCGCGTCATGAATTGCAAAGATTTTTCTTTTTACTTAAAAATAATTTATAAATAACAGGCATAACATTAATAACTTTAAAGTAAAAGAGTTTTTTTAATCAAGTTTTCATTAAAACGGAAATTATTTGAATGTAGGTAAAAAAAAACAAAAAAACAACTAAAAACTAAAGTAGAAATTTTTTTTTTATCCTTACGAAGTCAGACATATTCAGAAAAATGTCCTATGCAAGTAAAACTTGTTTGTTTTTATTATCAGAATTGTAATTTTAAGTGGAAAAGCAAGAAAAAAATACTTTTTTTCCTCGTGTTTAGTTTAAAGTTGTTTATTGGACAGAGTGGAGTAAAAACATCTTTTAAAACTAGTCAAGAATTAAAACTTAAAACTAAAAAGTCTTTTGCACTACAAAACTTTGTTATTATTACGTATTACTATTATATCGGTTAGATGTTTAAGATATTTAATAAATAAATAAATAATAAAAAGGAGAGAGAACGAAAATGCAAAATAAATAAAAAATGGCTTGAAAATAAAAAACCGGGTAAATTTGCGCGCCAATATCGAATAAATGACATCGATGAGTGAAGAGATTTAGACTAGAAAAAATACTTTTAAACAAAGTATTTGTATTTCAATCATTTTAAATTTAATTATCAGCTGCATTAAAACAAATAATTAAAAAAAAAAACCTCACCTGGTGACGTGCTGAAAGATGAATCTGTCGTTTTTCTCTCTTTCCATTTAGCTTGTCCCAGACGACGACGACCGCAGGGTAGAGAATAAGTGAGAGTAGATATTTTGGCTAAAGTGGGAGAGGGAGTGCGCGAAATGCGAGTGAGAAAAAGAGGGTGTAGCAAATACGGGAGGGGAGATAAAGAAAGTGTAAAAGTATAAAGGGCTATAGTGAGAAAGTAACAGAAAGTAAGAAACGAGAGAAAATGTGTGAGTAGAAGGTGAAGAAGCGAGCTAGTGTGAGAAAGATATAAGGAGGGTAACAAAATAAGAGAGGGGGGAAGTGAGGTAAAAAAGAACCAGTGAGAGGGTAGAAAAAGTGAGTGAGAAACTAGTGGGAGAGAACCAGTGAGTAGAAAAGAGTGAAAGAGAACAAGTGGGAGGGTAAAGAGAGAGAGAGAGCCTATGGAAAGGTAAAGAGAGAAAAGCGAGAATTGAACAGTCAGAAGAAGTAGTACCTGAAAGTGAAAAAGTTGGAGAAGGACATGAAGAAAAGAAAGAGTAACAGAATGCGCGCGTGTGTGAGCGGCGATGGGAGAGAAAGAAAGGAGGAGAAATTAAGATTTTTCTTTTTATGGTGAGAGGGAAAGAGTAAAGAACTAATCAAAAAGAGAAAAAGTAAGAAACCGAGTGAAAGTTTTGGTGCTGTGGGGTGGTGGTGTTAAAAAGAAAGAGAGGATGACGAAAAAAGGATTAATTAGAGACTGACAGACTTAATAATGAAAGGATAATAAAACAGAATTAAAGAGAATAAGAAACAAAGAGAGGGGGAGTAGAAAGAGAAATAGACAAAATAAAATGTTGGATCTTTGAAGGAGAAAGCAAGGCGAGGCTCATTAGTTCATTTTTTAAGTATGTGGCAACCCAGGAGCAAGTGTCTGCCGGGTGGTGGGGATGGCAAAGAAAGTAGAACAAAAAACAAATCAGAAACAAAAACCCGGAGAAAGTGTTGCATAACCCTAACCGATATACTGACATTTACAAAGAAAAATCATCACCTGAGTAACTTTTAAAATAAGAATGAAATTGAAATCTTACATTTATTTCAAATTTTACTGAAATATTCCAGACTAGTTTTACACCTGGTACAAAAAGTACTTAAAGCTAATGGTCAAAATGACATTTTTTTCTTATTCGTTTATACACCAGACCAGAGTAATTTGCTTAGTGGAAATAGTAAAATTAAATTTTATCCTTTACTTTCAATTAAAGCTAAAAAGAAAATTTTAAGAATGCGTTTTTCTTCATTTTTAAAAATTCATTAGGTATCGAAAATTTATACCGAATTAGTGGAGGTACCTAAAAGTTTTCCTATAAATAATGGATTTATTTTCACTTTTCAGTTACGCCAGAAAAGGTCGGAAATAATTTAGTTTGTTTCCATGTTTATTTCAAATAAACATTAAATTTAAATTAAATTTTAAAACCAACTCTTTATGTTTATTAAAAAAAATAAATTTTTAAATAAGCATTTTAAAAAAGTTAACCAACTGGTTTTGTTTCACTTTTCAGTTTTCACTTTCACATACTGTCTTCGAATATTTCATAGCGGTCATTTAAAGTAAAAAAAAACAAAAAACTATAAAAATAAAATATCATGAATAAAAAAAAACGTAAAAAATCCTCCAATTAAAAATAAGATAACGGCAAAAATAAGTACAGTTCACCAATTTGTTTTTCTCTTTTCTTTTTTACTCTAAAATAAAATTTGATTATAAAATTAATGATTTTATTTTACTTTATTTGCTGTATGAATGAAGAAGAGGGATGTTAACAAAAGTTATAAATCACATTACTAAATCAAGCAATGACAAAAAATGGTTTATGACAGGTATTTCGGTAGAGTGGAAAGAAAATTGCATATTTTTACTTTTTGTTTTTTACACAAATATTTTCTTTTTAACAAAAGAACTTCCCTTTCAAAATGACTTTATTTTTTCCGTTTTTTTAGATAAATAAAAAAAATTCGTCTTATTCTGTTTGTTTTTGCCAAAAATAAAACTCATCCAATTATCAAAAACAAAGATTCTTCGTTTTCGCTGTCATTTAATGGGTCTATGAAAACATTTCTTATTTTAGGCTAGGTAGGTTGCACCTGGTGTCACATGGGTACACGCACACAGAATCAACCCACACACTCTGACTGTAGCTATGAACAGGATGAGTGAAATTCATTGCCACATTGGAGCGTTGTTTGCCTCAACAAATCATTCACTTTCACAGATTAAGGGGAAAAAATCTCTTTTCATTCTATTATTGAAAAAAAGAAGGAAGGTGATTTTTAGAAAACTTTTTTTTTTATATGACTTAAATAATCTTCAGTATAAATTTTACAGTACACCGAGGACAAGTAATATAAAAATAAAATTATTATCATCTCTCTCGTATTGTTCATTTTTTTATGTAACCTTTTTTTTTTTAATCCGTTCATTTCATATCTATCTCAGTGTGTTCATTTCTCTATCAATCCTATTTTCTGAAAATAGACAGACATGAAAATAATTTTCATATGTCTGTCTATCTGATTCGTAGCAATGCTCATACTGTCCCCAGTACTGTAAGTTATACTGCTCCGGTGCAGGAGATCGCTTCTGACCGGGAAGTTGAAAAAAATAATATATTGGGCTATCCCCACCAGGTGCTACCTCCCCTTCGGGAGGGAGCTGGGGTTATTACAGGACGCCTGAGGTGTCCACAAAAAGAGGAAATGCCGAGAGGGCGTGAGCAATTTTTCTACGGTATTGCCGCAAATAACCCACATTAAATTTCGACCTTGTGTCATATTCTGTTGCGACGGGGGCGCACGGATAAATACCCCACCCCGTAAGTTGTTTCTGCCTAAAAAACACACACATACACACACATGAAAGACTGTTTTACCAAAAAAGAAAAAGATAAAAAAATGTCAGCCAGTGTATTTCTGGAGGACAATAATACAAATAGTCTTTCTAAGTAAAAAAAAAAAGAAGCTCAGTACTGTATTAAGAATTTTTTTTTTACAATGATGTTCACTCTGTACAAGGCCCTAGAGCCACTCGATGTAGAGGGTTGCAGATTAAGAGGCACAGTGTATGGGGATATTTGGTTAAGTTAAATTATATGGGGGGAGCACAAATGTCCAAAATTGCTGAATAAATATTTCTATCTTGTTTTGTTTCAATCTTTTGTTTGCGTATTTTCCAATTCAATTTTTCTTTTAGTTTCTGTTCAACACACGACACCTCCTCAAATTCAAATGACGACCCCCCGACCTAACAACAACAAACTTCTCTATGAATCATTTTATTTTAAGAATGTTCGAGACAGTTATTGCATAATTTTAATGGCTATTATAATTAAATAAAGGAAATATAAATTTCTTTTAGATTCAATTAATCAGAATATGGTATGTGCTGAAAGATTCTCGGCCCAATCAAAGCTCCTTTCCAAAAGAGATTTAAGATATTTTGGTCAAAATTTGGGAATGTGGGTCACGCCAAGAACTTCTTAGCATCTCCTTTGAAAGAGTGTAGCCAAAAGGACCGGCTCCATATAAAATTCTAATAACAATCACCATTAAAAGGACCACGATGAACGCAAACATTCCTTGTTATTAACCAGTCTCTCATTTATTTGATGTAAAATGGAATAATGATCACCTCTAAATAGGAATTAATAAGTGTTAATGAGAATCATTCATACATACCCCCCCTTTTTGCCAATTATAAGTTGGTTATTATTTGTGAGGTGAGGAGAATTCTTCACCAAATTCATAAGCAAAGAAAGAAAGACAGATGAGAAGAAAGAATAGCAAGAGAGATAAAAGATGAGTGAAGAGAATGAATAAAGGGATAGAGATAAAAGATGAAGAAAAGGAAAGAATAGAGAGATAAAAGGTGAGTGAAAAGAAAGAAAGAAAGAGACCAGCACGAAGCCTGGTGACCTGTAAAGCCCAAAGAGGCAGATTTGCCCTGGAGGGAAACTCACAATAAAATCCACCAATAAAGAACTATTTATTTATTATCCACTTATAACAATACTTATTGTCCTTAAACTTCTCTAGTGCTGCTATTACTATTTCTACAAATGCTGTTAACTAGCTAGTCTCTTTGACTATTTATTGCCAGTGAGTGTGAACCTCACTGGGTGCCGCATGCTAGTGCCATTGTAACAAACTAAACTAGGCTTAGTAACTAGCAGAGTGTTTGGTATAATGGTCAGCAAGCTGGTCCTATGATTTAGTGGTAGTGAGTTCGATCATCACTGAGTGGCCCATATTTGTGGCCTTGTGTCAAACTAAGACTCGACGCTTGGCATTTTTATTATTTAAGCAAAGGGAGGAAAGGGCACATACCGTAATTGTCTGTTTGACCTGCCATTAGTCATTAAGTGAAAAAAATAATTCTATAATTTTTCCTTCACTTGCCTGTCTTTATAAAGTTCAAAAGCGTTTCTGCAGCTTTGTGAGTGGTGAATTATTTTCCACACGACAACCCCTTTCCCCCCAGACAAAATGTTGCGAGCCTCTCACAGCTCTATCACTATTTCCAAGGCATGTGTTCTGACAAGCTACATTCCTTAGTCCCACCCACCCCTGACCTTTACAAATGGGACCCGCCATGCCACATACGCAAATTCCTATAGCAAGAAGTAAATCCTATTTGGACAGCTTCTTCCCAAGAACTGCTGCTTTGTGGACCACACTCTCAGCAGGTTGTTTTCCTAATCACTACAATCTTGACCTCTTCAAGTCTAGGGCTAACCGTTATTTTTCCTGTATAACCCCATGAACTTCACTTCTTGCCTTTTCTTATGCTCGTATAACACCACAGAGTAGCCCTGTAGCGGACCGCTGGGGTGAAGATGTGAAGAGATATCAGAAGGTTAAAATTTCCTGATATCCGGTCCAGCTACTTGAGAATGTTGGACTTTAATTAAGTCCAAAGAAGACAAAGAAAACAAACAAGACCGATATATATGGGTAAACAAATATATATTAATAACAAGTTACACAAAAATATGGACAGTTACATAGTGTATGTGTGTAGAAATTATGTGTGTGTTGTGAGTGTTCGTACGTACGTGTATTGTTCTTAGCGTGTTCCCAGAATTTGGGAAACGCTGTATCTGTGAGAGGTCACATATTGGTGTTAGTTGAAAAGAGAGATTTTTACCTCGTCTCGACGCGTCGTGGCGGCCCAAGGCCTAAGTCGAAAAAGAGAGAGAGAGGCGAAGGCTCAGCCAGTATTTATAGCCAGGGGAGAGAGAGAGACCCTTGGTGAAGGATTAAAGAACTGAGGAGGAGCTAACTCCGACAGCCTTTGAGTGGCTCTTGTGAGCATTAAGATAAATAAGTTATTATTAAAAAATGAATCAACAGGCATTTTTTCCAGAATTTCATGAGATAAACAATCTAGTCTACAAATTGT
Source organism: Acanthosepion esculentum (assembly GCA_964036315.1). Classification (NCBI taxonomy): domain Eukaryota; kingdom Metazoa; phylum Mollusca; class Cephalopoda; order Sepiida; family Sepiidae; genus Acanthosepion; species Acanthosepion esculentum. The sequence goes on along the minus strand of OZ038479.1, from coordinate 142,467,289 downwards.
AGCTATTATATTTAATACATATACAAAGAGCAAGTATCTGTATGTGTGTGTGTTGTGTGTGTGTGCGTGTGCGTGTGTGTATGTGTGTGTGCGTGTGCGTGTCCAACTAAAACTAAAAAACAACAATAGTTCTCAAAATTAAAAAGTAAAAACGAACGGTAATAATTCTTATTCTCAAATCAGATTACCGTTCGTTTTTACTTTTTTTATTCTGCTAAACGCTATACATGTATGTATTATTAAAATTCCTATTTCTTGAATTTATTTTCACATCTATAGTAAATAAAGGTGTAACTTTAAAAAAATGAATATTAAAACAACAAATTTAAAAGAAGAATAATATTAAATACGATTTGACAAAGAGTTTAATATTTATTTATTCAAATATTCAAGTGTGTGTGTGTGTGTGTGTGTGTGTGTGTGTGTGTGCGTGCGTGCGTGCGTGTGTGTGTGTGTGTATTATTGACTTATAAATATTTTTTGGCCATCTTATGGAAAACAATTTTTTTATTCAATCTTTAGAAAATAAACTTCCTTGTTTTTTTGGTTTGTAACTAAAATAAAAATAATTTTAAATTAAGTTTTATTAAGGCAAAAAACTATAGTTAACCTTACTTTTTCAAAAATTAATTTAAATAAAACCTAGTTAAATTTGTAAAACAAATATTTAACTCAACTAATTTTAGCCATAACTCATGTCTGTCTCTCCTAATTTTTAATAAACGAATTTTTTTCTTTTCAAATACGAATATAATTTGAAATTTCGGCATAATCATATTTCAAAACTAATTTCTCAATGTATCTTGATTCTACTCTCTTTCAAAATAGTTAGTAAATAAATTCATTTACAGAGAAATGTTTGCTAATGTAATGTTTAAAATAAAACTTTATTTACTTTAAAAAAATCTAAATTCTCCTCTGTGGGCTCGTTCATAGCCCAGTTTTACCCTCTTCGTATAATGCACTATTCCATTACATCAACTTTCATACAAGCAATGTCAGCGAGCTACTATTGGTTATTCTAGCTCACTGATTGGTCCTTTTCGACCAATCAAGTCACCCGCACGTGCACAAGCAAATTTTGGCGCAATTCGTTTTGGAGCCTCCCCACGTGACTACGACCTTATATAAACCCCAAAACACGTGTGACCGACAGCAGAGACCGACAGCAGAGTCCGACATCCGCGAGAGACAAAAACAGCAGCAGACAATTTCGACTGCCTACTCCAAGCTTCAAAATGTGACAATTACGAACACCCATCTCGACGAATCGAGATGTTAAACTTTCCAGCAACATTGATGTCAACGAACCTTAGAGTCAGCGGATCGAACACAGAGAGATGCCAAACAAAACCACGTATGTCAAAATAATAACTTTCCCGCGCAAAAGAACATCACTGACTCAACGACGACTTGGCTCGAATAATCCTCTGTGACAAAAAAAAGAACTTTAAACTTCAAGCAACTTTACTTAACTAAAGTGAACAATTATATTCACTACTATTCAAGTAAAATTACGATCGAACTAAAACCTTAAACTACAGTTAAGGGTACGCAAATTCGAACGACTTAACAAAACAAAAACAGTACATAAATAATTACATACACATTCACGTTGAATAGTAAATGAACATTTAATTTACAAAAAACTCATCTGACTATAACTTTGCAATAGTTCACAAATATATCGAAACACTCAAACAAACCTGATATTTTAATACAAATACAAACACACCAACATTTGATATCTCAAAACATTATTGTAAATATTTTCTTAATTATATATAAATGTGCGTATTGTTTGAATTGATTTTTTTTACCTCATTGTGTTTCATATTGCAAAATATTTTATTGTTGAGAATGACTGATTAGAACACACCAGCCTAACCCCAAAATCCTTCTGATTAATTCCAACATTCTAGTTAAGAAAACTTAATACATTTCACTCGTCCCCAACACCTCCAAAATAAATAGTAAATAATTATTTTTCGAAGAAGTCAGACTCGCTTTAGTTTTTGATTGAAAAAATGATTAAATTAAATGTTTAAATATCTAAGTTTATTTACTTTTTTTATTAATAATAATTTGAAAAAAGGTTAATGAATTTTTATCTAAGTTTGATTTGTTTGAAAACAACATTAACAGAGTGATGGAATAATCCATACTAATCTCTCACCCCTCCGGTATAATCCACTTTACACCAAAAATCACCTATAAACCAATCAACACTCGAGTTTCAGCAAGCGAGACTTCTCATTGGCTCAGACCCTTAGAACTGTAACAAGTTCACGCGAAAATGTTTTTTCGCGCCCAGCACTCTGGAGCCTATTTTCTTGACCAAAACTCTATAAATAGAAGAATCTGAATCGACTCAAACAGTCAGACTTTCACCCCTGGAGAGATGCCAAACTAATCCACGCAAACTACACTTTTACCGACCAAACTTCTCTGACTCAGCAAACAACAACCACGCTCTCTCAGAAACAATTTCTAGCAATTACTTACAATACTTAAAAGGTGATATTTACTCACTACTAAATAAGTATTCGTAAACAATCAATCATACATCCAAACAACTAAAAGGTACACAACTCCTACCAATTTGAACAATAACTTAAACAAACTTACGCACACATACTATTGATTGAACTCGTACAAAGGACATTTTTGTACATAACCAAATACTTAGTTTAATTTTACGAAAAAATCTTAATAACAGCTTCGCACACGCTGAAACTTCACAAAAATACTCTACACAATCTAATTCAACCATCCTCATTTATCCAAAAATATTCCACCCAATTGTATATGTCAATTGTATATAAATCAATGTTATTGTTACACTTTTAATTATGTTTGTCTTCACTCTGAATTTTCTTGCATGATTTGTTTTCAATATTCCTTTTATCTCTTAATTTGTTGTAGACGAATGTTTAAGAACACCGACATCATAAATCCTTCTGACAACTAAAAATACATTCACCAGTCTGCAACAAGAGTTAGTATTAGTATTTAAATTGAAAAATCAAGTGTGTTTTTGAATAGAAATATGGGGATGTTCAATCCCCCTAAGACCCCCACCAAGCATGGCATTGGTTGTGTGGCATTTTCCTGAATTTAGTTATTTTGTAACAAGCCAAAGAACAATGAAGTTTATTTTATAAAGATTGAATAAAAAAATAGTTTCCATAAGATGGCTGAAAAATATCAATATATTGTCAATAATGAACAACTATTATTGTTCTGAGGAACGTCGGGTATCCATGCTAGTGATATATATAAATAAACTATTTATTAGGTACAAGTATTTAAAATAACTACACAAACAATTCATACAATTTGGTTGGGCACTAAACAGAAGAAGTGGGGGTGGGGGAAGAACCATTATCCAATCTATGGCACCAGTTGCAGCATCGAATCCCTGGCATTGCTATACATACATTATAGATTATATAGCAAAAATAATTGGTCCCATGATCTACGAGTATCCTGCTACATTCGGTCCCATGATCTAAGAGTATCCTGCTACATTCGGTCCCATGATCTAAGAGTATCCTGCTGCATTCGGTCCCATGACCTAAGAGTATCCTGCTACATTCGGTCCCATGATCCACGAGTATCCTGCTACATTCGGTCCCATGATCCACGAGTATCCTGCTGCATTCGGTCCCATGATCCAAGAGTATCCTACTGCATTCGGTCCCATGATCTAAGAGTATCCTGCTACATTCGGTCCCATGATCTACGAGTATCCTGCTACATTCGGTCCCATGATCTAAGAGTATCCTGCTACATTCGGTCCCATGATCTAAGAGTATCCTGCTGCATTCGGTCCCATGATCTAAGAGTATCCTGCTACATTCGGTCCCATGATCTAAGAGTATCCTGCTGCATTCGGTCCCATGATCCACGAGTATCCTGCTACATTCGGTCCCATGATCTACGAGTATCCTGCTACATTCGGTCCCATGATCTAAGAGTATCCTGCTACATTCGGTCCCATGATCTAAGAGTATCCTGCTGCATTCGGTCCCATGATCTAAGAGTATCCTGCTACATTCGGTCCCATGATCTAAGAGTATCCTGCTACATTCGGTCCCATGATCTAAGAGTATCCTGTTGCATTCGGTCCCATGATCCACGAGTATCCTGCTACATTCGGTCCCATGATCTAAGAGTATCCTGCTACATTCGGTCCCATGATCCAAGAGTATCCTGCTGCATTCGGTCCCATGATCCACGAGTATCCTGCTACATTCGGTCCCATGATCTAAGAGTATCCTGCTACATTCGGTCCCATGATCCACGAGTATCCTGCTACATTCGGTCCCATGATCTACGAGTATCCTGCTACATTCAGTCACATGATCTACGAGTATCCTGCTACATTCGGTCCCATGATCCACGAGTATCCTGCTACATTCAGTCCCATGATCTAAGAGTATCCTGCTACATTCGGTCCCATGATCTACGAGTATCCTGCTACATTCGGTCCCATGATCTAAGAGTATCCTGCTACATTCGGTCCCATGATCCACGAGTAACCTGCTACATTCGGTCCCATGATCCAAGAGTATCCTGCTGCATTCGGTCCCATGATCCACGAGTATCCTGCTACATTCGGTCCCATGACCTAAGAGTATCCTGCTACATTCGGTCCCATGATCCACGAGTATCCTGCTACATTCGGTCCCATGATCCACGAGTATCCTGCTGCATTCGGTCCCATGATCCAAGAGTATCCTACTGCATTCGGTCCCATGATCTAAGAGTATCCTGCTACATTCGGTCCCATGATCTACGAGTATCCTGCTACATTCGGTCCCATGATCTAAGAGTATCCTGCTACATTCGGTCCCATGATCTAAGAGTATCCTGCTGCATTCAGTCCCATGATCTAAGAGTATCCTGCTACATTCGGTCCCATGATCTAAGAGTATCCTGCTGCATTCGGTCCCATGATCCACGAGTATCCTGCTACATTCGGTCCCATGATCTACGAGTATCCTGCTACATTCGGTCCCATGATCTAAGAGTATCCTGCTACATTCGGTCCCATGATCTAAGAGTATCCTGCTGCATTCGGTCCCATGATCTAAGAGTATCCTGCTACATTCGGTCCCATGATCTAAGAGTATCCTGCTACATTCGGTCCCATGATCTAAGAGTATCCTGTTGCATTCCGTCCCATGATCCACGAGTATCCTGCTACATTCGGTCCCATGATCTAAGAGTATCCTGCTACATTCGGTCCCATGATCCAAGAGTATCCTGCTGCATTCGGTCCCATGATCCACGAGTATCCTGCTACATTCGGTCCCATGATCTAAGAGTATCCTGCTACATTCGGTCCCATGATCCACGAGTATCCTGCTACATTCGGTCCCATGATCTACGAGTATCCTGCTACATTCAGTCACATGATCTACGAGTATCCTGCTACATTCGGTCCCATGATCCACGAGTATCCTGCTACATTCAGTCCCATGATCTAAGAGTATCCTGCTACATTCGGTCCCATGATCTACGAGTATCCTGCTACATTCGGTCCCATGATCTAAGAGTATCCTGCTACATTCGGTCCCATGATCCACGAGTAACCTGCTACATTCGGTCCCATGATCCAAGAGTATCCTGCTGCATTCGGTCCCATGATCTACGAGTATCCTGCTACATTCGGTCCCATGATCTAAGAGTATCTTGCTACATTCGGTCCCATGATCCACGAGTATCCTGCTACATTCGGTCCCATGATCTACGAGTATCCTGCTACATTCGGTCCCATGTTCTACGAGTATCCTGATACATTCGGTCCCATGATCCACGAGTATCCTGCTACATTCGGTCGCATGATCTAAGAGTATGCTGCTACATTCGGTCCCATGATCTACGAGTATCCTGCTACATTCGGTCCCATGATCTAAGAGTATCCTGCTACATTCGGTCCCATGATCTAAGAGTATCCTGCTGCATTCGCTCCCATGATCTAAGAGTATCCTGCTGCATTCGGTCTCATGATCTAAGAGTATCCTGCTGCATTCGGTCCCATGATCCACGAGTATCCTGCTACATTCGGTCCCATGATCTAAGAGTATCCTGCTACATTCGGTCCCATGATCTACGAGTATCCTGCTACATTCGGTCCCATGATCTAAGAGTATCCTGCTACATTCGGTCCCATGATCCAAGAGTATCCTGCTGCATTCGGTCCCATGATCTAAGAGTATCCTGCTACATTCGGTCCCATGATCTAAGAGTATCCTGCTACATTCGGTCCGATGATCCAAGAGTATCCTGCTGCATTCTGTCCCATGATCCAAGAGTATCCTGCTACATTCGGTCCCATGATCCAAGAGTATCCTGCTGTATTCGGTCCCATGATCTAAGAGTATCCTGCTACATTCGGTCCCATGATCTACGAGTATCCTGCTACATTCGGTCCCATGATCCACGAGTTTCCTGCTACATTCGGTCCCATGATCTAAGAGTATACTGCTGCATTCGGTCCCATGATCCAAGAGTATCCTGCTGCATTCGGTCCCATGATCAAAGAGTATCCTGCTGCATTCGGTCCCATAATCCTAGAGTATCCTGCTACATTTGTTCCCATGATCTAAGAGTATCCTGCTGCATTCGGTCCCATGATCCACGAGTATCCTGCTACATTCGGTCCCATGATCTAAGAGTATCCTTCTACATTCGGTCCCATGATCTAAGAGTATCCTGCTGCATTCGGTCCCATGATCTAAGAGTATCCTGCTACATTCGGTCCCATGATCTAAGAGTATCCTGCTACATTCGGTCCCATGATCTTAGAGTATCCTGTTGCATTCGGTCCCATGATCCACGAGTATCCTGCTACATTCGGTCCCATGATCTAAGAGTATCCTGCTACATTCGGTCCCATGATCCAAGAGTATCCTGCTGCATTCGGTCCCATGATCCACGAGTATCCTGCTACATTCGGTCCCATGATCTAAGAGAATCCTGCTACATTCGGTCCCATGATCCACGAGTATCCTGCTACATTCGGTCCCATGATCTACGAGTATCCTGCTACATTCGGTCCCATGATCTACGAGTATCCTGCTACATTCGGTCCCATGATCCACGAGTATCCTGCTACACTCGGTCCCATGATCTAAGAGTATCCTGCTACATTCGGTCCCATGATCTACGAGTATCCTGCTACATTCGGTCCCATGATCTAAGAGTATCCTGCTACATTCGGTCCCATGATCTAAGAGTAACCTGCTGCATTCGGTCCCATGATCCACGAGTATCCTGCAACATTCGGTCTCATGATCTAAGAGTATCCTGCTACATTCGGTCCCATGATCTATGAGTATCCTGCTACATTCGGTCCCATGATCTAAGAGTATCCTGCTACATTCGGTCCCATGATCTAAGAGTATCCTGCTGCATTCGGTCCCATGATCTAAGAGTATCCTGCTACATTCGGTCCCATGATCTAAGAGTATCCTGCTACATTCAGTCCCATGATCTAAGAGTATCCTGCTGCATTCGGTCCCATGATCCACGAGTAACCTGCTACATTCGGTCCCATGATCTAAGAGTATCCTGCTACATTCGGTCCCATGATCTACGAGTATCCTGCTACATTCTGTCCCATGATCTAAGAGTATCCTGCTACATTCGGTCCCATGATCTAAGAGTATCCTGCTGCATTCGGTCCCATGATCTAAGAGTATCCTGCTACATTCGGTCCCATGATCTAAGAGTATCCTGCTGCATTCGGTCCCATGATCCACGAGTATCCTGCTACATTCGGTCCCATGATCTACGAGTATCCTGCTTCATTCGGTCCCATGATCTAAGAGTATCCTGCTACATTCGGTCCCATGATCTAATAGTATCCTGCTGCATTCGGTCCCATGATCTAAGAGTATCCTGCTACATTCGGTCCCATGATCTAAGAGTATCCTGCTGCATTCGGTACCATGATCCACGAGTATCCTGCTACATTCGGTCCCATGATCTACGAGTATCCTGCTACATTCGGTCCCATGATCTAAGAGTATCCGGCTACATTCGGTCCCATGATCTAAGAGTATCCTGCTGCATTCGGTCCCATGATCTAAGAGTATCCTGCTACATTCGGTCCCATGATCTAAGAGTATCCTGCTGCATTCGCTACCATGATCCACGAGTATCCTGCTACATTCGGTCCCATGATCTAAGAGTATCCTGCTACATTCGGTCCCATGATCTAAGAGTATCCTGCTACATTCGGTCCCATGATCAAAGAGTATCCTGCTGCATTCTGTCCCATGATCCAAGAGTATCCTGCTACATTCGGTCCCATGATCCAAGAGTATCCTGCTGCATTCGGTCCCATGATCTAAGAGTATCCTGCTACATTCGGTCCCATGATCTACGAGTATCCTGCTACATTCGGTCCCATGATCCCCGAGTTTCCTGCTACATTCGGTCCCATGATCTCAGAGTATCCTGCTGCATTCGGTCCCATGATCCAAGAGTATCCTGCTGCATTCGGTCCCATGATCTAAGAGTATCCTGCTACATTCGGTCCCATGATCTAAGAGTATCCTGCTACATTCGGTCCCATGATCTAAGAGTATCCTGCTACATTCGGTCCCATGATCTAAGAGTATCCTGCTGCATTCGGTCCCATGATCAACGAGTATCCTGCAACATTCGGTCCCATGATCCACGAGTATCCTGCTACATTCGGTCCCATGATCTACGAGTATCCTGCTACATTCGGTCCCATGATCTACGAGTATCCTGATAAATTCGGTCCCATGATCCACGAGTATCCTGCTACATTCGGTCCCATGATCTAAGAGTATCCTGCTACATTCGGTCCCATGATCTACGAGTATCCTGCTACATTCGGTCCCATGATCTAAGAGTATCCTGCTACATTCGGTCCCATGATCTAAGAGTATCCTGCTGCATTCGGTCCCACGATCTAAGAGTATCCTGCTACATTCGGTCCCATGATCTACGAGTATCCTGATAAATTCGGTCCCATGATCCACGAGTATCCTGCTACATTCGGTCCCATGATCTAAGAGTATCCTGCTACATTCGGTCCCATGATCTACGAGTATCCTGCTACATTCGGTCCCATGATCTAAGAGTATCCTGCTACATTCGGTCCCATGATCTAAGAGTATCCTGCTGCATTCGGTCCCACGATCTAAGAGTATCCTGCTACATTCGGTCCCATGATCTAAGAGTATCCTGCTGCATTCGGTCCCATGATCCACGAGTATCCTGCTACATTCGGTCCCATGATCTACGAGTATCCTGCTACATTCGGTCCCATGATCTAAGAGTATCCTGCTACATTCGGTCCCATGATCTAAGAGTATCCTGCTGCATTCGGTCCCATGATCTAAGAGTATCCTGCTACATTCGGTCTTATGATCTAAGTGTATCCTGCTGCATTCGGTACCATGATCCACGAGTATCCTGCTACATTCGGTCCCATGATCTACGAGTATCCTGCTACATTCGGTCCCATGATCTAAGAGTATCCTGCTACATTCGGTCCCATGATCTAAGAGTATCCTGCTGCATTCGGTCCCATGATCTAAGAGTATCCTGCTACATTCGGTCCCATGATCTAAGAGTATCCTGCTGCATTCGGTACCATGATCCACGAGTATCCTGCTACATTCGGTCCCATGATCTAAGAGTATCCTGCTACATTCGCTCCCATGATCTAAGAGTATCCTGCTTCATTCGGTCCCATGATCAAAGAGTATCCTGCTGCATTCTGTCCCATGATCCAAGAGTATCCTGCTACATTCGGTCCCATGATCCAAGAGTATCCTGCTGCATTCGGTCCCATGATCTAAGAGTATCCTGCTACATTCGGTCCCATGATCTAAGAGTATCCTGCTGCATTCGGTACCATGATCCACGAGTATCCTGCTACATTCGGTCCCATGATCTAAGAGTATCCTGCTACATTCGCTCCCATGATCTAAGAGTATCCTGCTACATTCGGTCCCATGATCAAAGAGTATCCTGCTGCATTCTGTCCCATGATCCAAGAGTATCCTGCTACATTCGGTCCCATGATCCAAGAGTATCCTGCTGCATTCGGTCCCATGATCTAAGAGTATCCTGCTACATTCGGTCCCATGATCTACGAGTATCCTGCTACATTCGGTCCCATGATCCCCGAGTTTCCTGCTACATTCGGTCCCATGATCTAAGAGTATCCTGCTGCATTCGGTCCCATGATCCAAGAGTATCCTGCTGCATTCGGTCCCATGATCTAAGAGTATCCTGCTACATTCGGTCCCATGATCTAAGAGTATCCTGCTACATTCGGTCCCATGATCTAAGAGTATCCTGCTACATTCGGTCCCATGATCTAAGAGTATCCTGCTGCATTCGGTCCCATGATCTAAGAGTATCCTGCTACATTCGGTCCCATGATCTAAGAGTATCCTGCTGCATTCGGTCCCATGATCCACGAGTATCCTGCTACATTCGGTCCCATGATCTAAGAGTATCCTGCTACATTCGGTCCCATGATCTACGAGTATCCTGCTACATTCGGTCCCATGATCTAAGAGTATCCTGCTACATTCGGTCCCATGATCTAAGAGTATCCTGCTACATTCGGTCCCATGATCCAAGAGTATCCTGCTGCATTCTGTCCCATGATCCAAGAGTATCCTGATACATTCGGTCCCATGATCTAAGAGTATCCTGCTACATTCGGTCCCATGATCCAAGAGTATCCTGCTGCATTCGGTCCCATGATCCACGAGTATCCTGCTACATTCGGTCCCATGATCTAAGAGTATCCTGCTGCATTCGGTCCCATGATCCAAGAGTATCCTGCTACATTCGGTCCCATGATCCACGAGTATCCTGCTACATTCGGTCCCATGATCTACGAGTATCCTGCTACATTCGGTCCCATGATCTAAGAGTATCCTGCTGCATTCGGTCCCATGATCTAAGAGTATCCTGCTGCATTCTGTCCCATGATCTAAGAGTATCCTGCTATATTCGGTCCCATGTTCTAAGAGTATCCTGTTATATTCTTCATGACATCCCTATGACAACTTGTGGGGGCGGTGATATAGTATGCTTGCCCTTTCTACAAGTAACACAAAACAAGTTCTATTAGTTCCAGTTGCATAGGGCTTACATCAATTTACATTGAAATACCAGTTCCCATAAGATCACTGAAGTTAAGCAATGTCAAGCCCAGTTAGTTGCTAGATGGGTGACCCTGTGCCATAAGCAAGTGCTGTAATGAATTTGTTAATCCATTCATCCACAGAATTGTTAATTGAAGAGCCGAGTTCAAATTCCATTTGGGTTCGTTATATTTACTTACGTGCAAATAGCCTTTGGGAAAGAAGGAATCCACCTCCTCTCCTCCCAGCTATGGGTTAATTAGTAAGAAATGTATCACTAAATCCTAATTATCTTATAAAATATTCCTAGTATCTAAAAATACTTTCTGGCTTTAAATAACCTGCTGATATTTGATAAGTCTTAGGAAACGAATTAATCAATAAATCAAAAATTGCAATATTAATCAATAACTCAAATATTATGCAGGCATGTCTTTTAAGTTGATTTACATTCTCTGGAATATAAATGTGTAGAAACTACAATGGTCACAAAGTGGGGAATCAGTTTATATATTAATTGTAATATAGAACAGATCCCCCACTTTAAATCCCTTCCACACACATATATATATTTCACATTTCAGGGGACAAGGTAATCCGTAATAAACCAACAACAAAAACAACAGGATTTTCCCAACCATGTAACAACAAAAGAAGCTTATGCTGCAACTTCATTAAACACACAAATTCATTCACTAGCTCAGTCACTAAATCTACTTTCAAAATCTACCAAGACTTTAACTGTAGAAGTCATAACATAATTTACCTCCTAGAATGCACACTATGCCAGAAACAATATGTAGGAAAATCTGAATGGCCCTTTTACTACAGAATTAATAATTATCGCAATTGAATTAAATCGACTCTCCATGAAAGATTATTACCTGTAGAACATCATTTCCGCCTAGAAAAACACGATTTCAAAACCCATGCCAAATTCACTATAATTGAGAGAATAGAAAAGTCCAGAGCAGATAACATTAGAAAGATTTTAGAGTTCCATGAAAATAAGTGGAAACAACATTTAAAAACACACTATCCAGCCGGGCTAAACCATAAATTTAACAATATAGATAGTATTAATATATAACCCTACAAATCAAAACCTACCCACAATTCTCACCCACACAAGACAGACATGCTTACGGAGGTGTTGAGGCCTCACACTTATACACACACCCACACGAATATACACACTTACACACATCATACTCACTCACTCCTTAATGAGACAAATGATAACACACACACATAGTAATATACACACTTACACACATCATACTCACTCACCCCCTAAGAATCAAATAACACACACACACTTAACAGAGACACATCCCCTCTCCTGGAACCAATAAAACTGTCAAAATGACCAAGGGAATTCAGAGCAGCATGAATCCATCCAGCTCTTATCTTAAATAACAACTTAAAAGAGACTGTTTGACCAGCACAAAGACTAACCAAAATTCATGTTAAAAAAAATAATAAAGAAACAAATGAAAACTACAGACAAAAGTTCATTTTGTCCATCAAATCATTAATTTCTGTAGTTCACTGCTACCAGCAAGCAGAAAATTATTTTTCTCCTGATGATGGCCATGTTGGCTGAAACTAGTCGAGGAATCTAAATGAAATAATAATAAAAACGAAGGAATATTAATATACAACCCAGTGTGTCTGAAGATTTTAATTTTTTAATATTTTTTATTGTTCAAAATATATAATATATATATTATAAAGAGATAA
>OZ038479.1:142444390-142451890 GCA_964036315.1 Acanthosepion esculentum | reverse complement strand
TGGGATAGCCTCATTCCTGAAACTGCCATTTTTGGGATATCCTCATTCCTGGAGCTGCCATATTTGGGATAGCCTCATTCCTGGAACTGCCATTTTTGGGATAGCCCCATTCCTGGAACTGCCATTTTTGGGATAGCTTCATTCCTGGAACTGCCATCTTTGGGATAGCTTCATTCCTGGACCTGCCATCTTTGGGATAGCCTCATTCCTGAAACTGCCATTTTTGGGATATCCTCATTCCTGGAGCTGCCATATTTGGGATAGCCTCATTCCTGGAACTGCCATTTTTGGGATAGCCTCATTCCTGGAACTGCCATCTTTGGGATAGCCTCATTTCTGGAACTGCCATCTTTTGGATAGCCTCATTCCTGCTTCATCAAATTCTCTTGAATTGCTTCAACATCTTGAAATCTTGTTCCTTTCAACTTGGATTTGATTTTTGGAAAAAGGAAAAAGTTGCAAGTGGAATATGGTGGTTGTTGGACCTGGGGAATGTTGTGCTTAACCAAAAGCTGCTACACAATCTTCACTGAATAGGCAGATGCAATGTCAGTGAAGTTGCCACTTACCAGTTGCATGCAGTTCTGTACTTTTCCAATGAACAACATCCCAAAAATGCTTAACAAGTCACGGTTTGTAGTTCTTGTTTACTGTTTGACCAGGTGGGGCATACTCAAGATGAACAATGTCCTTATAGTCTAAGAAAACTGTCAACAGTGTTTTCAGATTGCTTTGACTCATTTGTGCTTTCTTCAGTCTTAAAGAGGTTAGGTTCTTCCACTGTTAAGACTGAACAATTGTTTCACAGTCAAAGCAAGAGATCCAGGATTCATCCCCATTTTCAAAACATTTTCTGCAGTGTGGTGAAAAGATCACACTCTCCACACTTTCCTTCCAAACACTCTTATAAACAACAGAAGTGCACATGCATGACAGAGTTCAATATCAATCTGTGTCAAGTGGTTTCACTCTGATTACTTTAGCTGTATTATCATAGCAACAGTTGCAATGCTTTTTGATTAGACCTCACACACACACACACACACACACACACACACACACACACATACATATATATATGTATATATATAAAATATATATATATATAAAATACATATATATATATATATATATATATATATATCCAGTCATTTACTGTATCCATATTTATTATATCCAGCCAAGTATGCTCAACTATAGCAACAGTCAAAATTACTTGGATGGATGGATATAGGTATTGGCTGGTTAACTTTAATGCCTCAAAACCAAAACTGCTCTCTTATTACTCACCAGAGAGAACCATCCCTGCCTCCCATTAGAATGTCTGACGCTCAACTCCACGAGGGCACCTCTTTGCGACTGCTCAGTCTCACATTGTCCGCTGACCTGAGATGGAACAAATACATTGAGTCAATAGCTTCGTTCACCACTAGGAAAGTTGGCTCCCTATGCCATGCCAGGAATTTTTTCTCACCGGAGTCGATCCTTCAAACCATCAAATCAACCATTCGCCCTTACATGGAGTATTGCTGCCATATATGGTCTGGCGCCCCTTCTAATTGTCTCAAGGTCCTTGATAAAATCCAACGATGGATATGCAATGTAATTGGCCCTGATCTGGCATCTCGTCTGCAGTCGCTCTCTCACGTGCCGTTGCTTTCCTCTGTCTTTTTTACAAATACTTTCATGGTAACTGCTCCGATGAGCTGCCTTCGCTGGTTCCCAGACTTCATGAATTTAAGCGCTCAACTAGGCTGGCATCTCGCTCTCACACTTTCACTGTCGAAACTGTTAAATGTAGCCGTCTCTTCTACTTCAATAGCTTCATGTCTCGCACTTCTCGCTTGTGGAACTCCTTCCCCATTTCTTGTTTTCCTGATAGCTATAATCTCCAACTATTCAAATGTAACGTCAATCGATGTCTCCAGATGCCCTGATCTATCCCATAACCGTCTCTTCATCCTTTTCTCTATCACTCCTCTTTGTTCTTGCTCCAACTTTGTCCTCCTTCTGTGTTAATAAACTCATGTTAAAAAGATAAAAAAACAAATAAAAAAACAAATGAAAACTACAGACAAAAGTTCATTTTCTCCATCAAGACATTCATTTCTGTAGTTTACTGCTACAGCAAGCAGAAACTTTTTTTTCTCCCAATGATGGCCACGTTGGCCGAAACTAGTCGAGGAATCTAAATGAAATAATAATAATAAAAACAAGAATATTAATCTAAAACCCAGTATGTCTGAAGATTTTAATTAATTTTTTTAATAATTTTTATCGTTCAAAATATATATATATATATATATATATATATATATATATATATGCAAGTTTCATTAAAAACGACAGACAAGGTACTACGGTTAAGTTTTTTATTTAATTTTTCTAGTGTACGAACAAGAGCTTTCTTTGCTGGACAAAGGGTGTGTAAGAACTGTCCAAATGTTTTATTTTTCCGAGCGCTTTTGGCTATACCTTTAGCCATTATCAAGGATGATTCGATTTTTCAGCTTAATTGAGTGTGTGCATTATGTATATGTCTTAGTGTGTAGTAGTGGTGTTTTAATTTCCAAATACGGTTAGCACGTTGTGGCTTTGTTTGTAGTTAATATTGTTAAGGGTAGGCTTTTTCTTTTTTATTATTAAAGCCTCCATTATTTTTAAAAATAATGGAGGCTTTAATAATAAAAAAATTTGCTTGACAAGGAAATGGAACTAATGTCTTTGGTTTAATAACAAAATTAAATTCAGGGGCTTTAGCTTCCATTTCTGAAACATGGTTATCACTGTGTAGTGAAAAAACCATATTTTAAATCAATTAATTTATAATATTAATGCTCTGTAAATTTACATTGAGCACTATTGTGTAAAAATAAAAATATCTATAAGAACACCGGATTTTATATCTTACTGTTCTTTCTTTTTATTTATATATACATATATGTTTAGTTAAATGTATTATGCCTATTTATTTTAATTTTAGTCTTTTCAAGTCCATGGATTAATTTCTTGGTATCTGTGGAAAATTGATCAATAAAAATCACAAAATTTTCTTTCAAATAATTTTTATTTTCCCAAGTACTTTCAATCTCTTCCAAGCCCATCTCCAGGGGTTGAATGGATATGTACAGGGGTGGGACAAACTAAATGAAACACTTGTTAAATTCAAAGAAAATTTATTTAATATGGAGTTGGTCCTCCTTTAGCCTCACAGACAGCTTTAATACGTCTAGGAATGGAATCATACAGCTTCCTGACTTCATCCAGAGGAATTTTCAGTCATTCTCCAGCTCATTACGACATGACGAGGGAGTATAGCGGCTCCTAACTTGTTGCTTCAATAAAGTTTTGGCCATTGGATGAACATGATCTCCCAAAATGTTCAGGTAATCTTTGCTGTTGATTCTACCATGCAGGGCAACTATTGGGCTGAGACATTTCCATGATATGGCAGCCCAAACTATCACTGATCCACCTCCATGCTTCACTGTTGGAAGAAGGCAGTCAGGGTTGTAAGCTTCTTTGAGCTGCCTCCACACATAAACTTGCCCTGAAGTTGGGAAAAGAGAAAAACTGGACTTGTTTGAGAATATGACTTGCTTCCATTGGTCTGAAGACCAGGCATTGTGATCTCTGCACCACTTCAACCTCTTTTGAATGTTGTGAGTGGAGAGAAGAGATTTCCTTACGGCAGCTCTTCCATGATATGCAGCTTTATGGAGCTCACAACGAACAGTTTTAGTAGAAAATGGACTATTCAGATGATTATTCAACTCAGCAGTCACTTTGGCCACATTTGTTCGATGATTTTTTGCCACATTGTGTTTCAATGCACGTCAGTCCCTGTCAGTAAGTTTGCAAGTCCGGCCCAAATTGCTACAGTTGCTAGAGTAGCTCTGTTTCTTGAATTGCATCATAGTTCTTGATATGGTAGCACTTGAAAAACTCAACAGTTCAGCAATCTTAGTGATTGAGGCTTCTGCCATGCCAGCTCCAACAATTTGCCCTTTTTCAAACTCAGAGAGGTCATGCATTTAGCTGAAATTATACCAAATTATAAAAATAAATATGACAAAGACAGTAAATTAGATAAATAAACTTATTTACAATAGATAAAAACTGCAATTACGAAATTTTAGTTAAAGTTCTTAATATAATAGGTCTTTGAAATATAGGAGTGGAATTTGCCCCTGTTCCAATTATTTTGTCCAACCCCTGTATGTATGACTAAGTTGGTTGTATTAAATTTAGTATAGTATATAATTAATTTTATTTTTTTTACTGGGATCAGTGGGGGAAATATTAGTGTTTATGTGACTTTTTAGAAATTTTCATTCTGTTTACAGTTAGAATGCATACTAAATTATTTTATTAAAATTCTAATCATAGCTTTAAAAAAAAAAAAAAATTGCTGAGGGAGTCAAAAGCGCATCCAGTCAAAACAGTATCAAGGGAATAACTGTCTTTTTTGTGTGGACATGAAGGATAAATATTGCCAAATATTTTTTAATGAAGTTTGAAAAATATGAAAGGAGAGAATAAGTTTTATGTCATTTTCATCTCAATTATTAAAATCCATTCTCTCAAAGACTTCAATAATATGTTCAGCAGAATCCAATTAGAACAACATTTTGTAAAAATCAAAAGATAGCTGAAGAATTTTCAGATTTCGATGCTTATCTGTGGATCTTGTGGGGCGGTATTCACTCACACCATAGGAGCAGGGATAGTAAAATTTCAGGCTTGTTTTTACGAAGATAAAAACAGGAAAAATCTGTGGATCTTGTGGGAATGTGACAATTTTGTAATCGCTTTATTTTTATGTAGTCAATTTTGTGCACTTTTGGGAGAAACGGATCTCAGAAGCTTTCTGAAGTCTCCCCAAAACTTACTCGCTGATTGGTCAGTGCCAACCAATCAGATCGTCTACATGTGAAGAATAACTCTTCCAGCACAGCGATTTGGAGCCTATAGTCACTTATATAAGCAAGAAATTTTTTTAACTAATTAGTGAGAATTCAGCTGCCAAAAGAATCCATGACAGTTGTTACCATGTGCCAACCTTCTCACTCACACCACCACTTACATGCTGAACATTCCTTATATACTCACATAATCTTTTCTTACACAGCAAATCTTCTGAGAACAATTATTACAAAAAACTCTCATAAACTTTCTTTCATTGAACTTTGAAATACAAAAATAATAGTTAAAAAGAGACAACTCTTGTTTTATTCAACCTTTTCTTACTTAAATGCATGCTTTTCTTTCACATCGTTGTTTGATATTGTACATCTTGTTAAATACACATTTTATGTGTAACAATGTCTTTTGCTTATCCTTTTCTGCGTCAGTCTTGTTTCCTAATCTAAAGTTAAATTAATGTGGTGAAGTTCACCACACACACATACCATAGGAGTAGGGGTAGTGAAATTTCAGGCTTGTTTTTACGAAGATAAAATCAGGAAAAATAAATGTACACAATACAGAGAAGGCCTGACAAATTGTCTGCTAATTTCATACGATTTTATTTATGTATTTGTGTATTGATGTATGTGTTTTACATTACAATTGTGATAACGTTCTTATTATAAAAGGGAGCTAGTTACTCTGCAATATCACAAGTTTTATCACTGAGGGAAGTTACACACATGTTGTTATCCCGATAGTTCTTAGGTGAAGAAATTGAATCTCACATCTTTTGGCGGGATGTCCGTATTTCCAACAGGAACAGTTTTTGTTGCATGCTGGGGGTAATTCTATTATTTTTATTTAATTTATTTTAAGCAAGGTTTAAATATTATTGTTTTATTTTATTTATAATTTTTATTATTATTCTATTTATTTGTAACAATAATAATATTTCTACAATAAAACTAAAAATATCAACCACTTGATTTCTCTTTCAAATTTCTCAACTCTAATTTTGGTAAAAAAAGGAATAAGTCTATTTAACATGAATGTTTATTTGAACAAACTTAAATTAGAAAATTTATCCAATTTGAAATGAATTTCAGCCTTGAGAAGAGAATCACTGAAGTCCAAGGAATGCTGGGAAAAAATAAAAATTTGTTTCCCTAATTTTAAAATCACAAACAGAAAGTCGGTCAAGTATGAAACTCAAAAATATTTTTCATTATATGTTATTCTTTCAATATTTCCAATGTTGGAATTTTTTTTTCACAGAATTTTACCCATGATCCTTTTCTCTGCCTTTTACCAGAGTTCTCAGGTTGCTAAATAAACCAAGGAAGTTGATTGACATTTAGAATTTAATAACAGTAATGTTTCTTTTTTAATGCTGATGCAAGCTTTCCTTTAATGGGGGTTTCGGCTTCATACACAATGCCTCCATCAGAATAATGATAGAATAATGTCATAAAGCATTGTTACCAAAAAGGGGAATAATGCAGTTTATAATATTATAATGCAAATTATTATCAAAAACGGAAATAATACAAATTGATGCCGTACAAAATAAGAAGATGCAATACCGCCAACTGGTTAATAGCTGAGTATAGATCATCGTTCAAAGATGCTAGTCACGTCCCACAGGATGTTGACTATGAGTCCCTGGGACTCTGGAGGATGTTCTCCCGATCTTCAAGTCCCAATCATCTTGCTGGTGCAGTACGTACTATGAAAAGAACCCTGATGAGGTTGGAGCCCCGAAAGGGCAAGTTTCAGCAGCGTTTTTTTCCTTTTTGTACTTTTTACTTTTTTTTGTACCTAAGTTATATTGCCAATCATCAACTATAATAATCAACAGGGCCGGTACTTACTACCCCCGAACCATTCAACCATGTGGGGGTCCTATGCCTACTGAGGAGAGGAGCAGAAGTGCTAATTTCAGTTGCACTTATTTTTTTGAAATTGTAATTTTCTTTCTGAATAGTTCTTTTAAATAAATTAAGTGGGTAATATATTTTGGTAAAATCATTTTTCATTCCGAGATAATCCACTAAGGAGAGTCTGATTTTTTTTCTTTTACTAATAGTAATACTAACCAGAAGTCCACAGCTAGTAATTAAAATAAAATTTCTAGTCCCTATTTTTTACATTTCTAGGAATATAAAACCAAGAAAATGATCGCTTAAAAAATAAAATGTTTAAAGATTTCAATATATGAAAAATTTTCTCAAAAGCTGAAATATTATTTTTAAAACAAATTTCTAAGCAATCCCATTTGTGTTGTGTTGGAATCCTTATAAAAACTTTTTTCAACAGAGATGCATCAGTAATTAATCTTTATGTAAATGTAAAAATTTGCAACTTAAATATTTTTTTTCAAGTAAAATTTAGTCATGAAAAGATTGGTGGTTATTACAAAAAGAATAAAGTTTTCTCAGATTTTTTTAAACAAAAAAAAACTATTCATTAAAAAAGTAAATAATTAATGAATATGTATTGAAATTTTCATTTCAATTGGATAATTTCCTGATTTTTAGTCATTTAAAAAATTGCTGCCTGTCCCCACCAATTTTCTTTTGAGGGTTTGTG
>OZ038479.1:142342353-142434853 GCA_964036315.1 Acanthosepion esculentum | reverse complement strand
CATATGAAGTAAAGAGAGGTAGTCTTATTTGCTATCAAATTTATATTTCAGGCTACACACCATTTAAATTAACACAACCAAAATCTTTGAAAATGGCTGGCAGATAAATCAAAAGAGATTAGAATGAACAATCGTTTGGACAATTTCTACACACACTGTGTCCCAAAAGGAATCTCCTGTTTGCATATAAGAAAAATACAATAAAAACTTAACAGAAATATCTTGTCAGTCATTTTTAATGAAACATGTATTAGAGAAGGGGTGCTGCCCAAATACGCAACTATATATCTTTTATGAGGGGAGGGGGCAGTTTGGTAACAGGTACTTGTATATTTCTCACTGTTACTAGTGGCTGGAGACAAAGTTGGAGGGGTTAGGTAACAAGCCTGGATGTTTGATGCAGATTTTCAAGGCAAGAATGCCTTTTCAACTTTGAGAATTATTACAGTACAATCTACATTTCACCATGTAGCTATGCATCAAAATGAGTTTAGTGCTTCAGGCCAGTAGATGGAAATAAATAAATTTACTGTTTAATAAATAAATAAAAACAGAACATTGACTCAAATATGAGTAGCCATTGAATGTTTAAGTAATAAAATATGTCAGATTAATAAATGAAAAATCCATTTCTCTGTGTGTGTGTGTGTGTGTGTGTGTGTGTGTGTGTGTAAAAAGCCGTTGTCACTTTTTTTGCTTGTTTCCTATCAAGCTAACTAAAACAGTATATTTGTCCGTATAAGTTATATTTTAATAAGTGGTTAGAATTTGTTTAATAACACTTTCAATCTTGAATATTTCTTGGTTGTTGTATCGGAGTGTCTATGTCAATGTATGTGTGTGTATGTACGTGTCTTTATTGGTGTCTATGTGTATGGTAACTTGCATGCACCTTTCATTGTGCATGTATATATGTGTTTTGTTTTTTTTAATAAAGGGTCGTGGAAATATTTCCTGTGTCGTCACTTTTTGTGTGTGTATATATCTAAATATGTCTGCGTGCTTATGTATTATAATCTGATTGTGTATGTATTGTCTTTTGCAAGATGTCATCCTCCCTTGCCTCTGCTTAGAATTCAAATGCATCTATGTTGTCATGAAGTTAAGAGCAGGTGATTTTAACATTTATTCGAACTTAATTTCAATAAAAACAAAATAAATAGAATAACATATGTATTTTTTCTTTTTTCCTCAGTAATTTTATAATCTTAAACTTAATAGAGATTAAATTTAGATTTTAAAATGGTGAATTTTTAATTTTTAATTTTAAATTTTATCGTATAATTTAATACTTATTAGTTAGAATAAATTCTATATTAGTATAACCCCAACTTTAAAGCATTTAATATCTATTATAACCTTACTTCGTTGTCAAGTTTTTTGAATTCTTGTATACTTGTATTTTGATTGGTCATTCCAGCTTATGTAACAGCATTTCCCCTTGCGAGGGGTGGTTAATTAATTTGAACCTTTTAAAACCCTTTATTCTACATTCAACATCATCACTTGATAAGACACTAGAAGTGTTGAAACAAAATGGCTATTTTTGTAGTGATTTTATAACATATTTATGTTATAATTTTCAAATAAATAATTATATATATATATATATATATATATATAAAAGTGAACATTGAAGTCAACATTTAGAGGCGACAGGCTGTTTCATGCTAGATGCAATCGTCAGAGAACACGTGGTTTAACGATTACATCTAGCATGAAACATCCTATCTCTGATATTGAGCACCTTATCCCATAAATATAGCACATCTTAAGACTATATATATATATATATATATATATATATATATTTTTTAAGACATTTTTATGTTTATACATTCTTTTTATAGATACAAATATTTAAGTAAATGCTCTGTTTTATAAATGACGTTTCCGTATAGGATACAGGTTCGATTCCTGTCGGAGGACGAATATTTTCTATGAAAATTTCTTGGACATTCAGGCCGGTAAATGTTATAAATACTGTTTATTATAAAGAGAGCATTTACTTAAATATTTGTATCTATAAAAAGAATGTATAAACATAAAAATGTCTTATAATAATTGTTGGACTTTGATAATATATATATATATATATATATATATATATATATATATATATAATCATGATATCAAATCCATAAGTGGTAAGGATTATCCAAATAGGTCTTTTTAATCTGAAACATTCAAAAGATAGATCCATAAAAAGAGCTCAGTGTATCAAAATACAGAGCAAATATGATAGACAAAGGAAAAACTCAATACATCATTAAAGAGTTTGGTAATAATTGATTTCAGACAGACAACTTCCTCATCAGACCGCAGTTATAAAATGCATTTTATAACTCTGCTTTGATGAGGCAGTTGTCTGAAATAAATTATTACCAAACTCTTTAATGATGTATTGAGTTTTTCCTTTGACATTATATATATATATATATATATATATATATATATATATATTTTGAACGATAAAAATTATTTAAAAAATTATTAAAAAAAATTAAAATCTTCAGACATACTGGGTTGTAGATTAATATTCTTACATTATTATTATTTTATTTAGAATCTTATATATATATATATATATATATATATATATATATATATATATATATATATATATATATACTATGTTACTTAAAAACTCGAAAACTGAAAAAAAATAAAATAAAATAAAAAATAAGATAAAATAAAATAAAATAAATAAATAAACAAAATGACAATAAAATGAGTAAAATAAATTAACCCAAATAAATTACCAAATCATACCCGTTAGAATAGACGAAATAGAATAAATAAACAAAAAACAAAATCAATGAACCCAAATAAATAAAGTAAATAATAAACAAATTAGCAAACCATTATGACCAAAATATTAGTTAGACTATAAAAATCAAACCAAAAATCGGACGAATAACATAGCTATAACTGTTATATAACGATAAAAAAATACTACGTTACTTAAAAATCAAAAACCGAAAAGAGTAAATAAAAATATACAGTATAATAAATAAATAATAAAAAACAAGTAAAATAAATTAATCTAAATTAAATAAATAAACTAACAAACCGATCCCGATAATCAATCCAAATAAATACATGAAGTAATAAACAAATTAAAATCTGTTCCCGCCAAAATAATAGTTAGAATAAACTACAACAATCAACCCCAAAATTGAATAAATAGCTTTATCTTCCCAAACCAAAACAAAATTATTAAATAAGCGGTATAAACAAATTTTTACTACGTTAATAAAACACTGATTAAAATAAATATATAAGATAAGAAATAAAAATAAAAATAAAAATAAAAAATAAAAATAAATAAAAGAACCAAGCAAAATAATTTAACTCAAATAAATAAATAAACAACTTCCGATGAAATAACCACCAAAATAGAATACCCACAATGCACCACTGACCCGTATATATAAATAGCCAAGAAAAAAAACAACACACATGGCCTGACGATTGCGTCTAGCATGAAACAGCCTGTTGCCTCTAAGTGTTGCTTTGTATGTCATTATTAAAGGAAGAGAGAAGCTCATAACTTAGTTCCGTCTCCTGAAGCACCATTTAGCTAATGGTACCAAACTCAGCATTCTTCACATCACCAGTAAAAATTTTAACATTCAGATGAACACAGCAATTTTGTCTTTGAAAATGGTCACTACAATATTTGTCTCAAAATAAACAACACCCTGATGATGATATTGTGCTAATGTTGAAAGTGCTCAGAATAAATAACATGTATCAACACGGTAATTTTCCCTCTTTCTTTAATAATGACACCAAAAAGTTTGTCTGTGAATATGAAAGGATCCAATTGAAAATAAGTAGGCAAAACTTGTTTGAATTATTAAATGAAACATATCTCAATGAAAACATGCTGCTAAAATCTATGCTATATATATAATTTATTTTAGGATATAAAATCAAAAACATGTCAAAATTGCTACACAATTGCATTCGTGTTTCGATGCATATCGATGCATCTCCTCAGACGATTATCTGACAATCTATTTATCAACTACAAAAAAAAATTTATGTTGGATATTCACAAAGCATATAACTTGTTTAACATTTTGTTAAATTACCTCTGCACCCCATTTTTATTTCTTCGGAAACTGCATCGTCCGGTTTGTAGAATTTATGTAACCATTCGCATCTGCTCTAGTTTATGTCTGGCTGCCGTTAGCTGCCATTCTGTGGGTCATGACTCCCCATTTATAAAAATAATTTTTAATTTTGGCTTCTTTGCTTAGTTTAAATGTAACGTAGGTCATATTTGATTGGTTGATCAGAGTAAAGCCCACAAACCTTATAACCCCCACTTTTTTTCTTTGTAAAAAGAGGCTGTCTTCTGGTTTTACATTTAAATAAATTGTTCACTCATCAGTAATTTTACAATCACCTGAGATGCATTGATATGCATCGAAACATGACTGCAATTGTGTAGCAATTTTTGAATGTTGTTGGTGTAATATCCTAAAATAAGTGTGTGTGTGTGTGTGTGTGTGTGTGTGTGTGTGTGTGTGTGAGAAAGTAAAAGAAGAAAGTTGAATACAAAAACCAAAGTCACAAGAAACAAGTTTGGTGACTTGAACGAAACCAAAGCACAACCGTCCTTTGCTTAGAAGGGGAGTGGGTGGGGGTAAGCAAGAAAAATATATTTAGTAGGAATTGTTGATGAATGTTTTCTTAATTTATAAGAAAAACTAAAATGGTTTGTTTTGAAGCTAAACTTAGGAAAACCCATCCCTCATTAGTAGCTTTTGCAATAGCGGCAAAAAACTGTTACCTTTTTTGTTAACCATGACACGCTCATAGAGCAAGATTAATACCAACTCATGATATTACCCCCAACCTTGGCCCTTCCCTAATAACTAAGCTTAAAGTCTTTTTTAAATTCCATGTCCCTTCAGGACGTTTACAATTCTGGCTCTCCACAACTTCCTTTTCTTTATTATCTGTGAATTTCAATGACTTCTTTGTAAAATAGTTTCCTGTTATCTTCTCCACAGTTTGGAATTCAGATTGGTTGCCACCCAAGTCTATAGTCTACCCTAATATTTAACCCATAGTGAGGAGGAGAAGAGATGGATTCATGCCTTTTCTAAGGGTGCAACTGACATAGTCAGCATTTGAACTCTGCTTGCTGTTTCTATTTTCTGCATCATTAACAGTGACACGACCTTTCCATTCGTTTGCCTGAAATCGCAATTTCTAATTTAGTAACACAATATATTCTTATACTTAAAATATTTACGTCTTTAAGTTATAAATGCAAAACAATTTAATTAATGAGAAATTCAGGAAGTTGTTACTTAAGGCAATCCACATTATAAGTAGCTGGCAAAATAGACGAGAACCTGAGGGAGTGCTGAGGGGGTGAGGGAATAAACATAATGTCGTTAAAATTGATTTCCACTGGGAAACCTGTTCTTTAAAAGAACGAAAACTAAAAATAATTGTTTTCTGGATTCAAATCTCCATAAAAAAGGTTAACGAAAGAGAATAAACATTTTTCAACAATTTTTACACTTGTTAGCTTTTATTGCTAAGTGTAATCTGTAGGAATTCTTAACCAGGGGAGAATTCCACACCGTGGGGGTGGGATTTTAAGGTTTCAGGGGAGGAGGTAGAGAAAATTCTTTTCATTTTTTTTTATTTACAGAATTTGCATCACATCATGAGTGTCAAAAAAAAAAATGATTCACTCGCATCTTTTATTGGCCTTTTTTTTTATTGAAGTTTGCTTCAGTTTATTTATTTAATAATTAGTTACGAATTAAAACAAAAAATTAAAACTGTACGTGGATTCAAGTTTCAAAATCTATCCACCTTTTCTATTGCTATTAAATTTGTAAAACTCTTCTATAAAAATAATCCATGTAAATGTACACCATTGGGTAAATTAATTGAAACAAAGCGAATAATTCCGTTATTTACTTTTTCGTATTTTTCCAATGGAACAACATGACCCAGTGTACATGTTAGTACTTCATATGTCCATTCCACGAAGTCGTTCCTTGCAGATTAACTTCAGATTTTCGATTGGATTTAAATCAGGAGAATTTCCTGGCCAGTCTATAGTACTTTGATTTGCTCACTGGTAAGGCTTGCCAGTGTTTGTGCAGCGTTACAATTTTTGTACACTTCCTTGGAGTAACGTCCATTGTAGGACAACTAATCGACAGTCGAGACAATAGTGTCTGGGTGTGATAAAAATCAAATGCAATCAAAGATGACAATATTTTTCAAGGCCAAACAAATTTTTAAAATTTCCGAAAATAGATTCATATTACTGCACACCACTGCAAATGACCTAATCTTAGGTAAAAATAGAAATCAATTACACCCTGTCCAGTGGCTCTAAAACTTACCATATGGTGAAAGAAAAGAAATTAAAGCAGTTTTTTCAATTAATTTGCACAAGGGTGTATCTGTACTAATATGGAAAAGAATGAAGCTTTTACTAATGACTTTTTACAACAGGACACGTGGCCAAGATAAGGATATTAGTTAAGTGAATCTAGTTCCATGGAGCGGGGGTCATGAATTCTATCATAATGCAGTTGCCCTGTGCTTTTTCTATAAATACATTCATGGTAATTGTTCTGATGACCTTTCCTCTTTGGTTCCTTGACTTTGTGAATACTAGATTGGCAGCTAGGTCTCATCATTTTACAGCAGAAATGGCTAAATGTAACACTAAATTCTATGCTAACAGTTTCTTCTCTCACACTTCTTGCTTGTGGAACTCTCTTCCAAATTCTTCTTCCCTAGCCAACTTTGATCTTCAAACGTTAAATGCAACGTCGATTGTTATCTTCTGTCTTCTTAATTCTCTTTCTTTTATTTCCTCTCTCTTTAGTAATGTTTTTCTTTTCATATTCTTTCACATTCAGTAACTACTTACATCTTAGTGGCTTTATTGCCTTGCTTGGGGTGAAATGATTAAAAAGAAATCTGTGTTGGGTAATCTAGAGAAAGAAAAGAAAAGAAAAAGGAAAAGTCCTATATTCTCATTCAACAAGAGATAAGTAACATCGCAAGAACACATTTTTTGTGACGTGAGACGCTCACTTGTAACTTTTGTTAGGTCAACAAATGCTTGTTATCCCTTCCGAAATACTCATTGTAGATGAGACTTTGTACCGCAGGTACTAGTAGTTGTAATGCCTTCAATAATACTTGCACTGATAATACTTGTTCAAATAGTAATTGCCGAATAGTAACTTGTATAATGATCAGTATAGTGAATAGTATAGAGAATAGTGATCACTTAGACGTCACACTAATTCCCATTTATATGTTTCCTTTATGATCACATGATTTAAGTATTTAATAATGGAATCGTCCGGGTTTGCTCACTGATGATCTGTGTTCAAACTACAGTGTTTTCTAATTCCACATGCCATGCCTGTTTTTTTGGATATCTCGGTTTTAGTTAGTTCCCTTAACTTCAAAGAAGACTGTAGCAGTCTGTTCGTGTTGAGAGACAAACATGTATGTCTCCTGAGATAGCTCACTACAAACATGGTGGACTCTCTCAGAGTATAAGCCCACCAAGAGAAATGCAAAAGGAAAAATGTAAAGAAAACAACAAAGACTGGTGTGTATATATATATATATATATATATATATATATGGACAAAGAGGTATATATGTATTGACATACAATAAGGGTTACAATTGACAAAGATGATAATTAGTGTGTATGAATAAACGTAGAAAGTTTGTGGTCAAAATATGTGTAAGTAAATGTGAATGTTCGTACGTACGTGTGTGTAATGTTTATTTCCCCGAAAGAAACGCATAGCGCCCCACCCCCGGACACATACAAAGAGAAAGACAAATCTTCACTAGAGATTTACATCGTCATATCAGCTGAAAAAAGAGAAGAAAAGAGAACAAGACAACGTCTTGCCAAGTATATATAGTCACTTGAGAGCGTCCCCAAGTAGCGGTTTCAAAAATTAGGAGATTAATGAGGAGGTAACTCCGATAAAGACATTTTTAAATTATTCAAAATGTGTTTTGTCAGGTTTTTTTTTTTTAGGAAATCTGTGGTAGTACCTAGAAGTGCAAATATTGTAGCGAGAGCCTTGTGATGTTTCACATGTAGAAAACGAAAAATAATCTCAGTTGATGATGTCATTTCTTTCGAAATAATAAAGTTTTTAAAGGTCAGCATCTGACAATGAATCACAAGACATCTGACACTTTTCGTAAATGCTTTTAAAAATAAACACGCAGTAATGAGGATTTTTAACAAAGGTAGATAACTCGATTTTTTTATTTTCAAGAGTAGCCTCCCCTGCATTAGTAGACAATGTCCAAGTATCGTTTTAAAAACGTTCACTCCAGAAAATTTACTTCCAATGACTGAAATGGTTATTCCCCAATCAATTCTCAAATCGATGTTGACTTTTTTTTGGTTATATCATTAATGGATTCTGTTAAACCCGAAATATCTGACGCCATATAAGAATTCTTCGCCTCCATTTTGTGTAAAGTTAAAGCCATCTGGTAGGCTCATGTTTATCCAGAGACCATGAGATTAAATGTTTGGAAAAAAAAAAATTGTACTTTTTATTTTATTATTTGGCTTTGAGCAAAATAGCATCTCCCTCTCCCCAAAGGTTAAGTTAGATAATTTCCATTTAGACTAATATCCTCATCTTTGTTGATGTTATCACGTTTCAATCATTCCACTCTCCAGCCTTTTTCAGGTGTCTGTCAATCTGGGTAGCCTTCAGCAAATTTCAAAGTGAACCCTTTATTTAATCTATAGTGGGGAGACTGTTCTAGTTCTGCTGTCAAAGATATCATGTCTTGTTCTTATTTAGCAGAGTTTTCACCAAGACTTTACTACTTGGGCCAAGGATTGAACTCACAATTACTATCACCGAATTTACAAACCAATACTTTAATCCACTGGGACGGCTCATTTAAAAATTCAGGCAAATTTTTTAGATGTCGAATTTTTAATGCCATATTCTTTCCTGATGCAGGCGATCATTAATCTCCATATACTCCTTTTTCTTAATAAACATCTTGAGAAACGTTGAGAAGTTATTTACTGTTGTCTTATGCATGGTTTTGAATTTTCTACATACATGTGAAAATTATTTGATACCCTGCCTTCAATCAGGTTTGATGCAGTTTTGGTGGCTAAGGCAGTACTGTCACCCTTGGCGGCACCAGCAGTTCTTGCCACTGGATAGGGTATTGTTTTTTTCTATGTAGATGTGATTTTTATGCAACTGCAAGTCAGATTTTCAATGTTGCGTTAAAAGCATTTGCTTTTGATCGTTAAACAAAACAAAACACTCATGGCAGCCATTATCAATGACATAGAAGAAAAGATAAGCAGATGTATTTCATGTCAGAATTAGCATTGTGCTGTGAACATCATTTTAATTAACTTTGTTTATTTTGGATTTTGACCAGATCCAATTTGTTTCCTGTTAAGCTGTGGTCTGGAGAATTAAGAAATGTTTAGAATTAAGACGGCTTGCCCTGTCAAGATTATAGAGCCTAATCTACCTTATTATTTAATCTAAAAATTTTGAATAAGGGCATGATTATTTTTATAGAGTCATGGAAGTGTTTTAGTTCACCAGTTGAGTGCAGAATCCAGAATATTTTACTGACTTTCAGGCATGAACCATCAGAGTTGATGTATTAACGATGATTGTATGGAATAATTACAAATTCTGTTATTAAAAAAGACTTTAGTTTTTAACACTGTATGACATGAGTTGTCTCCCTTGAATCAGCCATGATCATCGTTGTGCTGAAAGGACACGACTCTATGAAGAATTTAAAAGTATGACAAAAAGAATTAGCAATAGAAATTAGAATCATAACACATGTCTCTCTTATTTCACTCAACCTTGAAAACCTAAGCTTCTGTTTTTCATTTGCTTTGATGTACTCTTCATATAGTCAGTTTCATAATTATTTTTTTTAATTTTCGTCCTGTACAAGGCCCAAGAGCCACTCGAGATAGATGGTTACATTTTAAGAGGCACAGTTTATGGGGATATGTGGCGAAGATAACAGTTACTCTAGACTTGAACAGTTTAAGATTGTAGCGATGAAGTAAGGCATTCTCTTGAGATTTGATCCCAGAAGGCAGTGGTTTGTGGAAAGAAGTGGTTCAAGTGGCATTTCCATCTCACCAATCGAATAAAAAAGGAATGAGTTTCGTTCACTACAATGTGCATGGTGGATTTTAGGTGTCAAGGTTAGGACAAGTGGAAGAAAGGAATGCATTTCGCCTGAACACTTTACATGGGATATAGCGAGAGGCTTGCAACATTTCATCTGTGGGGGAGGGGTTGTTAGGTGGAAAAAAACTTGTCACCCACCCACAAAGAAGTGGAGACATTTTTAGAAATTGGAAATTGAAGACTGGGGAGTTCCTGTCCATATATGGTAGCAGTACACCATTTTCAGCCTAATCTGCTTCATTTAACACGAGGAGGCAGTTTTCCAGCATCTTTAGCAATGATTTGTATGTACAAGTTCCACTTGATGTCCAGGTTGAGCTTAAGCCCTGATAAGCACTCAAGGCAGAGGATCTCCCTGAGGGAACATCCATTCTTTGTGATAGTTCTGAGTCAAATCAGCATTGATGGAAGGTCACTAGTTGGGTTTTGATGCATTGAATGGTAGAGCCTGTTTTCCCCCATTGAGCTAGATTGGATGAGAGATCAGCTGCCAGGCTCTCGTCATTAAGGGCTTCATGGGTGCAGCTATATACCATTATATCATCAGTATCAATATTCACAAATGATAAGAGTATACTTAGGTATATATATATATATATACACACACAAGTACAGGGTTGGTAAAGATGGAATAAAATTCCGATTACCAAAAACATTATTCTTAAGAGTGCTCAATACCGAGTAGAGCATATAAAATTTATTCAAAATTATAACATATGTATGCTATAACATCACTACAAAAATTGTAATTTTTTTTCTACACTTCTGGTGTCTTATCAAGTGATGATGTTGATTGCAAAATAAAGAGTTTTAAGAGTTCAAAAACCAACCAAACGCCCTCTGTAGGGGAAACATTGTTACATAAACTATGATGATCAATCAGAATACAATATGGTAATTCAAAATAATGTGATTGTCAATAGATTTAAATGAATTTATTACTGAATTCATTTTTTTTTTTTTTTTTTTTTTTTAGAAAGAGCTGTCTGGTGTTCCTGGCAGCTCTTTCTAAAAAAATTTGGGGAAATGGTCTGGACCCTCAGATAGATTGGAAAATTATAGGTTTCACTCATACTCCTAATAGTATTAGTGATAGATGTAATCTATGTTTAGAAGAAAAATTAGAATAATAAAATATAATAATCAAAGCAAACTATTAAATCAAAGGAATGAATTAGTTTTTAAATGTCGACATAGATTTAAATTTCTATAATAATATAAATCTTACTTTATTCTTAATTCTCTAACTCTTCAAAGGTTGAATGTACAAATATATTTAATTTCTATTTCTTCTCTATATTAATCATAAGTGTCCCTGTTCTAAAAACTATCTTTTCTTTTATCACTTACATTTTTTTTTTTTTAATATACTTGGTATTGTTCGGTCTTATTAATAATTTAATGGAAATGGATTATTTTATCTTTAAATTTTTTATTCTTTAATATAAAATTTTTAAAAAATATATTCTTACTTAATATAATTTATCTAAATATGATTTCTTTTTAATCTTGTTAATATATCTCATTTTTAAGTACAATCTGTTATTTTTTACGTGGGAACTTAACTTTTTCATATATAATTTAAAATATTTATTGTATATAAAACTCCCTTTTTGGTCCTTCTCAGTTTCAAATCAACACTTCATTCTTCATATAACCCCAATATCCAGGTTGATTTTGTGGAGGCTCTTCCCTTTAAGACTGATACCTTTGCCCCTCCCCCTTATCCCCAACTCGGGCATTTTGTCTGTCTGAGGCATTGAAATGGGTAGGTTCTGTATCAATGTTTCGACTGCTGCCAAAGTTAAATTTTAAGGTTTTATTCTGACATGAATACAGGCCATACACCGGGGTTGAATAAGACTGACATTGGTTGAAATAGATCAATCCCCACATGAAGTAATTTTGTTGTGTAATTTATATACTTTGAAAATAAATACATTGAGCTCTTTTTGTGGATCAGTTTTAATATTTGATATTATTAGGATCCCCTTGGATTATATACCAATGGATTTATTACCTGTGCTATATATATATATATATATATATATATATATATATTTGTGTGTGTGTGTGTGCAAATATATAGAAAAATAGGAAAGAACACGTAAGATAAATAATCGAAAGTTCTTTAGTATTTTTGTTTTTATTTAAAAAAACAAAAAAAAAAAACAGTTAAACAGCCTAATTATAATTATTTAAAAAAAATATGATTCCTTCACTAAAAATTTTTGCTTGAAGATGAAACAGAGCTTGATACTTTATTTCAATTTATTTTTAATAATTATATTGAAATTTTTGAAACCTGAGAACTCTTATGTAGCAAAGGAATCATATTTTTAAAAAATAATTATATATATATATATATGTGTGTGTGTGTGTGTGTGTGTGTGTGTGTGTGTGTTGTTGTTGTTGTTGGTGGTTGATTGCTAGTCTTAAAGATAAACAACATTAGGATGAAATTTTCAGGTACTGAATTAATTCTAAGAATTAGATATTTTGAATCTTTTATACTAGTTGATAAATCTAAGTGATTTGTTAGGATCAATAAATGTTATATTCACAGCAAATCATATTTTTGATAGCCTTTTCGTGTTGTTTATAATAATCACTAACAATCGACAAACATTAAATTTATACATTTGTCACACTTGCTTGTGGGATGATTTTCTTTTTGTCACTTCAATATTTTTAAAAAAATTCTTGTTGCATTAAAAAAAGATCCAACTTATTTTTTTTCTCCATTTTAAAAAAACTGAAAAAATATAAAATAAAAAAATTCAAAACAAAGACTTTTTTTTCATAATTTATTCATGTTTTTTGGCTTTTAAATTTTCTTATACATTTAATTGGAATTTTGATTTTGATTTTTTTTGTAATATTTTTTTCAAAAAAATTTTGAAATAACCAATGTAACAAGAATTGTGGGATTCAAGTCTCCATCTTTTTTTCTTTTTGACTTTCAAATTGCCATTTCTTCAGTAACTTTTCTTTCTCTTCACATTTTCCTTCTCCCATGTTGAAGGCAAGAGAAGGAAGATGCCCACCAAGTAAGTCATTCACTAAACTACTTCCCAACCCTCTGGCAAAATTCAGAAATACAGGGTCAGGGTGGAGCAGATGCTGTGGGGATGGCAAGTGGTGAGCAGAGAGTAGTGAGGCACAAGGGGGTGAGGTTGCATTGAAAGAGTAGGAGGGAATGTATGCGTTGGGGGCAGGAGAGTGGTGAAAGGCAGAGTAACAACACCCCCACCAATGGAAGTCCATTCATCTTCCCTTCACACTCCCCACTTTAGATTTTACCCCCACCATGACATTTTTTTTTTCTTTCTCATTTATCAAAATAGAATAATATTAAAAAAAACACTTTTTCTGGTTTTAAAGTAGAGCAGATGCATAGATTTAAAAACCAATTAACTCTTCTCTCTTATTTCCTATGTGAATTGATGGAAGTAATCCCCCCCTCCCCAAAGGTTCAATTCCAGGAAAACTTGAGGATTTATCTGAGTATTTCAACACAAAAAACATTTTACCACTGAAAAGATTCTTCCAGAAATCAGTGAAGAGAACTGGACCAAACGATAGGTACATGTAGGAGAATGAAAAAAAGACAATTTTGAAAAAAAATTGTCATGAAATCAAAATCAAAAATATTGAACAAAATGAAAAAACAAAGACAATTCAAAAACTAAAAAAAAACTAAAAAAAAAAACTTAAAAATAAAATTCAAAAAAGACAAAACAAAAAAAAGATAATACAAATATTTTCTTTATAACTTCTTTGGAATTTGAAACTTAAAAGACAGTAGTTCTATATTTGTATAATTTGATCTTTAACGAATGGAATATTTATCTTTGAGAAAATAGGTGCAGATTGTTATGAAATTCCAAACGCTTCACTTTGTTGGTCCACAAGTCAAAAAAAAAAAAAGTTTCAATTTCAAGTGTTTGATTTTATTGCCTCTTAATTGATCAGGAAAGAAAATCCCGACAGAACAAGTTTTACTCATTTGAACAATATGGATCTGTAGAGAGAAATTCAAATTATTTAAAGTTGTTTATTTTCCACCAATTTTATTAATATTTTCACATCTAAATAGGATTTAGAATACGTGTGTGTGTGTCTGTGGAGGGGAGGCAATGGCATCTGTCGAGGTTGACAAAAGGTGTCATAGCTATTTTTGCTGCTGCTATCTGGGAAAAGTAAATCAGAGGGTGTGGTTTGTTCATTTACTAAATCAACTGCTTTCTTCTATCAGTGCCAGTAACAAAACCCTTTGTTAATCTCGCAACTGGTTAAGATCACAGGGGAAACTTGATTCATGCCTTTCGTAAAAGCATTAATAAAAACAAATATACTTGCAATAAGGTTTTTTTTTTTTTTGTATTTCTGAACGGATTTCTTTCCATGAATCCCATTCACACATAATTACATTGAAGTTTTTCTCTTAGAATGTTTAAAACAACTTCAACAATTGTAGATAGTTTTAGTTTTTATAATTCTTACATTTTTACTCCAAGCTTCAATAATCTCGGATGGGGGGGGGATCTAAAAGAACTATTTTGGAACATATATTCTGTACTTGCCTTAGCATCACAAAAAACCCGATTGACTGGGTTTGTTCAGTGGAGAATATGGTAAAAAACTTTAAATCTATCTTTGAACAAAGTAAAACCTGAGTGTCGGGTCAATATAAAAAAGTTATGAAGAAACAAAAGGTCAATTCTCAAATTCTTTGCAAAATTCAATCATCTGTTGTCCTGTGTATCTTGGGAGAGAAAAACAGTTTTTTTTTTGTTTTTTTCTCTCTCTCTGTGAAAATTACGAACCAACATTAGAGAAGGAAAAAAACACATAACAGTTGGGATTGAACATTGAATAATTTGTGAAATTTTGAAAAACTCTTAGGAGTCACATCTTGACCAGACAAGCCACATACCAACCCTGGCATGATGACACAGGCTTGAGGGGAAAAGAAGAAAGAAAATCTACTTCCCTAATGTAGTTGCGATATTTAAGTGCACAAAAAGTGTACGCAAATGCAAAAACTATCATGGAACAGAGGGAGTAATAAAAAATAAATAAAAATTGACAAGCATTTCAGACTTGATTTGAATTTTTGGAGAGAGATTTAATGAAATAATCAGAAAAGGTAATTTTAATAAAGGAAAGATAAAACATGAAAAGTAATCGTACCATTATAATTATTTCTTATCTTAATTGCAATAATAATCGTTTTTGTCTCTCTTCCTTGGGTCAAATGGAATCAAATAATGATAAGAAGTTACTTATCATAAAACTCATTTTTACAAGAAACTAAAATCTCTGCAATATTTACATTGTTTTTTCTTTTATAAAACAAAATGCAGCCATAAAATCTTTATCAACCAAGTCAGAGTGACAGCTTTTGTTCACTTCCAACAGGAAACGTTTTCTTGGGCTTTTCACTCCCACCAGATGGCAAAATCAAGTCATCTGGGTAGCAATCTAGCGAGGTAATTCCCAAGAGAAACTTTTTTTTTTTAAATATAAAATTTGGTTAAAAAAAAAAAAACCATATGCTAACTGAAAACGGATATAAAAGATAAAGAATTTTGAATTCATAAAATTTGTATTCCTTAAACAAAGGCCGAAGTTGCTGTTAAATGCAAATAAAATCTCTATTCCAAATATGGTGATTGGATGACACTTGATGATTTTTTATTATCATCATTGCATATCTTGTCATAGGAACATACATGTAAATATCTGCATATCTGATATATGACAATTATTACACACACACATTATATATATATATATATATATATATATGTGTGTGTGTGTGTGTGTGTGTGTGTGTGTGTGTGTGTGTGTGTGTGTGTGTTTTAAATTATTTTCAGATAGAATGTATCTATAAAGGAACAAAATGAATAAAAAGACAAGATGCATTTCGTCCCCTGAGGGACTTTATCAAAGCAAATATAGGATTTATTTTGTTGCACGTGTTTATATACAAAAGCAAGGATGTCATTGGTTTATCAAAGCTTTTAAATTTGAGAACGTCCATGAATATTCATCAGGTGGTTGAAAGATCTTTGGTAAACCAATGACATCTTTGCCTTTCTATATAAACACATGCAACAAAATAAATCCTACATTTGCCTTGATAAAGTCTCATAGTGGACAAAATGCAATGTCTAAGAATAGTTTTTCCTCTCGTCTTTATTTTTATATATATATATATATATATATATACGATGAGTGAAGTTTAATTAACAAACAAGTGGCAAAATTATTGTCATAATTGCCACTTTGTTTATCCGCATCTTTTTATCGGATATTATAAAGAGGAAGCGGATAATCATTAACAGAATTTATATTATTTCCTGTTTGTAGATGAAATATCAATATTTTACAAGTATGTAGATCTACGTGCATGTGTGTGTGGCTGCTGTCATGAATAAATGCTTTCAGCTTTTTCAGGAACGCAAAAAAAAAAAACAATGTTCTCCTCAACAGAAGTGAAATAAAAAGAAATAGTCCAACAAATTGCACAGTTAATGACACCACCCCCCAAGCTCCCCACCCGGGCCATTCATCCTGCTCTTTTATTAAAAACCTTCCTGGTCCATTTCTAGGAAATCCTCCACCCATCCAAAGAGTGAAGAAGGTGTTCAAAATACCACCCCCACTTTGCATCTATGTGTCACTCTCCACCTTCTTCATTTTTATTTTTTTATTTTTTTTATTTGCTCTCTCCCCTGATCTGCTGTGCCTCACCCATCATAGTCCTAATCATCTGTGTCAACTCCGTGTCATCCATATTCTCAACCAGAGAGTCACACAAATGTTCAGGATCTGAAAAAACAAAAAGAATTAATGGCTTGCGAGTTTAGCTTCCCTCATAATTATTTTTTCTTCTTTTTTACATGCATTTCTCATAATAAGTGGGCTTCCTTTTGCAGATTTAAAATTTTCAACATATATATAATCAGCCGTTGAATGAAATTCGGGACATAAAAAAAACAACAAAAATAATAATATTGATAATAATATTTATTATATATTAGCTTAAAAGACGCCATATTGGGCGGCATTTAACCTACCACCTGTGGAATGACCTTCATTGAGCCTTCATCACAATAGGTAGGAACAAGTAGATGTGATAGACAAGAATAAACTACAGAAGAACTCAAAATTGATCGCTGCATTTAAGTCTTGCGTTAATATTTAAGCTTACCTTTTAAAAGGTCTACGATAATTCTTCTGCTGCCACTTAATTTAAAAACAATTTGATGTACGTAGGTCCTTAATTTCCATACAAACCATTCTATTTCATGGGTAATTTTCATTGGATTTCGCAATTAATTTTGATTATTCCCAAATTTATTTCCAAGTTGTAAAAATTCATGTTGTGCAAAAATATTTGTTGCAAAAAATCATGTTAAAAAAAAAAAAAAAAAAAAAATTTAGGTAATGAAATCTTGGGAATCCCAAATTTCAAGACTGCAGGTCAGGATCCATCCCAGAATGTTTTTTAATTTGCTCATGGAGTTGGCCTGATTCCAAAATGGTGTGATATGTTGGACTACGGCCTCTAGGAGTGAAGTGGAAAAAGTTTGACCCAGTGACACACTGACATTTATTATATAGATTAGTAGAGGCCTTTTGACAAAATGGAAGCAGGGTGAGAAAGAAGTGAAAAATCAAAATTTTCAAAACATACCTGTGCCCTTTCTCAATGAGATGAGAAATGAAGTAGGATTATCTTTTCAAGGAATTTGCACCCTCCCCCTCTCCACTTCATGTGTTATATTACTGAATAGATCTGATCATTTGAGGCTAGTTGTTTGCAGAGAGAGAGAGAAACAAACCTCTGCCATGGCCAGGTATTGAACTCACAACTCCTTGAGTCAAGTCACTGGATCACTTCAACCAACACTTTTATCCACTGAGCCATGTGTCGTTGAGGACACGGCAAAAGTGAGCAGAAACTTGGAGAGTGAAGTTACTAAAGGGAAGTGACTGAGATGTCCAGAAAAGGCATGGCACGTGGAACAAGAACAATCTACCCCAGTGGACTAAAAGGATTCAGTTTGAAATTCCAACTTATATCACCTGAAGAAGGGTAGAGTGTACAACGGCCGAAACATCATGAATATGACAATAAAGATGAGGACAACAGTCTGAACAATGTAAATAGTGTAGTTACAATACGTCACCTCAGAAATATAGTCAGATATCTTTTGAATAATTATTATGGGGGGGAGCAAACAAATTTTAGCATTGGTCACATTTATAGACAAAGAAAGAAAAACTCAAACAGATTTTTATTTTTTGCTCTTTAAATAAACTAAAGATAGGTGGAAGGGTGTGGAGATAATTATTTTTTTTTTTCTTTCCTTACCTTCAATGGGTGTGTCATCATAGAGGGAACTCTTTCGTAGAAATAATGGGAGGTTGAGTGGCGATGCCTTCTTAATGACCATCATGTGTTCTGTGGCATGTTTCCAAAGCGCTGCACAAGAAAAAAAAAAAAAAAAAAAAAAAGAACCAAAAATAAAAAAAAATGTTTAATTATTACTAATTACGAACTTTTAATATAAGAGTTTTTTTTACTTTTTTACAAGTGATACACAAAAATCCAAATGCTTATGTCCACATCACGTTGAAACACTGGCTCCAGTATGATCACTGAAGTTAAGCAACATCAAGCCTGGTCAGTAACAAAATGGGTGACAACTTGAGAATACTAGGTGCTGTAAACCTGGACGTGCGGGTGGTGTAATGGATAACGGTTTGGAATTGTTAATTGGAGAACAGAGTTCCAGTTGGGTTTGTTATATTCAGTTACACACAAATAGCCTTTGGAAAGGTAAGAATCCACCTCTTCTTCCTCCAGCTATGGGTTAATTAGTAAGTCTTTTATTATCACAATATGATGTATTGGTTTGTGAATTTGGTGCCTGGGTAATTGGGAATTCAATCTCTGGGATGGGTAGTGCAGACTTAGGGTGAACAATAAATGGGCAGTACTAAATAGTAACGAGATGAGATATCTCTTGGATATGGACAGTGGAGCAAGAAGAATCTAATAAAATAAAGGGATCCGGTTAAAATTACCTCAAGGTTACACAGATAAAAAGACACCTGAAGAAGGCCAAAAGACAATGGTTGAAACATTGTGATAATAGCAGCAAAGATGAGGACATCAGCTTCAATGTAAATAACAATAACACTTTACTGCAGAAATTAAAATTATTATTTTCCTCTTTTGAAATGACTGTCTTTGGTTTTTGTTTAATTTCAAAATATCTTCTGAGCTGTTATTGCAAGTCGAGAAATATTAAGATTATCAAGGAGCATGTTGATTAGAAATGTGAGCCCAGGCCAGGTAAATTACTCCAATTAATGCACCTGTGTTTCAGTGAATGAAAAAGATGTTATTGTCATATATGAGAAAACAATATGTAAATTTTTATATATGTGAAAATTTTTTATGAAAATCTGTGACAAAGTGGAAAATATTTTTCATGTGACATGTTTTGTCTTTTAGGACTTTATTGAACTAAAGTGATTTTTATGTTGCTGTGATTACACATGAGCATGAAGGAGAGGAGTTACTGAAAATTTTAATTTTGTCGTCCGGTACAAAACCATAAAGAAAAAGAAACTAAACAAAATTGGCTAGAAAGACGTATTTAAAAAAAATATAAAAATAAAATAAAATTTAAAATTTCAGTGACCCCTTTCGTTCATGTGCAGATATAAATCACAACAATGTAAACATCCTTTTAGCCTGATGCATCACAGGAACAAATTTTCCCACTTTGTCATAGATTTCGCAGTTTGTGTGTGCGTGCGTGTGTGCGCAAAAAGAGAAGATGGAAAGCATTTACCTTGATCAAGCAAATGTTGTTGGAAACCTTCCCACCATTTATCTGATTCTTCTTTGGAACCTGCAGACAGCACGTGTTCTGTTCTGCCTGTATGTGTTTTGGTAATAACATGGAATGTATGTGGATGTTGGGTGATGCGTGGGTCAGCATCAGATACCTGTGTACTCTGTAATGAAGAGAAGGAGATGGTTACGTTGGAATTAAGTGCTGAATATATACGAGTCACAGGTGCTGCAAAGTTTGTTTTGGTTTTTTTTTTCTTGGTGAAGTTAAGAATTTTTCAGAACACTCATGTGCATTTTTTTTTTTTTCATATACAACTTGCTTACAAGTAACTGGTACTCACATTTGACTAACTACACTGTGCAGCAGAAATAATTCCCACATAATGGTAAGATATTAGTTGCAATGGTGTCTTCATCTAGGTAATGTCTTACCATTAGGTGGGAGGTATTTCTGCATTGTGCAACTCCACAAGTGACATTAGTGTGGTGAGAGAGAGAGAGAGAGAGAGAGAGAGAGAGAGAGAGAGAGAGAGAGAGA
Organism: Acanthosepion esculentum; assembly: GCA_964036315.1. Lineage (NCBI taxonomy): Eukaryota > Metazoa > Mollusca > Cephalopoda > Sepiida > Sepiidae > Acanthosepion > Acanthosepion esculentum. The sequence goes on along the minus strand of OZ038479.1, from coordinate 142,414,182 downwards.
GAGAGAGAGAGAGAGAGAGAAGAAAAGAAGAGAGAGAGAGAGAAGAAAAGAAAAGAGAGAGAGAGAGAAGAAAAGAAAAGAGAGAGAGAGAGAAGAAAAGAAAAGAGAGAGAGAGAGAAAAGAAGAGAGAGAGAGAGAAAAAAGAAAAGAGAGAGAGAGAGAAAAAAGAAAAGAGAGAGAGAGAGAAAAGAAAAGAGAGAGAGAGAGAGAAAAGAAAAGAGAGAGAGAGAAAAAAGAAAAGAGAGAGAGAGAGAAAAAAGAAAAGAGAGAGAGAAAAAAGAAAAGAGAGAGAGAAAAAAGAAAAGAGAGAGAGAAAAAAGAAAAGAGAGAGAGAAAAAAGAAAAGAGAGAGAGAAAAAAGAAAAGAGAGAGAGAAAAAAGAAAAGAGAGAGAAAAAGTAAAGAGAGAGAGAGAAAAAGAAAAGAGAGAGAGAGAAAAAGAAAAGAGAGAGAGAGAAAAAAGAAAAGAGAGAGAGAGAGAAAAAAAAGAAAAGAGAGAGAGAGAGAAAAAAAGAAAAGAGAGAGAGAGAAAAAAGAAAAAAAGAGAGAGAGAGAAAGAAAAGAAAAGAAAGAGAGAGAGAGAAAGAAAAGAAGAAAAACAGAAAAACAAAAAATAGTTACAAAATGCATTATTTTATACTGTATTCACCAATTCTACTAAGTTAGGAATTAAAGGTTTTCTTATTCTTTTAATTATTCTGAGGCTTGAAAAATTTAATCAATTTGAGTTTTAACCCTTGGACAAAAATTATTCAAGTCATCATCAAAATCATAAGTTGGTTAGAAAAATTTAAAAAGTTGTCTATTTGACCCAATAACATGGATTGCAACAGAAACACTATATATATATATATATATATATATATATATATATATATATATAAAAAAACTTCAGATGTTATCGTACAGTGCTTGGTAACCAATGGTATGCGTGACACAAGACATCATGAAGTCCAAATCATTAACTACTACAACGCAAAGATATTTAGTTGTTTCAATTTTAATATATACTAAAGTATATATACTATAAATTACTATATAAAATATATTGTAGAACAAGTATACTGACCTTGACTTGTATAAAAATACATATGCCGTTGGCACACTGAATGATTTTAAGTTGGCATATAGTCAGCAAAAGGTTACCGACCCCCTGTTATAGTAGAGACACTAACATTTGAAATAGATGCCCCATTTTTATTTCAAATATTAGTCTCAAATAAAATTATATTTGATATAAATATACTGGATTAAAAATAAATATATTAATTCTTTAGAAAATATATATATATATATATATATATATATATATATATATATATATATATATATATATATATATATGTATGTATGTATATATAAGAAACACACTAGTATATCCATGCTGTCAAAATTGATGGGAAGAAGGAATGTATTATATGTAATATGTATTATATATAGTCAAAGTTGTTTTTATTTAATCCAAGTACAATTTTGTAATTTAAAAGTTCATTGTTAATGTTAATAACTGAATAGGGTACAATTTATAAATGCCTAAGCAAAGATATCTGTATTTTATCCTAATAAATGTTACATACTTTGAACCAAAATTATGTTTACTGCAAAAGTTCCCAAAGCACAATATTTGTGTAAACTTTAGGTCTGAGTAATCCTTGACAGTCTGTAGATTCAATCTGGAATTTCAGAGTCGGCTTATTTCTTGTCTTATTAAGAGCAATGTATCATCAGATATATATTTAAAAAAAAAAAATTTTTTTTCTCAAGTTATAACCAAATTCCACAATATATGTTCCAAATTGTAACATACAATAATTAACGACAAAATAAATATATATATATATATAGACTCAGTATTATTGAACCCACCTTTTTGCAAAAATATTATCATCATATGATTTGCAAAGATATTTTAAAATTAAAAAAGTAATAATTGCATTAGAATTCATTTTTAGCCATGTGAGCGTTTCAAAATTCTCAGAATTAAAAAGTAAAAATGAACGGGAATAATTATTATTCCCATTCATTTTTACTTTTTAATTCTGCTGATAATTTTGAAATGCTATATGTATTTTTAAATTTTCTATTCTCTTGAATTTATTTCCGTATTTTTTTTTGTGTGTGTAATTATTTTAATTTTTTTATTATTCATTCATTATTGCAGATTTTAATAACGAAACTTAATATCTATAATTCTTTTTTTACTTTACAAAAGCAAATTTCAAACAAAATATCTTGAATTAGTCCAGGCTTGGGTGGCACAAGGGCTTCCGCAAAACCTCAAAACTATGATATGGAAAAATAATTTATTTAGGTTATGGAAAATCATTTTTTTAATCAATCTTTAAAAAATAAATTTCATTGCTTTTTTGATTCGTTACAAATATAAAAAAAGGAAATAATTTTAAATTAAGTTTTATTAAAGTAAAATCTTTTTTTTTTAAATTAATTAAATACCAATTCATCAAATATTCAACATGACTAATGTTGCTGTAAGTCATTTCTGTTTTTCATAATTTCTATTTAAATAAAGTTCTTTTTTTCTTTTCAAAAACAATTGTAACTTGAATTTAATCATATTTATTTTGCATAATTCCCCTCAATTGTTACACACACAAAAAAGCTTTTTGCACACCAAAAAATGTAATATATATATATATAGAAATATGCTCTTCAGGTGTGCTATATTTATGGGATAAAGTGCTCAATATCAGAGATAGAGCGTATATAAATATAAAAATGAACATTGAAGTCAACACTTAGAGGCGACAGGCTGTTTCATGCCAGACACAATCATCAGGCCACGAATGTTGTTATATATATATATATATATATATATATATATATATATATACACACACACACACACACAAACACATACATACATACATACCCAAGTATAGGATTGGTGTATTCGGAATAAATTCCAATAACCAACAAATACTATTCTTAAAAGAGTGCTCAATACAGAGTAGAGCAAATATACAAACCCTTTATTCTACATTCAACACCATCACTTGATAAAACACCAGAAGTGTTGAAACAAAATGGCTATTTTTGTAGTGATTTTATAACATATTTATGTTATAATTTTCGAATAAATAGTTATATACACACACACACACACACACACACACACAGCACTTAATTTTAGCAGTGTAAGGTTTTGCTAAAAACAGTTTTAAATGCTTCAAAGATGAATTTTAAACCTTAAATAATTTATAAAAATCAAATTTAAAGATTTTATAAAATATTTTTTCTAAATTTATAACCAATAATTTTAAAAAATAATTATCAAATATTCTAAGTGATTTGAATAAACTTTGTCTGATTTTGCTGAGGCTTTATTTGGTTTATTTTTTGTCAAACTTGCAACTCCAGATTTTATGCCTTCATTGCTTTCGGCATGAGAGGATGAAATTACTGTTTTGTGTGGATGAGGATTTGGTAATATACCTTAACTAAGACTGTAAGTTTGTACAAGTGAAAATCTTGTGTTACCTTGGTGACTGGGATGCAGAGTTGTGGGCGGGAAAATCCAACATCTTCAGGTGCCAGATAACAGGCCAATTCCAAATTCTTTAATACACACCAATATCGTTTCTGTTTGTTGGTGTCTTTGTCCACCTGACAAAGCAAAACAACAACAAAAAAAAAAAATATTACATAGGCAAATTGAGGCTGGGAGAAATACCAGCATGTAATTTTAACCTCTCCCCTAATATTGGAACTTTATCACATTTAGTTTCAAAAAATAGATATGAAAGATAAAAGTAAAAATAGATTAAAATACTCCAGCTTGGTTGAGAGAAAGGATTTAAAAATGGAATATATATATATGTATATATAGTTGTCAGTGAAAATGAATACCCTACCACCCCTTATTAAAATGATTGGTTTTCTCCACATCCATAGAAATTAATATTACAAATGTATATGCTTATAAAGCTCTGTAGATTTCAAAATAAGTTTTTCCAAAATTTGCTTGAGGATGAAACAGAACAAGGTACTTTAATTTCTATAATGGAATTGGAAGTTTTTAGCTTCTGTTTTTGAAACATGAGAACTGTAGGGATGGAATCATATTTAAAAAAAATAATTATTATATATATATATATATATATATATATATATGAATACGATGCACTCTCCCGTTGATTTTGACATATGACGATCTGACAACTCATTCAATTTTTATGTGTGTATCATATGTGACACTTCTGTCCCGCTAGTGACTTGCATACAAGCCCACCTATTCTGCAACAGCAAGGGTCTCGGGACATAGCCATAGGAATATTTGCTGACACTTTTCACCGTTGTCTTTCATCTCTTAGTTGGGCTAATGTGACTGATTTTCAAAATTTCTGATACCACTCTGACACAAATATCTCCAGTTATTTCTATTCTGGGCAACTCGCTCAAAGTTAGTATGTGGCACATTGACAGCCGAGTGGTTAGTCTTTAGCTCATCTTTATACCGGAGGAGCCAAGGATGTCCAACACTATTTTGCCCACTGTCGAGCTGGCTATACACGGGGACCTTAGGTATTCTGCCGTCAATCATCCTTGCAACATGCCCAGCCCATTCAAGTTGTGACTGCATCAAGAAAGTCTCAATTCCACCAATGTTGCATTTTGCAAGAAGATCAGCATTGGACACCGTATTGCCAAAAGTATAGCCACAGATTGCATGAAGACAACTTTTGTGGAAGATAACCAGCTGATTGATATTGGGACCTATATGGGGGTCTATGAATCCAACCTGTAAAACAGCTATATATATATATATATATATATATATATATATATATATATATATATATATATGCTTGTAGTACAGGGTCCAAGTTTCAACATCATAGAGAAGTGCTGAAAGAACGACTGATCTGTATTATATAACTTTATTATTTATCTGCAACAATTCAGCACCAGCTTTATTTAAACCCTCTCGAATTAACCTTAGATTATAGTCAACAATAAAACAGTATTTTGATAACCCAACATCTCAGAATGTGGAAAAGCAATATATATTTGTATATATCAAAAACAATTTTATGAAAATCTATGACAAAGTGGAAAATATTGTGATGCATTTCATCCTTTAGGACATCATCATACTAAAGTGATGTTTATGTTGATGTAATTACACATGCACATGAAGGAGAGGGGATGCTGAAATTTTAAATTTGAACTTTATTTTTTTTTAATGTGTTTTGGGTCTATAGTCTAGCTGATTTCATTTCGTTTTTTTTTCTTTAGATTTTCATCAATTTTGTAATTAAATATCCCACATTGTGATAATAGAAGATCTGCTAAGAAAAGTGAAATGTAAGAACCTGGACACAAATTTACTGTGAATTATTTAGTAATTAAAGCACTTTCTATATATTCTCATCTTAATAAATTGTTTTCTCTTTTAATTAAAGTAGCATTTTTTAAAATCAAAATTATGGTCAGTCTCATTATGGTAAGCAACTAATGCACTGAGTGTGTCATTTTATAAAAGATTCATTTTGTCTTTATATAATCTTTTATTTCAGTTCCTCAAGGTTTCACCTATGTATTCCTCATAATAATCATTACAGGTGATGGAGTAAATTCCTCCTTCAAGTTTTAGCATATTATTATTTTGTTTTGTACTAATTAAGTCTTTTATTGTTTTAGAAGTTGTAATGAATTGAATGTTCAAAAGCAACAAAGAAATTCTCTATTATGAGGTTTATTGATTTTTTTTTTTTTTTTTAAATTGTTATAAGAATCACAACTGAAGTGACTAATCATTTTGTGGCATTTCAAATTAGAAATTCCACAAACAGTAAATAGGCATATCTATAGCCTAAAAAGTTGCTCACGGTAGAGACTGGCTGACTAAACAATGGGTGTGTCTGATGATCAACCAAAAACCACTTTTGTTTGTCCACACTTGCCCAATTAAAAAACCCTTTGTGATCCAAATATGCAAAGGAAATTATTAAAAAAATGTTTTGTTTTTTAAGATTTGGCTCAAGTAAAAATGAGTAGTGTGCGTGTGCATATGTGTAGATTATATATAATAATTGTCAAAATTACAAGAATTTTACATGTGCCAAATATTACTCAACAGGTAACTAGTACTATAATATTCAATAAATTAAGGAAAGTGACTTATTTGGTTAGCCATCTCAAGACTTTTGCAAACTGATAATTTGTTACCTTGCCATGAACAGCCTAGTCAGTGCTTACACTAAAAAAATGTTAGAATACAATTGATATAGGTTTTTGTATTTTCATGGCATCAAGATGGCACCACCTACCATTATCTTTATATATGGCTACACCATGACTTTTAGCATGTCAGTGTATATATGAAATTCAGTTTGCCACCAATGATGTATTAGTAAGATTTGACTGAGAAGCATATGGTCAGATAATCACTTGATAGATTCTGATAACCTACTTCCCAAAAGTTATTCTTTCTCTAAGACCAATGGTAAATATACTTGTCAACAGCACATTGGTTAGATTCAGTCAAGTTTTACAGAAAATAATTTCTTTAAAATTATTTTGTCTAAAAAACACATCAATCCAATGGTAAGTTTTAGAGATACCTTTTTTTTTTATTTTGGCTGAGGAAGTAATTTACAATTTGTCATTATTTTCACTCAGTTTGGTGAGTGTAAGTTATCTCCAAGTTAATACTCACATCCAGTTCCTTAGGAACGTCTCAATAAATCTAATTTCTGAAAATGAGAATAACTTTCTTAATTCTTCTTTCTACATTTAATTCAGATAATAATTGAATGCGATGACATTTTTACCCATGAAAGAAAAATACACAGGAACTGAGAAGAAAGGTTTCCAAGAATTGTCCAAATCGTGTCACAGCATAACTGTCCATCACACAAAATGTTTAATATCTAAAAAAACCACTGAACTGAGTTTATTTTTCCAGGTTTTCAGATAAGATGTTTAGCCATCTTTACACAATTTGTTGTAAGAATCACTGAAAAACCCTTTGAGTTATTCAGCTAGAAAGAGAACAGGTTAAAATCATTTTGTGTCAGCACCACTGTCTTCTCAACCGAGCAATGGTGAGAGGAAAAAGATCATTCAGGCCTTCAGTAATGGTACCAACATTCATACTCTGGCTTCCACCTTCAATGTCCATTCAAGAACCATCAAGAGAACGGTGAATAAATTTTAAAAAGAAGAGTAGAGAGGAAAACTAGATCAGGACGTCACAACAGGAAGAGGGATCATCATTTCAACCTTAGAGCTGAAGAGATCAATTAGAAAAGATCCAACTCAATCCATAAGACGTTTGGCATGTGAGAGAGAGGAGTTTCAGCCATAACAGTCCAAAGAGCCATGAAAGATCATCTTGAATAAATTGGAAAATGGTCATGGAATAATATATATATAGTGCTGTTCGATAAAAGTGACTCACCTGATTTTTTTTTTTACTAAATATTCTGTTCACCGATGAAACGAAAGTTGAGCTAAATTCAAAGGATAAGTGATCTAAAATCCGAAGAAGCAGCTTTGAAAGCTCTTTGAATTTAGCAGTAAGTACTGTCAAGCATCCGTTCAGTATAATGTTCTGGGGATGCTTTTCTTTTCATGGAACTGGTTTCTTAAAACCTATTGAAAAGACTCTCAGGAGCGAGCAGTACGAGAGAATTTTAGAGTCTTGTCTGCTCCCTTCTGCTGAAAGGGTGCAAATCGACCCCACCAAGCTCATTTTTATGCAGGATAATGCTCCCTGTCACAAATCAAAATTGATGAAGGAATACTTTGATGAGAAGCAGGTGAGTGTTATGACATGGCCGCCCCAATCTCCTGGCCTCAACCCCATAGAAAACATATGGAGCATTATAAAGTACAGGCTCTCGAGAAAGCAGTTGATCAACAAAGAGGATTTGATTGTGAATTTCATATCCGAATGGAATTCAATGCTTGGAGATGAGATTTGCCAGAACCTAATCAAGTCAATGCCAAAAAGGGTTGAAAAGGTTATTCAAAATAAAGGAGGACCCATAGATTATTAAGTATTTCGAACTATATTACTTATTATAAATAAATTATACCTGTATTATTCTTTATTTAAAGCTGTTCGGTTATGTTTCTATTGATTACTAGTTGCAGGAAATAAGAGAGTCACTTTTTTGCACAGAATTTTTCCCTAAATCTCATTATATCCAAAATTATAATTATCAATAGAATACCTTAGGGTAAGTAAACTTTTTTACTAGGTGGTCGGGAAGGGGTCTTTATATTAGTAAGATTAAAAATTAATTTGATCCCAAATACAATAGGCGTAAAAATTTTTAAGTAAAAAAAAAAAAAAAAAAAAATCACATACACACACACACACACATATATATATATATATATATATATATATATATATATATATATATATATTATATATATATACATACATACATACACACATACATACATACAAATATATACACATACATACTGTTACATGTTGATAATTGTAACAAAGAAAAAAGAATGACTTGCCAAAACACAGAGCTAAATCACAAACAATATTTAATTTACTGAAAAAACACAAAATGAAATATATACAAGATATACAATTGGCTATACAAAACTGAAAACACAGAGTTACTGGCGAAGTGTTATGAGGGAGAAAGGGTGGAGAGTCAAGTTTCTTTACTATGTTAGGGCTGGCGAAGTAATCTAGTTGCTATTATTGGAAATCCACAAATGGGTGTAAATAAAGATAAATTTTTAGTTTGGTCAATGAAAATAGTCAAAAGTATATTTACCAGATTTGTTCCATGAAATTCTCTTTTGGGTTTTTGTTGGTCGGCAATTTTTTATAGAGATTCTTTCGGCTGGATATAATAATCCTCAAATCAAAAGTCGGAGTTGAGACTGGCAGCAATTCCTTTTACAACTGACAACCCTTTACCCAAAAACCTATTTTATAGGGGCTAACACCTAATTTGCATATTTCTAGATGTTTCTCGAATCATCTAGATTCTTCTCGAATATACTGGAATGATCTAGAATCTTCCAAACGTTCTATTTCAAATTCCTCTATTTTACAACTACTTCATGAAAGAAAACTTTCTTTGTATCAACAGGTAGGACTCAGTAGAATCCCTTACTATCAATTTTAACCTTATTGAGACTTTCTTTTTATAGAAATGCATCCTCGTAACATTTCCCCCCTTCAAAGTAAAAGTTTTGAATTTATAATGAAAAACTTTTATAAGACAATATCAGTCTATTTTTCTTTTCATTTTTTGTAAAGCAATAAGCCATAATATCAAATTTTTTTTTTGTTTTTGAAAAGTTATACTCTAGATAAAGCATCTGCAATAACATTGTTCCTTCCTTTAGTGTGTTTTATAATATCATCATATTCTTGCAGGAGAAGACTCCATCTTGTAAGTCTTTGATTTTTGTTAGTCATCTTTTGAAGGAACGTTATTGGATTATGGTCGGTATAAATCAGAACAGGATAAACAGTAACATTGAGGTAAAAGTCAAAATGTTGTCGTGCTGATAACACCGCCAAGCATTCTTTTTCAATAATTCTTCTGGTCGGTGATTAACTTTTTTGAGAAATATCCAATGGCTCTATCGACGCCTTCGTCGTCTTCTTGGATTAAGATACCACCCATACCGGCATCACTGGCATCGATTTGCAATTTAAATTGTTTTGAAAAAACTGGAGTTGCAAGAGCTGGGCCACCAATGAGAGTCGACTTGATTCTATTGAAAGCCTTATTACAGGTTTCACTCCACTTGTATTTTACTTTCTTTTTAAGGAGGTCGGTGAGAGGACTTGCTATCGATGAGAAATTTTTACAAAATTTTCTGTAGAATCGTGCCATACGAAGAAATCTCATTAGTTATTTTTTGTTAGTTGGAATAGGATACTTTAAGATAGCCTCCACTTTTGCTGTGATAGGCTAAATCTGTCCCTGACCAACAGTATGACCCAAATAATTTATTTTTGCATGGCAGAATTCGCTCTTGTTTAGTTTCACACATAGGTTTGCTTCTTCCAGCTTAAGAAAAAATTGTTTGATGATGTATATATGTTCATCTCAAGTCATGCTGTATACAATTACATCATCTATGTAGACTTCACATCCCTGAATTTTGTGTAGAAGGGAATGCATCATCCTTTGAAAGGTTTCCGGCGCATTTTTCATCCCGAACGCCATAACCTTATATTGGTATAAACCATCAGGAGTTACAAATGCTGAAATTTCTTTGGCATTGTCAGTTAATGGCACTTGCCAATAACCTTTCATTAAATCAAACTTACTGACATATTTCGCCTTGCCAATGTTGTCAATACAGTCATCAATTCTAGGAATTGGAAAAGAGTCACTTTTGGTTATTGCATTTACTTTTTGAAAGTCTGTTACAAATCGGTAAGTGCTGTCAGGTTTTGGTACAAGAATACAAGGAGAACTCCACTGACTGTTGCTTGGTTCAATGATGTCCTTGTCCAGCATATATTTCATCTCTGCTCTCAAATGCTGAAGCTCGATTGGATTTACCCGGTAAAAATGTTGTTTGATGAGTTTTTCATCTCCAACTAAAACATCATGTACTGCAACCATTGTTTTTCAAGGAACATCAGGAAAAAGATTTTGAAAATCATTGACCAAACTATGAATTTCTTTTCTTTTCTCATTTGATAAATGTTTGAATTTTACATTTTAATTAGACTAGGATTTCCAACTTTTTAAATGATTACTCTGATCCATGTCCTTCTCCCTAAGAACTGTATCTTCATTATTGTCTAAATCATCTTCAAATTGATTTGTATTATTAATGTTTATTAAGGTTGAGACTGGTTTATTTAATTTTTTATCCAAATTATTGGTTTGTTCCAAATGATGAGATATAAACGTTTCATTCAATTGTAACCGAATTGCTGAATCTTTCTTTTCTGAAATTTGCTTCTTTGCTTTCGCCCTAGTAATAACACAATCAGGGTATACGTCACTGTTTTCTTCGACCACAAATTCATCATTTATTTCTATTTTATCACAGACGACTTGTTCTTCTGCTACCTTGTCACCTGCTAAGTCGTTGCCTAACAGTAAGGAGACCCCCTTTAACTGGTAGGGTTGGCTGTACACCAACTACGACGGGACCATTCACCAATTCCGATTTTATATAAATTTTGTGAAGAGGCACCTTAATGACACCCAATTCAATGCCTTGTAATAAAACAAAATCGCCAGTGAAGGTCGATTCCGATATCTGTAGTACGCCTTCTAATAGTAAGGTTTGAGACGCACTGGTGTCTTGCAAGATTTGGACAGGCCTAGCTTTCTCAGGCTCGTTGATGTAAACAGAACCCTGGGACAAAAATGGTCTATAATTTTCCGTATATGAGTTTTTATTGCTTTCACTAACACCTGGTTTTGCGAAGGAAGACTGAGGAAAGGAGTTACTCTTAATTTGTTGTCTAAGAAAGGCATGAGGTTGAAGGGAGTTATTTTCTTCTTGTTTTCTTTTTAGGATTCGGCAGTCAGATATGATGTGATGTGATTATCCTTCTTACAGTAGGCACAAAAAATTTCTGATTCCGTCGGACGAGAACTTTTAGGTGTATCTTTTATTTTTTTGTGTATGTAACTTCTCCGAGATACATTATGAGGGTGAGATTCCAACAGTGTTTGCGTATTTATATGAAAGCCTGACTGGTTTTCGGTTATTTTAATTTTTTCAAAATTCTTCATGTGAGTTAGACTATAGGTATCTGCAATTACCGCAGCCTCGTTAATAGTCTACATTTTTATCATCGAGATGTGTTCGAATCTCCTGTGAAACGCATTAAATTCTTCAATAAGAATGAGTTGCCGTAACTTATGATAATCATTATTTATTTTTTTCGCCCTAATCCATCTATCGAAAAGATCTGCTTTTTCTCTAGTGAACTCAATGTATGTCTGCCATTCGAATTTTTTATATTTCCTGAATATTTGCCTATATGTCTCTGGTACTAATTCGTATGCATTTAATATGGCATTTTTTATTTTTCCATAATCTGTGGCCTCTTCAATACTGAGAGCCGAGTACATATCAGCAGCTCTGCTGATCAAAACCGTCTGTAAGAGTGTTGACCAGATTTCGTAAGGCCATCCTAAATTTATTTTTTCAAAATGAGGTAGGGCTAAGAAGAATCCCTTACTATAAATTTTAACCTTATTGAGACTTTCTTTTTATAGAAATGCATCCCTGTAACAATATATATATACACACACACACACACACATATATACATACATACACACACACACATATATATATAAACATACATATATACACACACACATATATATACATACATACACACACACATATATATACATACATACATACATACATACACACACACACATTACACACACATAAATATATAAGTAGAAGAAAAACAAAAATAACAACAATATAATTAATTCAGGAAAACCATAACTACAGAACTTTCATGTTCAAAAGTGCTTCTAACTTACCAGCAAATTGAGGTAGCCAGTCATGGCTGCCTGTGTCAGACAGTGAGGTAATGCAGCAAGTCGACAACAGTAATGACCGAAGAACGGAAGTTCATATGCACTGCCATCTGGCGGAAGAAAACATCACCGATTGATAAAGTGTAAATCGAGGGGGGGGGGGGGGCATAAACAAAAAATTGTTATAAAACTGACGAAAGAAAGATCTATACAAAAATTACATTTGTTTGTGTATATTATATTGATCTGATTTCTATGTTTTGTGTTTCTTACTGTAACACAGCAAAAAGGCCACATCATAGTGCAATTTTTGTTAGCATAAAACTGTTAAAATATTCAAACTTGAAGAATAAAAATTTCAGTCTAATTCGGTTTCAAGTTCCTCAGCAACTTTTCATTAAGTACAAAATTGATACAAAAAAGTAAAATGTTTCTTCAAAGTAGATATTTTATTCCGAATCTAGTAATTGTTACTTACGAGCGGGTGATGAAAAGTTCTTGGCGCAACAAAGAAGGAATAAAAAATATTCTGATATATAGTCAGATTTTAGGGGGTAGGTTGCACTAGGAAGTTTTCAACCTTCAATTAGAATGAACCAGTATCAATTTAGACAAAAATTAAGAAATTGAATTTCAACTGTGATAGCCATTTTGTTAGTAGGACTTCTTCATGGTTGAACAAAAAAAAAAGCAGCACCCTTTTTCTTGGAGGGTAGAATTTCATGTCATACAGTAAAAATATTTGAGAATGGTGGATGTTAAAGTTATTAAATGATTCTCAAGTTTCAGTTAATGACATAAATCTTGCAAGGACAATTAAGAATGACCAGAAAACAAAAACAAAAATTGCTATAAGAAGATAGCAGATCTGATAAATTTAATATTTGAATAAAAATAAAAATGTTTTTAAATCTTGATATCAATCCATCTAATTTTAATTTGTATCATCATCGTCTTGACTTTTGTAATCGCAGGGCTGATCTGAATGCAGAAGCCACACTAAATTTTTTCCACAACAGTCTATCAACAGCAGCCATCTGCAATTCTGGTAGTCATACCTGTCCATTGTTTTATAATGGACAACGAGTTTTTGTGTTGGTGCCCTCTCCTATGTCCATCTTCAACAGTACTTTGCACGATGGTCTTGCACAGGCTGTCATGCCTTGTAATGCATCCAAAATCATGCCATTTTTCTCCATTTGACAGGGGTGAGAAGAGGTTCCTGGTGCTCCACAAAACTTTCAACACTTTTCCACACAAACTCAATGTTAATGAAATGTATGAGAAAAACTCCTTGGCATTTTCTCAGGCATTTAATTAATTTGTATAAATAATCTTAAATTTTGATGAACAAAGCTTCTTGTTTGAAAAAAAAAGAGATTTTTAAAAATGTCATTTTCTGTCATGCTATCTCGTCACTATGAAACACTACAGCGACCAAAATTGTCAATCCTACCCATAAGTTGACTGCAAAAGATTATGTAGCAAATGAAGAGTATGCCAAACAGGACAAGAAGAGCAATGACACTTTTGGCTCCCTCAGTTCATTCTCTGGTCATTTACAGGTGAAATTTTGCCTATTATAAAAGTGTTGGTCAATCAGCTAAAAATTACTACCTGAAGAAATCTGGAGAAGGGACGGGTCAAAATGGAATGAAGAAAAAGGACAGGAAAGAGGGGAGGTGAGAAATAATAACCGAATCTTAGATCGGTTCATCTAAAAAGAAAGAAAGAAATCTCTCAGAGTAAAATGACAAGTCAAAGAATAGAAAGATAAAAGAATAGAAAGATAAAAGAATAGAAAGATAAAAGAATAGAAAGATAAAAGAATAGAAAGATAAAAGAATAGAAAGATAAAAGAATAGAAAGATAAAAGAATAGAAAGATAAAAGAATAGAAAGATAAAAGAATAGAAAGATAAAAGAATAGAAAGATAAAAGAATAGAAAGATAAAAGAATAGAAAGATAAAAGAATAGAAAGATAAAAGAATAGAAAGATAAAAGAATAGAAAGATAAAAGAATAGAAAGATAAAAGAATAGAAAGATAAAAGAATAGAAAGATAGAAGAATAGAAAGATAGAAGAATAGAAAGATCGAAGAATAGAAAGATCGAAGAATAGAAAGATCGAAGAATAGAAAGATCGAAGAATAGAAAGATAGAAGAATAGAAAGATAAAAGAATAGAAAGATAAAAGAATAGAAAGATAAAAATTCCTTGCCTGCAGTGGGTTCCATGGTCAGATCATAAGTTCTCACTGTATCATCTGCATCAGCTAGGGTCAGGGAGCCTTTTGTGACAAGTTCAAATTTGGGTCCCCTAATAAGTCAGGTAAAGAAATAAAATAATAAGGGAAAGAATAATCAAAATGAAATTATATAATTATCCTTCAAATAAGATGAATGCTACCAAATAGAAAAACATTTCCAATCTGTCTCAATAAATAGGATTTTAATGACTTATTTTTATTAGCAATACAAATATAAAAAAATAAAGTCTAATTAGTTGCAATAAACTGAGGATTATTTTTTCTTCAAGAAAGCAGTCAAATGGCGTGGCATAAAAAATTTTTTTTTTTTTAAATTTTATATTTTGGTGCTGTTGCTATATATTTAAAGATTCTTGATAAAATACAAAGTAGGATCTTCAATGTAATTGGTCCTGACCTGGTATCTCAGCATTTGCCACCACAGGAATGTAGCTTACTTGTGCCTTTTTTTTATAAATATTTTAATGACAATTATTCTGATACCTTTTTTTCTCACACCTCTCGCTTGTGGAACTCTCTTCCAGCTTCTTCCTTCCCAGTCAACTTCTTGAGGATCAATGTCAATCATTCTTTTCTTAATTCTTGTTCTCTTTTCTTAATAGTAGTTTTTTGTCATATTCTCTGACATTCAGTAACCTCTTGTGTCTTAGTGGCTTTACACATTAATTTATACTAGACATGCACAATCGCTCACGCTGACACCAGACATGCACAATCGCCCACGCTGACACCAGACATGCACAATCGCCCACGCTGACACCAGACATGCACAATCGCCCACGCTGACACCAGACATGCACAATCGCCCACGCTGACACCAGACATGCACAATCGCCCACGCTGACACCAGACATGCACAATCGCCCACGCTGACACCAGACATGCACAATCGCCCACGCTGACACCAGACATGCACAATCGCCCACGCTGACACCAGACATGCACAATCATCTAAGTTTATAGATCAACAAAAATACATTTACTTTAAATGATCCTTCATCAATTTAAAATAACATAAGTTCGCTTGCTTTAAGTTGGATTTAAAAAAAAATTTCTTTTCAGTAATAAAGTCCCAAACAACCTTCCGTATTTGAGGTTACATAAAACTTCTCCTTGTCTCCTTTCCCCTCTTAAAAATGATGTGAATTTGAGAGTAGTGTTTGCCCAGATATCAAGCCTGAGTTCATTATGCTGTAATATTAAACATCAAAGAAAGAATGTGTGGAAGGTGGGGGGGGGGGGGACTGAGATGTAATTTATCAATGGATTAAAAGTTTCTTATTATTCCAAAACTTGGTTGTTATTGAAACAGAAAAGTGAATTCCTTTTTCAATTACTCAATAAAAACCGATTTGAAACAAATGAGAGGAAATGGGGAGAGAAAAATGTTTTTTTTTTTTTTACTCACAACACCATATTTCCAAGAATGTCGGCATCACTCTGAAAGAGAAAAAACATCTGTCATTAAATTCAAATTCATTCCACAGTAAAACATTTTTCTTCCATGCCTTTAAATCCGAACATTTCTAGTTTAATATTGACATTCATCGTACAGGAAACAACAATCGCTATTGAGGTTAACAAAACCATAATAACTTCTAAAATTTTACACTTGCTGCCATGATTTACATATTACCTGTTGAAATGATTTATTACCTGTGCAAAGACGAGCACAGTATAATTAAACACATTTGCACCAACAACTGATTTTATTTTTAAATGATAAGGTCGTGACAAATAAGACAAACTTTAAATTTTCTCCACATACCTTCGGTGGGTGTGACATACCCAAATACAAGATAGAATTTCAGAGTCAACTTACTTTGGCAAAACTGTCATCTATATGCGGTCTGACCCAAAAAGTATTGTTGCTATGGTATGGAGCTAAAGTATGCAGAGTGAAGCTGCTTGACACAGGCTGGCCTTCAACTCAGTTTTGCATACACACTAAGTTATGTCCTCATTCACCTCGACTATTTATAGCAGTGCTTGGAAGGAAAGTGTGCAGAGTGTGGCTATCTCACCAAACCACAGAAGTTCCATCAATGACCATAGCTTGTGTAGCAGTTTTTGGTCAAGCATGACATTCCTCAGGTCCAACCATATTACCCCCCCCCCCCCGATCTGGCCACTTGTGATTTTTCCTTTTTTTTCAAAAATCAAATCCCACTTGAAAGGAATAAGATTTCAAGAAAACAAATTTTTTTTTTAGAAAAAATCTTTGTATTTACAAATTTAATGGCGAAACAAAAGTACCAAAAAACCTTTTGTCACTGATAAAGACCAGACGACATGCGTTGAAAAGATGTCATCATCTGTTTGAAAAGGCACCCCTACCCTACCTTGACTGAACCTTTTTCGAAAGTAACTCATATTTTGATACAATAGTTGTCAGTGAAAATGAATACCCTACCATCCCTTGTTAAAATGATAGGATTTTTATATTTATACACGCTCTATCTCTGATATTGAGCACTTTATCCCATAAATATAGCACACTTTAAGACTATATTTCTGCATATATATATATATATATATATATATATATATATATATATATATATATATATTATAGTAAAAAAAAAAAGACAGTAAGATATATAATCCGGTCTTCTTATTGATAATTTTATTTTTACAAAAAAGTGCTCAATGCAGATCTACAGAGCATATATATATATATATATATATATATATATATATATATATATATATATACCTTGCCCAACACTGAAGTAAATTAGAGGTGTAAAACAGAGACCCCACTGTACGTAAGTTTCCTAAGGTCCCTTTGTAAGTTGATGGAAAGAATCTCAAGTATGTGGAATCTTTCAAAAACCTTGGGTGCATCGTAAATTCAAGTGATTGTTAATCGCATTGCAAAAGCCAGCGCTTCCGTTCGTTCACTGCATCATAGGTCGTGGGACGAAAGGCAAATAAAGCTTTGCACTAAAATCCAAGTGTACAAAGCTGTGGTTTTGTCAACTCTTTTGTATGACTCTGAAACTTGGACACCTTATAGATGGCACATTAAACGATTAGATGTCTTCCATAAAGTTTGTCTCCGTATAATCTGTGGCTTAACATTTGATGATCAAGTGTCAAATGCCGACCTTTTTTGAGAAATGCAAGGAATAATGCACCATCAAGAACTAAGAATCAGTCAACTATGTGAAACACGAAAGAAAAATAAGACAGCTAACAGTATTCCTGCTGCACTTGGATACAATACATTCTCCTGTACTGTTTGTGGTCTTTTGTGCAATTCTCGAGCTGATCTCAAAAGTCATGCCCACACACACACATATATATGTATGTATGTATGGAAACAAGTTTGATTAAAAAGAACAGGCAAGGTCTGTCTGTTTAATTTGTCTAGAAAATTAGAAAAATATAATAAAAAAATTAAACAGAGAGACCTTGTTAGCTTCTTTTAATGAAACCTGTTTGGATGAACACTTCCTACCACACACACACACACACACACATATATATATATATATATATATATATATATATGGGTGGGGAGGTGAGTAAAAAGACAATGAAAAAACTATTTTTAGCTGATGCGTTTCATCCTCTGAGGGACTTTAGCAAGGCAAATGATTTTTGTTGGGAAAGAATAATTTTTCCTCTTGTCTTTTTATTGATTTTGTTCCTTTACAGATACATTCTATCTGAAAATTATATATATATATATATATGTGTGTGTGTGTGTGTATATATATATATAAATATATATATATATATATACACACACACACACACACACACACACACACACACATTTAATACCCTTATTCATTCACATGTATTACTTCCCATTTCATTGTAATTTTTCCAAAGCTCTTCAGCTGCATTAGCCTCATTGTCAATTTCAGTTAAGGTTGTTTTGTGTTTCCATAGCAGGATATGACAACACAACCATGAAATTCAAACATGCTATTGCTTTGTGATCAGAGTTGCCTCAAGTGGCAGGAAAATATTTTGTTCAGTAAACAAAGTTGCTTACAGATTGCTAAAGTTTAACTTACTGTTAAGTTACTTCTAGACCCCCCCCCCCGCAAAAAAACAACAACAACAAAATAATAACATGGTGGATTTGAGAGTACAGAAAAAACTGAAAAAACTCACCAGACCAGATAATCTCTTGCCAACATTTCTGCCAACAGAACCTGAGAAATCATTGATTTTCTTTCGTATCTTTTTGGGTGTGCTTGCAATGGTCAGATCTTCGTGCAATTTGTGGCAATAAACTTCCAATGTGCATTTATAATCATTTGGGACATTTTCGCTAAAACAAAAAAAAAAAAAAATTATTTATGACAATTATTAACTATTCCATGAAAGTTATTTGTGACAATTATTAACTATTCCATGAAAATTATTTATGACAATTATTAACTATTCTATGAAAATGGTAAAAAACCAGCCAGTTTATGACGTCATGTCAGAAAGATAAGGGTTAACCCTAGACTTGAAGAATATAATGATTGGGAAAACATTTGACATTATTTTATTACGATAAATATGTATATTTAATGGTTTTGAGTTGATATACTTGTTTTTTAAATCAGTGAAATTAATGTCAATGAGCCTAGACATTGAAAGTCTTAATAAAGGAAATATCCCTTATAACAGGACTTGAATTTGTATTCCTTTTCGAAACAATTTCCAGGCAAGCTACAGGAAAACATTACATCAAGCAAATCTAAATTATCAAGAGTAAGATGCTATAAACAATATATATAATTATATATTCGAAAATTATAACATAAATATGTTATAAAATCACTACAAAAATAACCATTTTGTTTCAACACCTCTGGTGTCTTATCAAGTGATGACGTTGAATGAAGAATAAAGGGTTTTAAAAGGTTCAAATTAATTAACCACCCCTCACAAGAAGAAATGCTGTTACATAAGCTGGAATGACCAATCAAAATACAAGTATATGAGAATTCAAAAAACTTGACAACAAAGTAAGGTTATAATAGCTTTTAAATGCTTTAAAGTTGAGGTTATACTAATATAGAATTTATTCTAATAAGTATTAAATTACATGATAAAATTTGAAGTTAAAATTAAAAATTATCCATTTTAAAATCAAAATTTAATCTCTATTAAATTTAAATTATAAAATTACTGAGGAAAAAAGAAAAAATACATGTTATTCTATTTACTTTGTTTTAATTGAAATTACGTTGGAATAGACGTTAAGATCGACTGCTCTTAACTTCATCACAACATGGATACATTTGAATTCCAAATGCTTATGTATTATAATCTGATTGTGTATGTATTGTCTTTCGCAAGATGTCATCACCCCATCCCTACACTTGGAATTCAAATGTATTCATGTTGTCATGAAGTAATTTTTTATTTTTTATTTTAATTTCAAATTTTATCATGTAATTTAATACTTATTAGTTAGAATAAATTCTATTTTAGTATAACCCCAACTTTAAAGGATTTAATAGCTATTATAACCTTATTTCGTTGTCAAGTCTTTTGAATGCCCGTATACTTGTATTTTGATTGGTCATTCCATCTTATGTAACAGCGTTTCCCCTTGCAAGGGGTGGTTAATTAATTTGAACCTTTTAAAACCCTTTATTCTACATTCAACATCATCACTTGATGAGACACCAGGTGTTGAAACAAAATGGCTATTTTTGTAGTGATTTTATAACATATTTATGTTAGAATTTTTGAAATAAATAATTGTATTTGCTCTACTCTGTATTGAGCACTCTTTTAAGAATAGTAATTATTAGTTATTGGAATTTATTCCATATACACCAATCCTATACTTGTGTGTGTGTGTGTGTGTATATATATATATATATATATATATATATATATATATATGTGTGTGTGTGTGTGCCATAGACCATAGATACTTCATTTTGATCATACCAAGAAAAATGGTGTGACATTCTGATCCTAAATAAAGTGCACAAAAATGCTGATTGTCAACTGAAGTACTGATGCACAAATAAAATCTTTTTTTGTTTCTATGTGAGTTAATTAATAAGAGAGAATTCATTTTCTCAGTTAAAAAGAAAAAAGTGTACCCGTTGCATGCAATTTCTGAAAACCAATTTACTTACAATACAATGACATCATCAAATGAAATATCTGTCATACTACGATCAACATTTGATATCAGGCTCGAGTCATAAATTTCTGTTCCAATCTTTATTAGGCAGAAAACTGCATAACGACGGTGATCTGAAACCGAGAGCAAAAATGATAATTATGCCTTCAAGACATACAGACAAAATACTGCATTCGTCCTTTTGTCAAAGATGCTTTATTCCCACTTTCAAATTTTGAAAATTATTATTTCAGCTTTGCATTTTAATATGACACTGCATAAAGTTTTATGTTTAATTTTAAGTGGTATTTTGATTCTAGATAATAATTCCAGTTCCAATAATCAACTCTAGACGAGGATTTAATAGAATTACTTTATTTCTTGACATACAAAACACACACCCATAATTTGAAATGGAATATTTAAGAGAGAAAAAAAATTCGTTCATTCATTATAAAACTGATAAAACTTTAATGAAATCGGACAAAATAGGAAATGTTTATAAAATAACAGCAACAGGCTACAATAACCTAATTAATAAGGATTTTATATATATATATATATATATATATATATATATATATATATATATATATTAAAAAGAAGAGCGGTACCGCAAACTTTTTTGGTTGTAATGTGGGTTTTTAAAAAAATATTATTCTTTATTTTTCATAGTTTTACAACACGTGTTTCTGGTCTCACGACCGTCTTCAGGTAAAGGGTGGAGATTTCCACATATTATTAAAAATAATTATTAAAAATAATTAATTTTTTTCCTTTATGTTTTTCAATGTTAAATCTTCTCTATATAAGACATTCTCTGTTTTTGTGTTGGTCATTCCAATGTCTTTCTTTAAAGATGAAAGTGGAGACTTTAGAAATCCATGGTAATATTTTTTTTCACAAGATCAATTAACTGATGATGTATCATCAGACCAAACAGCTTCACAGCAATAAATGAATTTTAAAAATTCACCCAGGCACAAACAAAAAAGGAATTTCCAAACTTGTTGCTGTGAAACTGTTTGGTCTGATAAGATGAGATTGATTAATCGATCAAGCAAAATAAAATATTACCATGGATTTTTAATGTTTCCACTTTCATCATATATATATATATATATATATATATATATATATATATATATATATATATATATATATATATATATATATATTCCAACTTCAAATGTATTTGACACTAAAGTACAATTATGATGATTGTCTCATTGAACTAAAAAGGAAACAATTCAGTTTTTGTGAATATCACAAGAAATAAAATGTGTAAGAGAAAGAAGCAACGAACCTCCTTTATTCTTAAAATGGTCTGTGTCTTTCCACATCAGCGGAATTCTTATATCTGAAATGCAATAATTAATATAAATTCTAATTCTTCTGACAAAACAATTCACTTGATTCTAAAAGAATCAAGTTGCCTTCCATTGAGTTGGTAAGAAGAAAAAAAAAACCTGGATAGAAACAATATTAGGGAAATCTGAGAAGTATATCTTTTCAATTTTACTCAGCTCTTTATATGGACACACATAATTCCATCAACAAAAACATTACTTTAGTCCGACAAAGTCCTTATTGAAGACAAAATGAATTACACGTAATTTTTCCACTTAGTCATTCAATTGCCTTTATATATATATATATATATATATATATATATATATATATATATATATATATATATGTTCAGTATTGGTTGGTTGTGTTTGATATAGAGGACCTTGAGAATTTGATATTTGTTTGTTATTTTCATGGTCGACTTTGTGTGTGTGTGTGTGTGTATATATTCACACACACACACACACACACAATGAAAATACTTGTTGACAACACCAAAATTGGTAGGACTAATTGGGTAGAGCGAAGGAGAATCACAGAGGTTAGGATTTGCACACACAGGAACTGATGGAGACAAATCTTCAGTGAAACTCTAGCCAGCCTCTCTGCCAGGTCAAGAATTGGACCACTTTTATAACATTTGGACACCCATGCAACTTCATGTGGCTACACCTTCTTTCGGTATGTCGCCTATGCAACTTCTTGTAGCCATGCCTCTTCCGACCATGTGCCCACGCACACACACATTTCCTTCTACTCAGGATACCTGTGCATCCTGTTTATTTTAGCCACTGGATGCATTTCCTGTTTATGCTATCACCAATTCTGATTTTCGCTCACTTTCTGATGTAGTGGAAGTGAGGTCAAAGGTCTTCCTAAACAACCATTCGTCAATCCGTCAAAGTGATAATGTCATGGACAAAAGACGTGTGGCCTGTGGATGGTTACTTGATTTATTTCTAACAATCCCAAAACGTGGAAAGGTATTTTTCTTCAATGAATGTGCAATTTACCAGAGTGGCCAGGCTAGGAATATTTATTTAAGGGATGACAATACTTTTGGACCAACACACACCCCAATGGGGTGGGGGTGGGGTGATCTTGTTCTGGAAATTTTGGGGCCCATGTCACTTGACAAAATCCGGCCGTATGAAAAACATTAGGATCTATTGGGATCCCTTCTTAGTTTGATGTGTAGCTAATGTAATGGTTAGCAATGCAGAGATTGAACTTATTGACCCCAGTTCAATTCCCTGTAAATTGTGCTAAATGGAAAAGGCATGAACCCATTTTCCTCCAGCTAGGGTTTAAAACAGGGCAGACTGGGCTTTATCACCTTGAGAAAACCAGTCTAGAAGGAAAACTGAATTCAAAACCATTTTGAAGTGAGATGGGCTGCATCAGGTTATCTAGACCTAGACAGACCACTGGTGCTATAGCTGGTACCCTTATGATTCTAATGGGCTATGGAAATCCTAACCTAACCCTTCATAGGCTGACTTTCCCCACAATAATAACATTGTTAAGTCATTATGTTTAGATATGTAGAGGGAACAAGTTTTCTTAATTTCATTTCAGGTTTTAGGGAATTCTGTGTTTTTCCCTGTTTTCAGCATAGAATTCCGTTTTTGCTTCATTATCTCGTGAGAAAGTCTAACAATAGATCAATGTTATTAAAACCAGAAAATAAAATTATCATAATTTTTGAAAAAGTCCGATTCATAAAATTTGACTCTTTGAAATGATAACCTGCACCCTCACCATGTGTGATAAGAAAAAGAAAGGATGAAACAAAAAAAAAAAAAAAAAAAAAAAAAAACTTTATAAAACTTGGAGCCTAAATACTGTAAACTATAGGGAACAGCAGGTAAGGGGGGTGTATTAAAACATTACTGACTTTATCCTTTGGTGTCGGTCAGACTAGTGAGTTAGGAAATGCAAACATAAAATAAAAATGGTAGTTGGCAAATCTAATTCTTAAAAAAAAAAAAAAAAAAAGAAGGAAAATTTCCATTTCAAAATCATGAAGTATATTATTTACATTAGTCGGACTATTGTTGTCCTCATCTTTGTCAAAATATATTTTTAACAATGTTTCAGCCGTTGTACGCTCTGGCTTCCTTCGGGTATTTGGAATGTCAAACTGAACCCTTTATTTCGCTCACTGGGGTAGGCTGTTCTAGTTCCATGTGCCATGTCTAATGGATGTCGGTTATCAGTTATCTCCTGTTAATTCCTCTCTGAAAATTCTCCACTGCCTTAACCGGGTATTGAACTCACACTTTTTGGGTCCTGTCACTGGATCTAACTAACACTTTTATCCTCTGTGCCATGCGTCCTTGAAGAAGGCCGGAGAGTACAATGGCCGAAACGTTGTAATAAACATGGAGACAAAGATGAGGACAATAGTCCGAATAATGTAAATAATACCCCATCTCAGAAATATAGACAGATACTGAGTAAAAGTATGTTTTAAAAAAAATGTTTTTAAAAATTACATTACTGGAGGGGAGACGAAAATGCAGAGTGATTATGTTATTAAGAAGTTATTTCCCCAATATGACACATCTAAAGAGCAAATCATTTCACACGTTGTTTTGAATGTGATTGAACAAAATAAATGTTTACCTGAGACACTGACTTGAGCTTTGCATGGTGACAGGTTGCCTTCAACTGACCTGCATTAAAGAATAAAAAAAAGAAAAAACATCAGTGAGGGGGGAGAGATTTTCTTCTCTCATGACATTGGTAACATTAAACTTGTATTTAATTACTCACAAAAACCTATTTTCCTTTTTTTTCTCGTCAGCACAAATTCATGCACACCCAAATACCATCTCTCTACAAAATTCTGTCCTTTTCATTAGTCCGTCTGTCACTCCCTCTAAAACAACCATATATTAACTGACTGAAACGAAATTTGGGGGAGAAGTGCAAACAGGTAAGGGTTGGTTTTACTAGGGTGCGTAAAAACCATGAAGTAGGGTTTTTGTTAAAGTATTTTCCAAACAAATCAGCTTATTCAAATTTCATCGATTGGTTTGCAAAATTAAATGAAATGTAGAATTTATTTATGAGATATTGGCAGGACATAATGGTCGTGCAAACTAATAAAAGGAGAGATAAGCACAATTATAATAGGATTTTGGTGCTCCTGCTATATATTCATATATTCTTGATAAAATACAAAGAAGAACCTGCAATGTTATTGGTCCTGACCTGGCATCTCGCCTTCAGTCATTTTTCCATTGCTGTAATGGAACTTCCATGAGCCTTTTGCTATAAATACTTTCATGCTAATTGTTCTGATGAATTTTCCTCTAGGGCAGCCATTCTCAACCTTTCCTCCATCATTGACCCCCCTCGGCTTTATGTATTTCTCCATTTACCCCCTACTCCCATACAAAAAATTCATTGATGAATTATTTTTTAAATTATCAGGGACTTCAATTATTTACCCCCGACTATATATTTTTTTACCCCCTAGGGGTAAATTTACCCCTGGTTGAGAACCTCTGCTCTAGGGTATGTAGACTTTATGAATTTAAACACAGTACTAGATTGGCGGCAAGGTCTCATCATTTTGCAGTTGAAATGGCTGATGAAACCCTAAGTTCTATGCGAGCAGTTTCTTTGATTATACTTCTCACTTGTGGAACTATTAAGGAGCCCCATTTTCTTCTGAATAACACAGACAGCAAATGAAGTGTACATTTTTAATCAAGGAAAGTTGATGATAGCAGAAGGCACAAAAAACAAATGGTGGATGCAACAAGTTTTGGAGAAACACTTTGTGCTATCAGTCATGTGAAAGGCATGAGATACACTCCTTTGTAACCACAGGTTTCTATGATAGCCATGGCTTTATTTTTAGCATGATAATGCACCCTGCCATACCTTGTGAGTGTACAAGAATGGTTTCAAGAACATGAAGAAAACTTCACTCTGTTGCCCTAGCCACCAAACTTCCCAGATCTAAACCCTATTGAGCAGGATATGTTTGTTTCCGCAGGATCTCTGCCATATAGTTTGCAGCAAACTTGAAATCATTCAAGTTAGAATCCTGGCACTAGATCCCAGAGGAAATATTTAGAAGCCTTGTCGAGTCCATACTATGACTGATCAGCAGAATGAGAACACTATCTCCCTGTAGATTAAATAAAGAATTCAGTTCAAAATTCCCTGAAGTTACCCAGATTGAGAGATACCTGAAGAAGGCCAAAGGGCAACAGCTGAAATGTTGTGATAATAACAAAAAGGATGATGAGGTCATTAATCTGAACCGAAACAATGTAAATAAATGATAGCTTCTCATCCCAGAAATTCATAGTCAATTGCAATTAATTTTATGTTATCAAGTATTTCAACTTTTGGGGATATTATTTTGAACATTGTTTCGACCTGGTGACCTTTATTGTTAAAACACAATTTGAGTGTTCCTTCAATAAATTTTACTTGATCAATATCTGCACAAAGTAAATGATAAAACATACTTCATATAAATGTCTCACATGCACATCAGAGCTTGTTAGTCATCAAAACAGCAATGCCACAAGTGAGTCAGATGGGATACTGAGATTGAATTAGGCTTTAACTACCTTAGTGTTGCACCTGAACCGACTGCAATACATTGTGAATTTGAATATATTCATCAATTATTTATTGTTTCCAATTATTTTTTGTTCCATGGTCATATATATGTGTGTGTGTGTGTGTGTGAAAAATTTCAGATACAAGTAAAAGTATATGTGTAAAAAAGACAGTTATGCCTTTCCCAAACCAACATAAATGACTATAAAAATGTTAAATTAAAAACAAAAAACAAAAAAAAAAAACAGTTAAATTCCTAACCAGCTTTCATTTAAAATACAATACTACATACCTTTATCCCATATTAAAATAAATATTACATTATAAAAAAAACTTAACGACTTCCATAATTTACCTCGAATTTTCAGCTAACCTGATCAATATTTATGAGCGTTTCTTAAATTTAAAAATTTTGAAAAACTAACATGTTTACTTTTGTTTATAAAGACTCGTTGCAAAATAAAATCTTTACATTTGACTTGATAAAGTCTGTCAGAGATAAGTTTTCCTTTTGTCTTTATATATCTTAATTGGAAATATCTGTTTCTTAAATCTTAACAATTTGTATTTTTGAGGACCAATCACCCATTGTTTATTAAGTGCCATGTCCATCCCAAATTTTCCAATCTGAATTGCCATGACTTTTTGCGAAAGAGGGTGGAATAGTTTCCCCATTGTTTTCTCCATGGTTGGAACACCAAGAGCCCAGTCTACTCTGCTACTTAACCCATAGCTGATGTACATTCTCATTAAAAGTGATTTAATAATAATTTTCCTAAATTCAGACAAATAAGTAATTTAATACTTTTTAAATTTAAATGTCAGCAATTTATGGAGAATCACTAATATTTGTTTGTAGGCAATATCTTTAAAATGGAATTGTTTAAAATATTCTCTGTAAATAAACAAAAGTCTCAAAAAATATCCCTTAATAAGTATATCTGTTGTTATTTTCAACTTCGATATAACACCTATGGAAGGACAGAATGGAAGGATTTTATTTTGCAACAAGTATTTCTAAACAAAAGTAAAAATGAGACGCTCATAAATATTGATCAGGCTGAAAAGTCAAGGTAAATTATGGAAGATGCCAAGTGATGTAATTTAAAGTCTAATAAACATCATTTACTGACTTTCATCTATTAGACATCACTTAGCGTCCTCCATAATTTACCTCGAATTTTCAGCTAACCTGATCAATATTTATGAGCGTTTCTTAAATTTAAAAATTTTGAAAAACTAACATGTTTACTTTTGTTTATAAAGACTCGTTGCAAAATAAAATCTTTACATTTGACTTGATAAAGTCCATTAGTAGCCAAAATATATTGGCTAAATAAGATAAGTTTTCCTTTTGTCTTATATATATTTCTAATTTCTATTACTTTCTAATCCATTCCACAGTCCTTCAAGAGAATTCTTACAATGCTCATTTCGGTTGGAACTATCAATTTGGAAATTACTGTCTTGGAGATTATCCATCATAGTTTTGTAGTTATAATTTTGATTTCATTCAAAAGGAAGGGAAAATAAATCCTGACAGCAATGAGTGTTAATATGACAAAAACAAGACCTTAATACTCAACGTGTGGTATTCTAGTTTAGGAATAAAAAGCAAAAAAGTATGAAGTAATTTTTAGAATTCATCAAATGAAACAATTGAAAAAAAAAAAAAAACTAAAAGTAAACTAAAAGAACAATGTATATATAAAGTAACTTAGTTTTAATAGTCAGTCCTATGATTTTGTTGGATTGGTGTTTTAAGACACAGAAAAGAAAAAGAGCAAAAGTACTGGGTGACATTTAAAGACCATCAAATAAATATGCCCTAAAAAAGACCAAAGAATATATTAAGTGAAATGTATTAAAAATAACAAAGATCGGGATAACAGTCTGAAAATCATTAAGCCTGCGTTAGTCACTTTGGATTTCCCAAAATAGCTAGTCCCCTGGTGTCTGCCTCCCACGACAACTGAGCAACAACTGTGCCACGCTGTATACTACACATCCTCACTGAGTCAAGAGAGTAGTGGGGAGGAGTAAAACAAGTTACCAACTGGGAATTAGGGAGTACTTTCAAAATTTGGGGCTAACAAAATACCCCATGTAACTAAGACAGGATTAAGAATAAGATTAACAGACAGAAGAAAAAGAAAAACAGTATAAGGAGATGCTACCTGACCCACTTCCCAAATGATCAAACAAAATCTTTTTCTTTTTTTTAGGCCTTTCTTCATCAAGCTGAGAACTTTTCAGTACACCTATAAAAGTAAAATTCTAAATGTTACAGTCATTGAGCTTAAAAGGTACTCAGAATTAGACTATTTTCTTTTACAGCAGAAACTTTAAATGCTGTGGCAAGTAGGTCTTTATGGGATGCCCTTGGCAGCCATAGACCCAACTGCTTTTGAATTCAGTGTTGCCCTTCTCCTAAACTGGTCACAAAAAACAAAGTTGGTTTGCAGAAGATATAGATTCATGCCTTTCCCAAGAGTATTTGTGTGAAAGTGAAGGCTTGGCTTGCAGATTATACTTGCCACACTGATAACTACTACACTCCATCTGGAAACTTAAAAGCTTAGTTTAATACTAGATTAAATGGGGAGAAGGAAATGAGAAGAGTGTTGTACTGGTATCTAAAGTGGGAAAGGTCAGCCTCACAACCTGGAAAATGGGCATTCACGTTTTGGCCTTTTAACAGGGCTCAGACACTGACCATTTGTACCAAGAGAAAAGACACAATTATGGAACAAGCTCCCCGTAAACAAAAACGAAAAAAAATTATATTATATATATATATATATATATATATATATATATATATATATATATATATATATTTTATATACAGGGTGTCCATAAAGTTCATGTGCACTTTAAAAAATTTATAACTTTATTTGTATTTGTGACAGAAATAATTTGTAAAAAAAAATTAGAAAGAAGTAAATCTATATTTTTTAAGGTTTTATTAAAATTTTATTTAAGTTTCCACATGTACTCCATCATTAGCAATACAAAGGGTAATACGATTTTGCAGTTCACGGAAAACATTTGCCAACTGATTTACAGTAAAGCCTGAAATCGCATTAGTTATTTTAGCTATAATTAAAACTAGGTACATCAAACTTTATAACATTTTTTACAGATTATTGCTATCGCAAATACAAATAAAGTTATAAATTTTTTAAAGTGCACACGAACTTTCTGGACAGCCTGTGTATTGAGAAACATAATTCTTGTTATTTTAATCAAACAAATTTCTGTACAATTTTTCTGAAATCATACGAAGTTGTAAATATTTAACCCTTAATCTGGGGCCTCAGATACATTGTGTCACTTGTGGCCATGTAAACAAAATAAATCTAATACATATTTTAGAAACTGTTACCAGGGGGAACAGTTTTGTTAATCTTATCCAATTAAACTTCACATAGACAGAAAAGAAATGCATTCAAACTTTGCTCTGGGTGCAGATATCTTTGTTGAAAGCTCTCTCATCATTCCATTAAAACAAAAGCTGTGAACTATCACTGCATTAAACCTTGGATTATTCACATCTTTTCTCCCTGAACTTGCTTATCTATTATACAGAGTGCTCCAAAAGTAGGTGGACAGTAAATGATAAAATTTGTTTGAGGTTACATATACAATTATATTTACTAATACAATTATCCGAAGAAAAAAAATTATATAAATTTAGTTATGAAATGGACAAAGTCTGACAATTATTTAAAGACATTTTTATGTTTATACATTCTTTTTATAGATACAAATATTTAAGTAAATGCTCTGTTTTATAATAAACAGTATAAACAACATTTACCGGCCTGAATGTCTGAGAAATTGTCATAGAAAATATGAGTCCTCAGAAATCGGTAAAAGCATGTCAGGCTATATGACTGTTCCGTATAGGATACAGGTTCAATTCCTGTCAGAGGACGAATATTTTCTATGACAATTTCTCGGACATTCAGGCCGGTAAATGTTGTTAATACTGTTTATTATAAAACAGAGCATTTACTTAAATATTTGTATCTATAAAAAAAAGAATGTATAAACATAAAAATGTCTTAAAATTAGTTATAAAATTTAAAATATACCAAAAATACCATAGTTATAATGAACACCATTATAATGATATAACAGATACACTGACTTATTCCACCTACTTTTGGTCCACTCTGTATAGTAAAATAGGGTTTGCTCCAAAATTATACGGTCAAAGGGTTAAAATATTTTAACCATCAACAAGCTGTTTTTAACCTGTGATATCAAAAGTTGTATTTATAAAATAAAATACATTCAAATTTTAATTCATTCAATTGATTACATAGAAATCATAGGATATGAGTTGAAGCTAAAATTTCTATAGTATATTATGTAAACAGTAATTATGATGATGATAATTTTAAAATTTTTTTTTTTTTAAATCAGTTCACCCCATACAAGATGATAATGCTACTAAGATGCAAAGGGCAACTGAGAGTCAAAAATAAAAAGACTATGTTGTGGAGTAGCTGAACACCCCCACAAGACTATTTAAATAGCACTTTCTCTTACTGAGAGAGAAAGAGGAGTTAATGATTAACTGTTTATTAGAAACAGTGTTCTCAACCATGTATCATTATTAGTAGGAATAAACTACTACTTATTTTCTATATGTGTGTCAATCTTTCCTATTTATGACAACACTTTAAAAGGAACTGGAAGCCCCATCCTAAACAGGGAACAAGGGATAAACCACTACTCCTGTTCAAAAGACTGGGGAGGTGTGGGAACCAGATTTATGTCCTGATAGAAAGCTATATGCAAATATAAACCTCAAAATATAACCTGGCACCAAGGGGAGGCTCCCCACTCTGAAAACCATTGGCACCCAAATTCCGATGAAAATGATGTGAACTAATTTTAATGTGCAAATTCAAAATGCACTGAAAATAGGCCAGCTTGGAAGGTTGAAAAAGGTACATTTTGGGACACCAACTAATAAAAGAATTGACAATATAAAGATAATATTATTACTACTACTACTACACTCCATATGACTCACATTTGTTATTTTGCTGAAAAAAATTCCTTAAAAAAAAAAAAAAAAAAAAATCAATTTTTAGCTTGCTTATTAATAATTAATAAAATAACTTGATATGAAGCAAAACATTTTAATCAGAAAATGCTATTTTGGCTAACATCTGATTAAAACATTTTAACCAGAAAATCCTATGTTGGCTAACATTTAATTCATAAAACAAAAGTGACTCATGTTATGTAGGAATTAATGATTTTTTAAAAATTAATTTTTCTTTGTTCATTCTGCTACAACAAAATCTTCCCAAACATCTTGTAACATTTTTCAAAAGGCAATGCATATCTATTTTCATTGCCATGAACTTCCCTACCCACGAGTTATATTTATCTTGCCAAAAGTACTTACATATTTTTGCCCATCACCTCAGCAGTAGTACGTTTCTGCAATTCTCTCATGTAGCTGATAATGCGAGAGTTGGTGGTGATGAGATTCTTGGCTGCCTCCAGTTTCTGGGACGGGTTTTTGGCAGCGGCCAGCAACTTGGTAGTACCTTCTCGCATCTTAATCTCATGGTCAATCTTTTGTTGGAGATCTGTGTCCTGTTGAGAAAAAGCAAAATTAACTCAGAGTTGAAAGAAAATGTGGGTAACAAACATGAGGATGGTGAGGCAGTCTTTTTAAGCTATTAAAAGCCAACAAGAATGTGCTTGTACTTGTAAAATCCTGATGAAGATCCGAGTACAGAAATCAAAACTTTTTATAATTCATAAATCTGATAGACCTCGTTACAAAATCTGAAGGATTTGTTATTAAACAAATAGATATGGCTACCTATACAGAGGAGCCGCTTATTGTGATCATCTTCAGGTGGTCCTTTAGATGACACGAGAATTGATATTTAACTTTTAGTACTTTTGAAAGCACATTGGTATAGTCAAAGATGCACTCCAAAAGCTAAGCAGAGTATTAAGAAACAAAGAAAACTTTTGTAATATCAATCCTCCTTATATAGCAGTGAATGCTGGACAATCTCCACACAGGTGAAGAAGAGACTTGGAGTAACAGAAATATCATGCTACAGAAGGATGTTGAGAATACCATGGACTGAACATGTGAGCAACGACAAAGTTTTAAAGAAAATGGAAACAAAAAGGAAACTTATACTTAACATCAGGAAGAGAAAGTTGAAATTTCTGGGGACAAATGAGGAAAGAGGGCTTGGAAAATTTGATACACACAGGATGGTTTGAAGGAATGAGAGACAGATAAAAACTACACATAACCTACTTAGTGAGTGAATGAATGGTGGAACAAGTTTTATGAGAGATAACAAAAAGACAAATTTTATTAAGAGCTACAAAGAACAGGAAATTGTGGAGAGCTATGATCACCTACGTCATGAAGGGACATGGCACATAGAAGAATGAGCTTGAGTAAATGAATGGCGGAACAAAGTTTAGAAGAAATAACAAAAAGACAAATTTTTATTAAGAACTACAAAGGACAGGAAATTGTGGAGAGCCATGATCGCCTACATTCTGAAGTGAGCTGAAGCAAGACAAGTTTCCCCACAAAGTGACTTCATTCTGAAACCCACACCTGGAAGACAAGTTTTTCAGGTGCAAAACTCTGCCCCAAGGCGTTTTAATGAAACTTCAACAGAGAGCCTTAACAGCCAAAGATGATCAACTGGTTAGGCAAACAACGGCAGATAATATAACTGCACACTTCAAATCACAAATGTAAAGATGATAAGGAAAGATTCATTGTTTGTGAGATTATATATATATATATATATATATATATATATATATATATATAAGTGAACATAGAAGTCAACACTTAGAGGTGACAGTCTGTTTCATGCTAGATGCAATCGTCAGGCATGAAACAGACTGTCGCCTCTAAATGTTGACTTCTATGTTTACTTTTATATTTACACACGCTCTATCTCTGATATTGAGCACTTTATCCCATAAATATAGCACACTTTAAGACTATATTTATATATATATATATATATATATATATATATATATATATATATATATATATATATATATATAAGCAGAAGAGATTCCCTCCCACCCCCTACAAGCAAGTGTAAAAAAAAACAAAATAAAAATAAAAAAAATAATTCAAATTTGAAAATAAAGATCAGAATTATCATTTTCTTATTCTATTATTAACAGACTTTTAAGTGGAATTAATTTTGGGGAAAAAAAAATGCTTGGGTTGCTCTAATTTTGCTTGCCCAAATGTGTGCGGGAGGTGGGAGCAAAAATTACAAACTCAAGATTTAGAACAACAAAGAATTAGTCAAGTTTTATTAACTTACTAGTGCACTTGTGCCATAAAGAATGAACTGTTGGAGAGTTTTAATAGTGAAATGCAATGAAACAAACTTTCTTGAAACAATGTATTGAGATTCAATAAAACAGAGACAAAGAATTCACAACTAAAAATAGATTAATTAATCCGTTGCTTTTATATACTTTTTTAGACATTCAATCGATGATTCCTTCATTATTCCTGGTATTATATAAATCACTTTTTGCTCAATATCTTTTCATGTTAAACCTTTTAAATGTTTAATATAACAGTGAAATGGAAATATCTCTCAAAAGAAAAAGATTAGCAACAGAATGGCAAACAATGATGACAAAGCTTATTTCAAGACCAATCTGAAGCAAGACGATCAATCAATAGACAAACGTATTTGAATGCTTTACATGAAAACTTGAACAAATAAGACTGCACTCTAAAAATTTGTAAGAGTGAAGGAACTGATTAATTAAACAATTCATTTTTGCTTGGGAAGTAATTTTCTCTAAATGCAAATAAATATTTTATTTGTATAGATTATTAAAATGACTAAGGGAAGTAATCACGCATCAATAAACTCAAGTTGATTTACCTCCCTTCCAGATGGGACAGGAAATATATGAATACACATTGATAATTCTTATATGGTTTGATTGCATTGATGATTATTTCAAATATTAATTCCTCAATTTATTTCAAATATGAATTCTCAATGACGTTCATGTTACTCCGGAAGTGCAGAGTTCAAATTTTGATTGAGTGTTTTTATTCACTTTAACAAAAAGAAATGGAAGTTGGCTGCAAACAGATCACAGACATGAGCCATTTCTAAAAAAAAAAAATTTTCTTTTTCACTTAGTATGAATTTAATGTAGGTCATTTTCAAATGGTTGATCAAAGTAAAGCCCTCAAGCCTATATTTTTTCTTGTCGAAAAAAAGAGGATGTTATTTTGCTTTTGAAATTAATTGTTCACTCTCCAGTAAT
This sequence comes from Acanthosepion esculentum, assembly GCA_964036315.1. Classification (NCBI taxonomy): domain Eukaryota; kingdom Metazoa; phylum Mollusca; class Cephalopoda; order Sepiida; family Sepiidae; genus Acanthosepion; species Acanthosepion esculentum. The sequence goes on along the minus strand of OZ038479.1, from coordinate 142,379,045 downwards.
TTACAATCACCTAAGGAGACGCATTTATATGGGTCGGAACATGATTGCTATTGTGTAGTGATTTTTGACACGTTTTAGATTTAATATCCTAAATATATATATATATATATATATATATATATATATATATATATATATATATATATATATTACAGTCACACACACAGTTTAAACCTTGCCATAAAAATAAAAGCATATTTTATTTACTTCCTATTTATTAGATAGTTACATGCTCTTTTAATGATTTTTTTTCTCTCTCCACTTATTATTTTTGTATTTTGATTATACATGGAGTTAGGTTTTTCCATTTTCATAACATCTTAGAGCAAGCAGTACACTAGAGTTATAAAAGACAGTCACATGGTTTCACCAATAAAAATGATATTACTTTAACACAGTAAAAATTTATAGACATTAGACAAATTAAAAAACAATGACTTAAAAATATATTTGGTATATTAAATATAGGTACTGCCAAAGCAAAGCAATAACTCAGATTTAAAATGCATTTTTAAAAAAGAAAAAAATCTTTCTTGAAGCTTTTATTTTAGTTTTAATTTCAAGATAATATATTAACGTTAATATTTTCAATAAATAAAATACTTTGCTGCATTTCAAACTGAATATAAATTGATTGGAAGTTCTTTTTATTTTATTTTTTAAATCATTAAAATTGCTAACAGTCACATTAGCTAATTTGTTAACAAATGATTCTCTTTAATAAAAATCTTTTAAAAATAAAATTACTTTTCAGAATGTTATTTCAGGAAGATTAACTGATTTAAAGAATTAATCTGATTTGAAACAAATATTACTTTTAGTTTAAAATATTGTAGAAAGCAGTTTTTGAACATGGAGGTGAGTGTTTTATGAGGTGTTGGCAACTATCTTAATTGACTTAAGTTTGGGAATTTTTTCTACAAGTGGACATAACTGTGAAAATTACTTGACAAATACAATGCAAACACTTTTTTTATATAATTTTTTTGAACTACTTAGTAATCTTTAAAATTTAGAAAAATATTTCTAAGTAATCTAATATTTTATTGAATTTTAGGTATCCTTACAAAAAGATGTGTTGAGGAAATGTTAGAAAATTACCAATAAATTTTAAATTTACTATAATTACCACTTTTATTTTCTGATAATGTGTAGGATGTCCATATTTACAATATTTGACATGTTTATACACACAAAAAAATTCAAAATTATTTTTAAATTACTGGGGGTGGTCACTGAATTGTAGTAAGCTTTTCCATTTATGATTAGTAAATACAGTTTTTACTTAATAATATCAACTGCTACAAATTGATACAGAATTTAAAAAAATTAAAACTTTAGAAATTATTATATTTAATTATAACTAAAAAAAGAAAATTAAAACACTTCTAACAAAAATTCATTATTCATTGAAAAAGTTTTTTTTCTTACAACAACAGTGTGCTTAAAATAACTTATAAAAGCAATTAAAAGCTTTCCTAATTAAATAATGTCTTACTTTTATTGTATTTTTTATTTTACAATTCAGAGCAGATTTTCAGTAACTGGGGGTGCTGTTTTACAAAAATAAAAAAAAATAAAAAATTTGATGATTTAAATTCTTATAAACATTAGCATGACAAAAATGAATTTCTTGAAATTTCATAAAATTAAATAAATAGGAAGTAACAGATGAAAAAAAAAATGTTTTTACCAAATCCTAAAACTTTCATCAATTTCCAAATTAATGTGTTTTTCACTGTAAAAAGATGCAAAAATTTCCCATATTGATTTATGTTCACCCATTGATGCAAGATAAACACAATTTTCATCTAACATTTCCAATCTTCTAAATAGGATTAAAAAAATATAATTTAATCAAAAAACCCTTTCATCTTTTCTCTTAATAAGAATAATAAACAAAAAACCCATATTTTAAAGATAAAACTTTTCATCATGAATGCTCATTATTTCAGTGAATCTCTGGAAGTACATAATTGGAAAGCGGCAATCTGCTGCCCTGTAAATACTTTTATCAACAATAGTTCATGATAGTTATTCACAGTTAAAAGTAAATTTGGCAATTTTATTTAAAAAGTTTTTAATATCTTGCATTTTTGAGAAATTTAGACAATGAAGCCAGCAAACTCCACAACTTTTAGTCAAAGATGAGGATAACCATGAAACTGCTTGAGGCAGCATAATAAAACTCAATAGTCACTAAAAGTTATTTGGATATAGTATTACATTGCATACAAATATGTTGGTCAGTAATTTGTGTGTTCCAAATCCACAAATGTTTTATACTTTGCCTCGCTGGGCCAGGGAAAATACTAACTTTTATTGTAATATGATTTATATATTGAAAAGAATTCTTTGTGTCATTGTCTCTTATTATACAATGCTACTCAAAAGTTTTATGCATGAGAAAATCACCTGGCATAAATTTGAAATTGTCTGACCTGACACGCCTTTATTTAATGGCTGCAGAAAACATAATGGAAGAACCTATTTTGAAGTGCTTAAAGAAATGTTTGAAACCTAATAATAGTTTATATATATATATATATATATATATATATATATATATATGTGTGTGCGTGTGTGTGTGTGTGTGTGTGTGTGTGTGTGTGTGTGTGTGTGTGTGTGTGTGTATTTATGTATTAAAAACTTATATTCTTGAATGCATATATAAAAAAAAATTACACACATCATTGCCATGACTTTCTGTGTTCTCAGTCAGTTATATGCTAGGCGTGATACACGCTTAGGCAATCAGGTATCTTTCGATACATGAGTGACAAAGCAAATTTTTTTCCTGCAGCAGGTTGCCATTTCTTACTGTGGTAGACCACTTGCCATCCAAGGCTATAGAACCCAGTCTGTCCTGCTATTTACCCATAGCTGGGGGAAGAAGAAGAGGATTCATACCGTTCCCAAGGTTATTAACATGTAAGTGAATTTAATGGATTTGACTGGAATTCAAACTTGACCCCCCCGATTCCTCAATCCAAGCCGCTACCCATTACTCCACCGTGCTTCTATGTTCTAATGTATTGAATTTAGCTTTCAAGCAAAATATCACACTTAAAACAATGTGCTGCTTGAAACAGTTTTGATTTTCTATTTCACATCCTTGAAGATGGATCATGTGAATCGAAAGCATGGACATAACAAATTTTTTTTTTTTTTTTTATATCTACAACAGCCACATTTGTAAAAAGTTATATTATAAATACATTATAAATTTAGTAGATATAAAATGTCTATTATTAAAAACTCACCAGGAAGGACAATGGCTGCCAAAACATAAGGTGTGCCTATATATATATATATATATATATATATATATATATATATTTTATTTTACGAAAAACTAGGTAATCCGTATGGGTAGACCCGAGGAGGATAAAATCCAGAGAGCTCAATGTAAATCAGAGCTAATAATTTAATATGGAACCTTAAAGTGGTGTGTTTTTATATATATATATATATATATATATATGATTTTATCATTTAAATGTTATTTTAGTGGCTCTCCATGTTAGAGTAGATTCTTTGCTTTTTTTGTTACTTCTTTTTAAACAGTATACTTATTCTCATCTACTGGCCTGAATATATGATAATAAGTATTACTGTTTAAAAAGAAAAAAGAAAAGCAGACCATCTACTGAAATATGGGTATATGGTAAAAAATAATATTTAAGTGCTAAAAATCTGTTGGATTAATAAATAAAAAAATTTATTACTTCATCTCTCTCTCTCCATATATATATATATATATATATATATATATATATATATATATAGGGTGTCCCAAAATAATGTATACATTCTTTGAATCATTATAACTTATTCAATTTATGTATTTTGACTTGTAAATAAGATTAATACAAGAGAAAGAATACACATTTAAAGAATTTGAGAGTAAAATATAACAAAAAACATAGAAAATTAACTTTAATAAGATAAAAGCTACTTGGGGCAATGGCAGAATGTTCATATAATGATGAGTTCACATCAAGTGCTCAAACTGGTTGCCGTTCTGTTCAATATACTTTTCATATCTTGAAGAAGTAGACCTACAAACGTCCAGTATCATTTCCTCTGGTATTTGAGCACATTCTTCTTCAATCGCTACTCTCATTTCAGCAATTGTTTCAGTTTTCCTGCTGTAAACTTTGTCTTTTAGAAACCCCCACAAAAAGAAATCCAAGGGTGTCAAATCTGGTGATCTAGGGGGGGGTATTCAACTGTCCCCCTTCTTCCAATCCATCTGTTTTGCATATTTTCATCCATATAAGTTCTCACATCACGGCAATGTATTATTAACTATTAATATTTAAAGAGTGTATACATTATTTTGGGACATCCTGTATATATATATATATATATATATATATATATGCAAGCTTTATTAAATATGACAGATAAAGTGTTTTGATTAAGTTTTTTTATATAATTTCTCATATGATCTTATATTATTTTTCTTATTAGTAGATAAATTATACTAAAACTTTCCAAATGTTATATTTTTCTGCTATACATTTAGTCATTTTCAAGGATGATATATATTAACTGTTAACTGGAAATGGATTGTTGTATGTATGTATTTAGTATTATAGAATATTCTGCCATTTTGTCGCATAGCCAACGTTGCACTCGTAGCAGCAATAAAAACAAAGTACAATTTCACGCAGCATCTTTTTGTTCTGTCAGAAATTGTCTGACAGAAAAGTTTTAAATCACAAAGACACTGCCTGATATTCCTTCAAGCGGGCAACATTCCTTATTAGCTGAGTGCACACCTCAAGTTATGGACAGTCTGTCAATAATTTGATCAAATTTGCAACCTTGATTCTACAACAAAATGAAGGATCAACTGAAAATTTGTTGTAATTTCATAAATTCCATTTCATATACTATTCGTTTCAAAATATATGGGTTTCACAATTGCTTTCTTTGCATTATAATGGTTTTAAAACTTGTTTTCATTTATTTTCGCCCTGTGTGTGTGTGTGTGTGTATATATATATATATGGGCATGGTAAAAAACAACATACATATGGATGTATAGTTGCACATACATATATATTTTTGAATCAAGTGTTATAGAAATAGTGCTTAATGTTATATAACAGACCTATTAAGTAATTCTCCAAGTTGTGCTATCAACATAGAATATTATGTGTGTATATATATATATATATATATATATATTTCATTGAATATGACAGACAAGATGCTTTGGTTTAGTTTTTTTTTAATACAATTTCTCATGTGATCTTATAATTTTTTTTCTTTTTGGTAGATAAATGATATAAAAACTGTCCAATTCTTTCTTTTTTTTTCAAGCCCTTTCAGCTATACATTTAGTCATCTTCAATGTTAAAATATATTAACATTTAACAAGAAATAGATTGTTGTATGTATGTATGTCTGTCTTTATATGTTTTCAATTTCAAAATACAGTCAAGATATTGTGTCCATATTTTCTTAATAAAAACAAAAAACCAACACTCAATAATATCAACTATGAACATGGTCACAATATCTTGACCGTGTCTTGAAAATATAAACATTAAATACATATATACAACAATCTATATCTTCTTAACAGTTAATATATTTCAACCTTTATATAATTCATCTACCCAAAAGAAAAAATAAGATCACATGAGAAATTGTATAAAAAAATACATCAAATCACCTTGTCTGCCATATTCAATGAAACATGCATGAAAGAAGGATTACTGCCATACAAATATATATATATATATACACACACACACGCACACAAATTATATATATCTACACACACACACACACACAAATTATATATACACATATATACATATACACAAATACACACACACACAAATATATATACATATATATATATACATACACACACACACAAAAATATATACACACACACACATATATATATATATAAACACACGCATACATATATACATACACACACACACACACATATATTCCTCACACACACACACACACACACACACACACAAATGGTTACATTATTTCATAAGATGTCTGGTGTTCAACTTTCCTAAGAACTAAAAACGAAAGCGGTGTGGAGGTAATTTAACATAATGCTAACTAGTTATATGCTCGTTCAGCTTCTTACATAAAATTTTGTAGCTGATGAATAAAAGGCCCCTTTGAGAAACTGGTAAATAATTGTTTGAAAAAAATAAAATAAAATAAAGACATAAATACAAAACTTCTTTGACAAATTAATCTTCAACTGTGAAGAGCATCCATATAAGATATTAATAATACTAACTAATCAATGCAAAATGTTAATTATAATAACTAAACCTCAATACAGAACAATATAAGATCAAAATGAATCTTACAAATAGAATAGTGAGCCATATAAGGTGCACTGCAGTTCATCTACTGATTATTACTATAAAAAAAAGTACTATCAAATTCAAAGTTTAAACATATGCCAGCTACTTGTTTTTTGAGCACATTCATCTGTTAGGGATGCTACCCAATCCCTGCTCAGTCATATTTGTGTTTATTAAACCCCCAGAGAGAGCCCACCTGTCGTTTATACTGCTGCTATGTTAAGCAGACCTTACTTACACTTTCTGGTTACATCTAGTTATTTCAACAGTAAAACAATGTCAACTAGTAACCAAATCTAGTATTATACTTAAATTCATGTGGTTGAGATACCAAGGAGGAGAGCCCTTATTAAAATAACTGCCACGAAAATATTTATAGAAAAGATGGCGGGAAGCCACATCATAGCAGTGAGAAAGTGATTGAAGTTGAGATGCCACCAATTAGAGGTCATTTTTGAGAACAGCTATCAATTTTACTTTGTTGCACCGGTTGGCCTTACTATTAAGACGGGAGTAAATAGTTGTATCCTCCGTATAAATACGTAGTTGGGGACTGACATATTAATGGGAAATGAACTCAGAGTGTTACTGTTCGACCTGACTATCATTATAGGATTTGTTAAGTCAAATATATCTAGCCAGAAACACAGTGGCCATTGAGCTTGTGCAGAATCCTGTCAAAGGCCTTTGAGATATCAAAAGCTGCAGCCTCACCGTTCTTATCTAAAACCTGGTCGACAAATTCTGTAATAACTCTTAACACATCATTGGATAGCCTAGAGAAACAAACTGCTTATCTGAAAGAGGGCCATGTGAAGTTAGATGCTTAACCAATTCAGATTTAATTTGAACTTCTAGTACATTGCAAAAAAACATTTAAAAGGCAACGGATTAGAAGGTTCACCAGAGTTCTTAAAGGCAGGAACTACAGAAGAGGATTTCCAACAAGCAGGAAAGCAAGAAGCACTTAAAGCATTTGTTGTAGAGTTTGGAGAGACCAGGAGTTTGGAACCAGTTCAGGAGCACATTTCTTTAGGAAAATTGCAGGGATACTGTCAAATCTGCTAGCATTTTGGGGATCTATTTTGTAGATGATAGCAGAAACCATAGACAGTGTTATGCTCATATCCATCAGAGGGGGAAAGATACTCTTGAAGAGTGGAGTTGGAAGAGAATTTCCAAACAACGCATTCTGCTTTATTAATGGCAGATGACAAGACTTCAAACTGGTTGAAGAGAGGAGGGACCGAGGAGTTACTCTTGTTCAACAGAATCTTACAGAACCGCCAGTAATCTTGAGAACCAAATTTGCAAGAGGCTACAGGGTGTCTCACTATCAGCAAATAGTGACTTTGCCTTTTTGAGGACACACTTATAGTCAGGGTAGGGCCCTGGTTGAAAAAAGAAAATTATTTTTCAAAAGCATTCATATGGTATAAGAATGTAAAGGAAACTTAATAACTTACAAAATGATTAATCACTCAAAAAACATTAATTTTAAGATCTTAGTCCTTGTATTAAAGTTAATCATATTACATTGACATATAATATGAACACTTGAAAAATATTTTCTTTATATTGATATATAATGTGAACATTTGAAAAACTCAATCAAGATACCACCCGCAGAGGGTTTGGAGTGAGGTTGGTGATTATATATGGGTAAGCAACCCATTTTTTTTTACAGTTGTTTTTTTATTTTTCAAGTCAAATGGTCACATTTCAGGCTCTGACCTAAAACATTTTTGTAACCTTTCTCCTTTTCAAACAGATTTTGTTTTTTGTAGACAAATATTTTTCAATCAGTTTTGCAAACAAAAACCTATTTCCTCATAAAGAAATCACTCTAAGTGCTTTTCTTCAAACTAAATTCCTCATCTTGAATTTCTTTTCACATTTCAGCTGTGCACCCTTTTCCCCTTCCTTGGGTGTTCTAGAATGTTGTTGAATCTTACTCTTAAGGTGCAGGCATACCCCCCCTCCGATAAATTATGTCCGGTTTTGAATTCCTGTGTTCATGGAGCTGTCTTCTCCCACAAGTGCCATGTTAATTACATGACCACCCACTGAGCTTTGTATATGCTACCATGTCTATGCGGACTGCAAGTTCATTATCTCTTCCCTCCTAATTAATGGACACCTGCATATGTCTATACTTGGTTATCCAATCATTCCTCTCATTCTACAGTTTTTCTTTTTTGACTCATTTCATCCACCTCCTGAAGTTAAATGTCCCTTCAGAATATAGGCACTTATGGGCTTCCATAGCTCCGTTTTAGGATCTCATTGTTTTCTTAAATTTTAAATCCAGACTTATCCTTCTTGACTGGTTACCGTCCAAAGCCAAAGAGAAGAATCCATGCCTTTTCCAAGGGCATTAGTGTAAAGTAAACACAAACTATTTCAGCTTGAATTTATGTCGTCTGTTTTTTTTTTTAGTGGCATATCAACGCCTCTATGAGTCATTTAATGCTGAAATTTTATTTTTTTGGGAGCATTAATAATTTTTTACAAAAATGTATTTTTTTTTTTTTTCAATAAGTATTGCTAGTAATTTTTATTTTTTAACAAAAAAATCTATTGCTAGAAATATTTTCTGTTTTTAAAAAAATGTATTGCTGGTATTATTTTTTTATGCATTGCTGGTAATTTTTTACTATGAAAATGTATTACCAGTATTTTTTACTATTAAAATGTAGTTTGACACTTTCATAGTGTTTTGACCCCAGTTTAGAGGTTAAGCGTTTGCCTATAGTTGGGAACCTAACAAGTGCTACCACCCCGGGTCAGGGTGGACCTGGGAACAACAGTAATTAAGAGGTGGTTTCATGCCTCTCAAAACCTCCTTGCTGCCGGATGTAGTTTATCATCATACCCAAGACAAAGCTTGAATTTAAACTTAGTGATTCCATTTACTGATAAAAATTAAGCCACCTCACGTCATTGTTTCTCGTTAAGCTTAACCCAGAATACATCTGTTAAGAATTTGGATATCACCAAAACTTTTTTTTTTTTTTAAATATTCTCAAATTAGTGAATGAATTTTCAATAGGTGAAAATCTTTAATAAAAGTTGTGAAAATCAAGTCAAGATGTGGAGCTTTGATTATACAACTGCAGGTTTCCCAGTGACTGGGGGTAGGCAACAGTTGGCTAGCTCTCACTCCTTCTTCCCAATCATCCCTGTCAAGCAGGCTAATGTGGGCAAGGCCACACTCCTGCATATCCCTCCCAATGCAGTCCTTCCAGGTCTTTCTAGATCTACCTTAACCTGTGTGACCGTATCCTCCGAGGCAGTCCTGATGCATGATGAAGCTTGTTGGATGTGACCAAACCACCCAAGACGATGGGTGCACAGCACTGATGTTATATGCTCAATACCGAGCCTTGTTAACAACTTGGAAGAGGGGGTTTCATACCGAGGCATGGTGCTGCATTTCCAGTGAATAATTAAGTGGTTGTTGCAGCAGAACCGCAACAAGACCAATGCACTTGGTCCCCCCAGTCTAACTGCCATAGAGCAGTTCAGATCAGAAACATGCAGAGAACAATTTGCCATGAGTTTTCAACAATGCATGTTTGAATGTGAGAATGGGTAGGAGCTTTTTGAATTCCCCCCAACGCACAGAGTACCTGGTTATAATGACAAGCTCACAACCTTCACCTGCACAGAGCATATCTCCCAAGATAACAGAAACAGGGCTCAATATCCATTTTTTGGACAATCCAAAGTGACTTGGGTAGTGGGCCTGCCATCAATAGAGTGTGCTTCGCCACGGCATCTAGGGAACATGTAACCTGTTAGTTCTCTTAGCCTACTGGTGATGCCACTGTATTTCTTGTGCACCCAGGTGCTGCATTTGGAGCACAAGATCAAAATTTGTACCCACTCCACTGCAGCAAACACAGCACAGTGAAATGCACCAGATTCCCAGGTCAACATGGGAAATAATAAACTTGGTCTTTTTCATGTTGACACGGAAACCCTTGCTCTCCATGCTCGCCTTTCAGGTTTTCTGCTTTAAAGTAGTTTCCCCACAGAGCTAATAACATAAACAGATTTTATTTACAGCAAATGATTCTCACATAAATAATGCATATGAAAACAAAACAAAACTACTAAATATTGTAAACATTAGGAAAAATAAAAAATTATCCACACTTGTCTAAAGATATGTTATGGCAAAATTGTGGATAATTATGGAATCATAAATCACTTTTATATAAGCACAGTGACCAGAAAGAACCTTTTTTTTTTTTGTTCAAAATTTCTTTTCATATAGATTAAGTATTACAAAAGACGAATATCATTTTTTTTTTTATTAATTTTTATAAGGGTTAACAGAGAGTTCAATTTGATATGTTCATTCAGGGCATGTGCACACTACCCCCAAACATCCTAACCCCGTGCAAGCAGAATTGGGGATTCTGAGAAGTGCTTTGTGACCCTTGCTATCTTACCAATTTTTGCTTTTTTTCTACTTACATCTATATATCTTACAAATTAAACTGAGCCCAACTGACTATTAAAGGATGAAATTTTTTTTGTAAATTTTGATGTAATTCTGAGGTCTTTTTTTCTTGTCCAAATCCGTGAATTTGTTTTGCTCATGCTAAGTCAAGAGAGAGAGAGAGAGAAGAAAAAAAAAAAACGAAAGAAAAAAAAAAAAAACACAATATAAAATTCACTATTTATTCTACTGAATATATTAAAATTATTCAACTTTTTAACAAGAAAAATTTCAAGTTGATGTTAAAAATTGTTGCAAAACCTTGTTGATTTATTTAAGATGGAATGATCAATTATGACATGTCTCTAATTTGTATTTAGATACATTGGATTTATATTCAATTTTTTTAGTTGAATTGTTCACCTATATTGGATATGATCCATTATTGTACATAAGTTACAATAAAATTTGTATTTTATATGAAAATTGAGATATAGTAGAGTGCCCCTCACCCTGCATCATAGATTGGAGGGGGAGTCTCGTGGATTACAAGACATACATTCATTGTAAATTGCCTCCTCCCCATAAGAAAACCCAAAGAAAATATACTCATACTATGTGATTTTTGAAAAAATATATATAAAATAAATTAAAAAAAATAAAGTTGTATAAGCATATTTGTTTGGTCTTTTGCAGAGTTAGGGATTTACAATGAATTTAAACAACTAATTGAAACCCCACCCTTATTTCTGGTCACACTTCCTATTGTATAAAACAAATCCAATCACTTTTCATGGGAGATTGAGATTATTCAACAAATTTGATGGTTGGAGAATCTGCAGGACGAAACAATTAGAATAGCTGCTGAGAAATTAATTCTCTTATGCTTACAAAAAAATGGGTCATCAGTAATAGACGAGTATCCTCATTCTTATTATTTTACAACAGTTCTTATAAAAACAATGCACAAGAGGAATCACCATGATAAGGATACTGGTCTAAAAAAAACTCATGGGATAATGATGAAAAAAAAAATCATTAACAAAGTAACATTAAGATCTTTAGTTATACCATTTAAAACAAAGATCTTTTTTTCTTTTTTTCTTTTTAAACAAGCATATCAGTTTTAACTTGCTGAAACTATTTTTCCTCCGCCTTGATGAATTTGTGGAAATGTAACTTACTCCAACCAATCCACCAAACTTTCACTTGATAAAGAACAACAGACCTGTAGCCTTGCCAATAAGCCACATGCAGGAGGAAACTAGAATCAGTGTATGTGAGTTGTTGTAAAAATTGTGGTTAGTATGGTCTATGCCGTCTAAGTAATGACTTACTTTTAGTGGAGTAAAAAAAAAAAAAAGTAAGAAAAAGTTTGTTTTTTTCTTTTAAACACGTGAACAGAAGAAAAAGTACTGAAAAAAAGAAAGGAGAATAGCAGAGAGAGAGAGAGAGAATGCTTTGTTTATGGAAATTATTTTTAGATAAAAAAAAAGGAGGCTGAAACTAAAGTCTAAAAATAAGAAACTATTTAAAACATTTACCTTGCCAGGATGGTAAAGATCATCATATGTAAGGGTTGACATTGTAATTGTAGTAGTGGTAAAATCCCAGTCTTTATTGATGGCTGGAAAACTTAAATCTCTTGCTGACTGAGTAACTGTCCCATAATCCTTAGCTGGGGTAGGATTGAAAATTATGATGAAGTGTGTATAAATAGAAAAGTGAGTCAGTCTACCAACATTTTCAAGAAGAAAATCCCAACAAGATGTCAAGTGGGAAGAATTGAAGTCAACTGACCAGGAAGGCTATTCATCTCAGTTTCAGGAAGGGCAAAAGAGAAAGACAGACAGAGAAAGACAGACAGAGAGAGAGAGGAGGAAGAGGATGAGTGAGAGAAGGTAAATGATTAAAAAAAAGCCTGTTAAAATATAAGATGGAAGGAGTGGTCAGAAAAGTGTGTGTGTGTGTGTGTGTGTGTGTAAAGGTATAAAAGTCTATGTGGTGCATCAATATATGTGTGTGTGCGTTTATTGTATACACACAAACAGAAACCCAAACAATGGAAAGGGATGATCAAAAAATAGGGGAGAGGAGGGAAGGAATGCACACACATGCAAGAATCCCACCATCACCACACAGAAAAAAATTTGACCCCAAAAGGTCATTAGGTTAAATTTTAGAAAATGGTTTTCCGCATCCTCTGATAACATCTATATTTTAAAAATGTTACACTGATAAATTTGCCTCAACAGAAAAAATAATTTCATTTCAAGAAAATCAACATTAGTCACAGACGAAATGTTAAAGTATATAAAAGTAAAATTGTTGATTATATTTACTTGAACTAATTTTATATGACCAGAATGTTTCGGTTCTTACTAGGTGCCTCCAAAGATTTGCTAAAAGTGAGTATACATGATGAATATGTGCCTGGAACTTAATAAAAACAAAGTTTTATTGGCCAAATTTTCATGTTAAGTTGAAAGACCAAAAGATTATTTGATTATTAAATTATTTTTAATCCTTTTTAGAACCTTAGAAATTTTGGTTAAAAATTTTGTTTTTCTTGCAGCAAACAGGTGTACATGAATTAGTATGGGAAATTGTAGAATTTTTTTTTTTTTTTTTTTTTTACAATGAAGAATGCATTGATTTGGAAATTCTTGCAAAAGTCAGATGTCAGATTTTAATGAAACTTTCAGAACTTATTCACAAATGAATTAAATTACTTTTGAAATATTTCTTTTTTAAAAACATCTTGGTATATATATATATATTTACATTTGTAATCCCCAATTATTCAATTTTATAAAATTGAGAAATTCATTTCTGTAAAGCTTAATCTTTATTAGTTATAAGTAGAAGTCCTTGGAGAATTTAAATAATCAAATTTTTTGGGTCAAACAGGAGCCCCAGTTATAAAAAATTGCCCTGAATGTTAAAATAAAAAAATGAAAATCTATTAAATTAGAGAAGCTTTTAATTGCTTTTATGAGAAGCTATAGTGTAGTCACTATTGTCTTAAGAAAAATTATTTTTTCAATGTATGATGAAGCAAAAACTATATTTACTAATTATAAATGGAAAAGCTTACTACAATTCAGTGACCTTTAGTATTTTAAAAATAATTTTTGATTTTTTTTATGTGTGCATAAATATGCCAATTTTTGTAACTATGGATGTCCATACATAACATTATCATAAAATAGAAGTGGTAACTATAGTAAATTTAAAATTTATTAGTTATTTTCTAACATTTCCTCAACAAGTGTCTTCATAAGTATGATGATAAAGCCAAAGTTGCTATTAGGCAATAAAATATTAGATTACTTAGAATATTTTATTAAATTTTTCAGATTTCTGTGTAGTTAATTAAAAGGTATTCTAATAATTTTTACTGTTATATGCCTATCCCGTTGTCAATAAATGCGTCAACACCTCATAAAAAGCTCACCTGTCTGTAAAAAAATGCTTTGCGATATTTGAAACTAAAACTAAGTAACATTTGTTTTAATTCAGCTTTAAATCAATTAATCTTCCTCAAATAAAGTTTCAGAAAAGTATATTTTATTTTTGAAAGAGGTTTTTTTAATAAAAAGAATTATTTTGTATTGATAGATTTGTCAATATGGCCAATTTTAGCAATTTAGAAAAAACTCATTACAATCACTTTAAATTCATTTTGAAATACTGCCAAGTATTTTGCTTAGTGGAACTATTAAGTTTAATCTATCAGCTTGGAAAAAAACTAGAATAAAAACTTCAAGAAAGATTTTTCATTTTTAAAATGCATTTTAAACATTAGGTATCACATTTTTGGGGAGTTACCTACTAAATTAGTACTGACAAAATGTGGGATATGAAAACCTTGAAACAAAAACATAAAAATAAAACTGAGTTGAAATAAATTAAAAAAATCTAATTTCTAAAGTGCTATACAATAAAAACCAAATATTCACATGATTAACACAAACCATTTTTTGTTAGGAAATTCTACATTAGCAAGACAAAAAAGAAATTGATTTCAATGAAAAGCTACCAATTCATACCAAAATAGGTTTTTCAGACTGTCTTATATATTTATTATTCTATCAGATTCTGACTCAAACTTTAGTCTCTCTCTCACATACACACACAGGCTTTTTAATCTGTGAAAGTGAGTATATATGTATATATGCAATTTAATAGATGTTTTTTATTTATATGTTGGGAAAATTAAATTGGTTTTATTTACATGTTGGAAACAATTGTTCTAGGTACAGAGATCTCTTGATTAATGCACATGGCATTAATGCATACATAATACTTGATTAGTGCGGTAAAACATTCTTCAGTCTAACCATAATAATTGAAAATCGGTAACTACAAAAAAAAAAAAAAAAAATCAATGTACAAATGATCCAAGTGATTCCTCTCTCTCTTGTGTGTGTGTGTGTGTGTGTGTGTGTGTCATTGTGGACTCTCCTGCCATTGATTGATGCAGGCTGTTGATCCGTGCTAACTGGGGACCCCTTTATGACGTATGAGGGTCAGGCAGCTCAGTTCCTCAGAACCAACAGCCAAACGCCAGCACATATGATTTAATTATAGTGGTAAAAGCTTTGTGCAGGACCAACCACACTTTTTGAAGGGCCGGATACAGAGACCTGGTGCACTACGTGCCACAAGGTCCCCAAACAACCTTCTTCAGGTTTTGAATTCAGAGTTGTTCTTCTCCTGGACGAGTTGCTATCCAAGGCTATAGAACTCAGTCTGCTATTTACCCATAGTTGGGGAGAGAAGAAGAGGATTCATACTTTTCAAGTAAGTGAGTAGAATGGATTCGACTGGTATTTGAATTTGGCTCTCCGATTCCTCAATCTAAGCCGTTATCCATTACTCCACCTATATATATATATATATATATATATATATATATATATATATATATATATATATATGGTTTATATATATAGGAATGTGCATGTAACTTAATATCTGATGTTCTGTATGGATGTATTGGAATATACAAGTAGTGCGACTTGTGAAAACTGATTCAAAATAAGTGAAAAAAAATCTTGTAGGTAGAAACAAGATATAAACACTCACAAACAAATGACAGAAATTATTGAGAGACAAATTGAATCTGTTAAAAAAAAGAAAAAAGTGTGTGCGTGAGTGAAAGAGAGGGGGTGGGAGTGGGTCAACAAACAATAGCCTTTTGTATACTGACAAAGTAAAGCAGGAAATGTCATACACTCCTTTGAACTTTTTTGTTTTGTTTTAATTCTCTCTCTCTTTCTCTCTCTCCATTGTCTGTCTAAACGCCCTTTAGGTAATAATTTTCTCCTGTCACCCCCCCCCCCCAATCCAAAGGAGGAAATTTTTAAAATCAGCTATCAAGTCCATCCACTCCTTGTAGTCTAAAGATTTGTTTTATTTTCATGTTTACTTCTTGCCATTTTTTTAAGACCTGAAAAGATTTGGAAGTTTTTACCCCCCCCCCCCCCGGAAAAAAAAAAACGCAGTCTCCCTTTGGACAGTTTTAAATGTTCTAAAACTTATATTTAGAATAAAAAAAGAATCAGTTGAAATTTTGGAGGCTCAATGAGAAAAGAGGGCTTGGAGAATTTGACACACACAAATACTGAAAGCATGAGTGACAAAGGGAAACGGTGAGTAACATGCATGTATGTATGTAAATGGTGCAGCCACTCGTATCCGAGGATGCCAGTCTCTTAGAGTGCCTAGCTAATCCCCATTGAAGATGCCTGCTCAGGTACATTTTGTGTTTGTTCAGCATGCACATAGTAGACCTTAGTTACAGTTTCTGAAAGAGCATTATCTAGCAAGATCAACAGTCTGAACAAGGTTAGTATGCTCAAACTCTCAGTCACGATGACTTGTAACTTCATGCTAGCATAACCATTCACAGCCCAAAATTCATTCATTTCACTCACAAGGCTTGGATCAACCTGTGTAATGGTTTTCAGGCACTTTTCAAAGGTGCCACACGCTGGGATCACCTACTCCAGACCAAAGACATCAAGTCACCCTGACAAATTGACCATGGCGAGATTTGAACCCAGGTCTCAGGGTCAGAAAGCGAATGTTCTAACTACTCTGCCAAATGGCTGCTCCTTTATGGATGGGATGGGGATGGAACAACACCAAGTAACAAGGAATCCATTTTCCAGGCATTAACCTCTTCATTATCTGTCTATATTTCTGAGATGAGGTATTATCCTCATCTTTGTTGTCATTTTAATGTAAGTTTTTATAAACCTGTCCAGTGTGCCTCCAACTGAATCAATTTTTGTACAACGAAGACGTTAATTTACATTATTTACATTTTTCAGACTGTTGTCCTCATCTTTGTTGTCGTGTTCACAATGTTTTGACTATTGTACACTCCATCCTTCTTCGGGTGATTGGAATTTCCAACCGAACACTTTATTTCATCCACGGGGGTAAATTGTTCTAGTTCCACGTGCCATGCCTCTTCTGGATATCTCCATTTCAGTTATTTCCCTTTGTAACTCAACTCTCCAAGTTTTTGTTCACCTGGTGGATGAGATAAAGCGTCCAGTTCGAAATTGAGGGAAGGGTATCGTATGTGCTTTCATATGTTGTACGTTGGGGAGGGGGTAAAGCTCTGGATCTTCTTTTTGCATATTGTAAATACAGTACAAACAAATTTTAATTTATTTTTCACTGCAATTGGATGATTTTTTTTGTATGATAATATACAGTTGCTCATAAGTCTGGTGGGGAGTGGGGGGGGCATTGATCGTTAAACATGCAAGACATTAAGTGAGAAGTTGCTTTTTTGTCAAGACTTCTTTAACTATTATACATCTTGCTCTGGGAACATCCCCCCCCCCCCCCCCCAAAGATGAACTGAGGGCAAGGATTATGGCAGCATTCACCAACTTAAACACAGAAACTGTCCAGATTTACAAGAGATTCTGAAGTAGTCTGTTGGCCGTGGTTGAAGCAAATTGTGATTTTATTGAATAGATTCACTTTTAGTATTTCAAGGAATTTTTGTGTCATTTTAGTAAATGTATTTGTTGAAATGCAATGCCTTGTTATTTTAATTTCTGGAGAATTTATAAGACAATTTATCAATCGCACCCTCTTTGTGTGTGTGTGTGTGTGTGTGTGTGTGTGCACACACACATCTTCAGAGTAAGCTGGCTTTTATACTCAGCTCTACTTAGTGTATTGAGCACTTTGTTTTTCCTTTGGACTAGAAATTACGACACTGGTCGATTGTTTTTGGCCTACTCGGATGTTTTTAGTCTTTTCTTATTCCAAATTTTTTTCCCCCAGATACCAATTTCTTTTAATATATTTTTTATTTGCAAAGGTTACTATTTGTTTTTTTTTTTCTTTTGCACCAGTTGAGTATAGACTATATATATATATATATATATATATATATATAAAGTGTTTGTGTGTGTGTGTGGAGAAGCAGCATACTATACTGCTTGGAATTCATGCTGAAAGCTCCAATACAAACATTTCAGAAGAGTGCAAAGGATTTGGAAAGAGTTAAAGGAGTTTAATTATGATTCCAAAGATGTTTGGAGTGATCACTAATGATGGCAATGTTATGCCTCTCTGTATCTTCCCACACGGCCTTAGACAACAATTTTCCCATTGCAGCCTGTCATTTATTTTGACTCCAGCCTTGTGAGAGAAGTTGGGTAGACAGAATTTTTTTTATTGATGGTTGTGTCAGCACAAAGTCACAAGTCATCGTGACTGAAAGTTTGACTTTACTTGGCCATATTTTCAGTATATACCAGAGGTAGTCTCTGTGGGTGTTGAATAAACACAAATATGCCTAAACAGGCACCAGTAAAAGAGATGGCTAGCTACCCTAGCAGACAGGTAGCGGGTCACAGAGTAAAAGGCATCACTACAAGCAAGGTGATAATGCCACCAAGACACAATGGGCCCACTGGAAGTGAAAGAGAAGGAAAAGATTTTAGAAGAAACCAGAAACCCAATCCTAAACAGGAAAAAAAGGAATAAACCTCTTCTCCTGTTCAAAAGACTGGGGAGGAGTGTGAACAGGGCAATAAGTGAATCTCTCTACTCCTATTGAGGAAAAGTAAATATTTAAAAATAAATGAATAAATAATAGAATTTCAGAGTTTAGGTGGAGCTATTAGAAGTATAGCAATGAAATAGTCTATTAGATCAAATAAATTTAGAAATTGTGTGAAAAATTGTCTGTTTTGACTGAACACTTAATATCTCTGGCTAAAAGACCGAATTCCTCTCAACTGTGATCTATTGGTGGGTTGTTCTCTGTCCCTGCCTCAGTGTCAGAACAGATGAATTAGAACAGAGGTCGGCCACATGTGGCACACCAAGCAATTCCCAATGGCATGCAGCCGCAAATGACATCACAAAGGCCAAACCAATAACTACTACAACACAAAGAGGATATTTAGCGCTTTCAATTTTAATATATACTAAATTATATATACTATATAAAATATATTGTAGAACAAGTATATTGACCTTGACTTGTATAAAAATTGTTGACACACTGACTGATTTTAAAACTGAGTTGGCGCATAATTAGCAAAAGGTTGCCGACCCCTGAATTAGAACATTCTACACATTGTGGGCAGTAGAAAATAATGAAATAGTAATAATAATAAAAACACAAAAATGAACTAATTTTAAATTTATATTTACATACCCTCTCCCTCAAGAATGAAGAGAAGGAGTTTATTTCAGTCCCCCGTGCTCCTCTTTATTAGCCTTTACTAACAGAATTTAAATGAAAGCAAAAAATTATATATATATATAGCATAATGAGAAGCCACGTATACTTTCTTAATATGTATATAATATAGAAAAAACAACTGAAATATTCGAACACATTTGCATTCCATATCACGTGACGTCCGCGTCTCGCGACGGATGCTACTTGTAAACAAACTTCTGAAAACAGTCATTTCTAATGAAAGATCGGGGTCGATCTGAAATATCAAATATATATATAAAAAAATATAAATAAATACTTTCATAAAAAAAAACATTCAACTTTTTTAATTTGCAACTTTTCAGTTGTTTTTATATATATATATATATATATATATATATATATATATATATATATATATATAGGGATGTATATAGATCTCAAGAGATTTTGACTTTGTTGTTGACGTCATCCTGAAACATGAGAGAACATGATGATACTTAAAAGAAGAAGTGAAAGCTCTGGAAATACTCAGAGAATTCCACCATTGGCAGCTGGATGCCATTCTCAGATAAAATGTCATAAAATGACCATTTTTCTGTTTTTGCATTAAAAAGTGAACTACTCATAAGAGAAGATTATTTTAAAATGCTAGAAACGTAACCAAAACATTTAGTATCATTTATAGACAGACACCTGACCATTCAGTGATTGTGAACTACTTGACACAAATTCAGAAAAAAATGACATTTAAATTAGCATCCTTGAACTCTTAAAAGGGTCACATATCTCCAAAAGAAATCTGATGCATTTTCAAGAAACTCGCATTAAATATTTACTGAATAAAGTCATGTTTGTCACAAGTTCATATTTATTGAACAACCAGCAAAGTACAATCATCAACTACACTTTTAACAAAAGTTTATCAAGTAGATTTTTTTCCAGTTCAATTCGAAATTAAGTGCATAGACAAAGAAGATTATGCTGAAAAATAAATACGTATGCAACTGTTTTGCTGTGCCTATGTTGGTTAGTTTTGTTTAATGGCATATCAATACCTCTATGGGCTATTTAATGCCAAAATGTAAATATTTAGAACAGAAACTTATAGCTTCAACTACTGATAAAATATATTGTGGACAACTGTGCTATAAAATGTATGGCTGGCAATTGTGCCATAAATACGTATTGTTGGCAATTCTGCCTTAAATACGTATTGTTGGCAATACTGCCTTAAATACGTATTGTTGGCAATTCTTCTGTAAAATGCATAGTTGGCAATTCTTCTGTAAAATGCATAGTTGGCAATTCTTCTGTAAAATGCATAGTTGGCAATTCTTCTGTAAAATGTATAGTCAGTAATTCTGTTCTAAATAGCCCAAAACAATGTAAATAGTGAATGTTTTGGTGTCATTAAACCTTCATATTTTTATAGAAAGCTTTTATTTCTATAAGACTTATGGAAATATTTGCATAGTAAAATAACTCTATGAAGAAATCCAGTTGGTAAATATCATCAAATCTTTAAAGATGTAAAACTTTATTTCTTTGTCATTTAGACACAGGATAACCAGACATGAACGGATCTTCATTTGCTTCCTCCAGGGGGCAAAGAATGACAACAGTCGAGCGAAATGTTGGCTTTTGTGCAGAGATAGGAGAGAGAAGGCATTGAAGGTGGAAACAGGTTTTCACTTAAAAATGCTTCCGTGACACAGAATACCCAATGAATAGGAAGCCATGATGAAGGGGGATAGAAAAGTAACCACCTTAAGTCAACCAGAAAAAAATTTCTCTTAAACTAGAAATATTTACTTGACAAGGCAGAATAATGACTTAGAAAGATTTAGACAGATATCAAAAGCAGTTTTTAAAATAAAAAAATAAAAACTTTAACAATTCTTTTCTTAGAAAAAATGAAAAACACATTAACTTTATTCTCTCTCAAAATATACACTTGTATTTATTTTCTAAAGATTTTATTTCTTTTTTTGCAATATCTAAACCATTTGTTTGTTTTTTAGCGGCACATCAACTCCTTATGGGTCATTTAATCCCAAAATTTAATTTTCTTGGGAGCATTAGGAATTTCTCTCACCAAAATGTGTGGCTGGTAATTTTTAAAAATTATTTTTATATTGATGGTATTTTTATGATAAATTTCTTATACTTTCATAGTGTTTAGACCCCAGTTTGGGGGTTAACTATTTGCCAATAGCTGGAACCCTAACAGGTAGATCTGGGAACAACAGCCATTAAGATGTTGTTCTATGCTCCTCAAAACCTCCTGATCAGAGGCCTTGCTGCCAGATGTAGTTTATCATCATACCCAGGACGACTAAACCATTTGTGTTTCTATGAATAAGTAGCATGTTGCCAAAATGGATGACTACAGTGAATCAGCCATGACCTTAGCCTCAATGAGTGGACCTTCTCTTCCCAAAAGTAGACGAATAACCCCAGTATGTAAAATTTGTGTTAAAGCCAGGTTTGAAAATATGCCTTTTGTCTGATGTCTCTGTTGTGTTGTAAATTGGAAAGCTTGACACACACAGAAAATAAGTAGTAGTTTATTCTGGGGAATAAAATGGTACACAGTTGTGAGCTCAGACTAATGTAATAAACAGTTAATCATTAACTCCTCTCCCTGAGAGAGAGAGACTGCTGTTTAAATAAATCCATCTTGTCCATCTTGTGGGGGTGTTCAGCTACTCCACAACAGTCTCCCTACTCAAAAATAATAAAATCATTTATATTAAAGCACTTCAAAGGAAGCTGGTGCTATCCCAAGTGTGTGAGCTAATTTCATCAATAAAAATTGCTTGCTTGTCATTTTGCTGCCCTGAAAGTCAAGCCTGACAATAAACATGTCAGCATTATAGAAGGAGTCATTTCTTATTGATGTTGTGACTACGAGGGAATGCAATCAGCAGCATCTGGGCCATATTCTCATGAGGGAGGGGGAGGGTCACGAGACCGTAGCACCGGGCCTGATGTTGTTTATGAATTTGTATCAGATTCTGCAGTTTATTGTAAAAAAAAAAACAGCAAATATTTGAAATGCATGAAGAATCCTTGCCTAAGCAGTGAGCAAATCTGCTCCTTGTGTCGGCGGCAAAGAAAATAGAATTCATGGTTTAATGCTGTCAAATATCACAAATTATATGTGAAATTTTATGAAGGATTCTTTAATCAAGAAAGAATCTGTGGCCTGGCAGTGGATGGGATTCTGATGTTAGCAGATGAGAGTCAACTGCACCATGAACCCTACCCTAGTTTGCACTTCCATGCATATTCTATTAATGGGAACTGTGTATCTATTAAATGACTGTCTTCTCTAAGCTGATCAAAGTTAAGTCACTACTTGCATATTTTGTGTACGACATGATGTCAAATGCAAAAGATTATCTATATTTTCTTCTATGATCCAATGTCCCTTCAGGATCGGAGCAATCATGGTTCTCCACAATTTTCTATCCGTTATTGCTCTTAGTAATATCCCCCCCCCCACTCTCGTTCTACCATCCATTCCTACAAGCTTGTGAGGTAGGTGGCCTGCTTTGAGGTGGTTATTAAAATATAAAGTTATTTAATCTGGAATTAAACTCGATTTCGCTAAATATTTTCACTGTGAAAATTGTTCTATTTGGCTGATTCATTCATTTTCTACAGCTTAACAAACATTCGCAGGTTATTCAAATCCAGAAAATATTTTTTAGATTGTAAGAATTTTTTTTTTGAGATAATGTTCTAACGATACGCTTTACTAATTAACCCATATCAGGGGGGAGAAGAAGTGGATTCATACTTTTCCTAAGAGTATTTGCATGTAAGTGAATATAATGAACCCAACAGGAATTGGAACTCTGATTAACTATTCTGAACCAGTATCCATTACACCACCCACACATCCAAGCTTACATCACTTGGTATCTCCAAGTAGTCGCCCATCTAGGTAATGACTAAGCTCAACATTGCTTAACTTTGGCGATTGTACAAGAGCCGGTTTTTCAACATGATATGGCCATAAACCTTCTGATGTGTGTTGAAAAACCTAATGAAATACGTATTTGCAAGGAGAGATTACAAATATTTTCACAGAAATCTAAAATTCAAATGCTTAAGGAAGAATTCAACCCAGAAAAAAAAAAAATCACATTTTAAAGGTTTTCATCTACAGAGAATTTTATTGCTGAAAATTGAATTTTGATTCGATTAAACATATAATCATTTGGAATGGTTGGTAAATAATTTCCAGAAATATTTCCGACAAGATTTCAAGAATAATCAGATTTTCAGGAAAGATAAGTATTCTGGTTTGGTGTCAAAGAGGAATTCTCGTTACCATGAAAGATGTCAAATATAGCAGCTCTTCTAACATTGGTTCCGATTTATTTTAAACAGTGTATTGTAATACATGTCTTCCCACCCCCTCAAATCATGTCAGAATTGAATTTACATTCGAGAAGCTATGTTCAGCATTGATCCGACAAATGACCACCTAGCCACCAAGTGTAGACCCACATTATTGGCCCCGGCTGTGCCTGATATGTGAGAAAACTGCTTGACAGGCAAAATTGTAAATACCAACCCAAGAGGCAGAAAGGGTAGTCTCTCAGACATTACACACAAGATGTAAGGTCCATGTTCCAATGAAGGTCTGGAGCACAGTACACTAATTGGCAAAGTTCAGCAGGAGTTGAATAAAATGTAATGCTATATATGTAAGACTTTCATTTGTAATGTATGATACTATCATTACACATGCATTTTTGTTTTTTTGCTCTGTGACTACCATCTTTGGATTTAGTCATTTTTCAAATAATGAAGCAGTATGGCCCTAGAGAGAAGATAATCCCGACAGCAGTCAAATGTCTATAAATTGAGCATAAGTTAAACACCTGAGATTCTTTCTCAGTCTGAAAAAAATCGTCCCACATTGTTTTGATTCCAGTTAGTACAAAAACGGGGAAAGGCCTGATGCACGTTGACTTGACAAGTGAATGAGAAATAAAATGAAGGCATGTCCTGTTTCCATTCCATTACTCACTCATGGATTCCCTCAGCACAATCTAAGTGAGGGGGAGTGACACCGGAGACAACTTTGCTATTACTTCTCTCATGACAACCTAGAGGACTAGATCTTTGCTTTGGTCAGTAAGAATTCCAAATCTCTAACCCTCAGCACATCTCTACATCACAACACCCCTTTCTCATCAAACTGAACAGGTCGGTCAGAACATGGAAAGTCGGTGAGTTCAAACGTCCCTTCCTTGAAATAGGAAAACTATTTCGGTGCCATTCCCTTAAGTCATCTCTACACAGCACAAATGCTAAATCCACAAAGTTGAATCGCCTTCATTCCATCCATATTCCAATTGTAAGAATGAAGTTTCACTTAGCCATTTCCTCAAGAACTGTTCCTTTGATTTAGTCCATTTAGTTTAACAGCATATCAACATGAAAGGGTTATTTAATGCTGGCAAGATTTTTTTGGATAGGGTCGTATGAATAGAGCATGTATTCTTTGCAAAAGGAATCATTTTGTAGATCAAATTTCATTGACATTATGTCAAGGGGGATTTTGTCAAGAGTCAAATGTATTGTTTTCTCTTCAAAAATTGGTTGCAGAAATATGTAGATAAGCAGACTTGGTAAAGGGTTTTTGTTTATTTTTTATATTTTCCTGTAGAGCCCAATTTCTTTAATGAAATTAATGATGTTACTTGGATTGGTATGTTCAAATAGATCTTTTAAGTTATCCGATTTGTAGAGTTTGCTTTGGGTTTGTTGGAAGTTATATAGTAGAAGGGGTTCCTCAGTTTTTAGTAGATGTTGGTGGGTTATATATATATATATATATATATATATATATATATATATATATATATATATATATATAGTGTGTGTGTGTGTGTTCTCTACAGAGTCTGGCTAGAACCACCTCCTCTCTTCTTATCTTTCTGGGACTTGACTGTCTTTCACTGATGATTGATTGGGTGTTGAGTAGTTTGTTGTTTAGACAGTTGTTCCATAATTGTTGCCATTTTCTTTAATGGTCCTGATTATGGTAGGTCAGAAGTCAGTGTGTGGTACCTTTACATTTGAGAGGACCATCTTCCGTGATTCCTTTGCCATTTTGTCAACCTTTCCTTTTCCTTGTATGTCAATATAGCTTACTATCCAGTATAGGACGATTACAGCATCTTTTTCTTTATAGAGTTAATCCTATTTAATAATTTATTTATTAAGGGGTTTCCCATGTTTTTATTCTTCAGAGCTGTGAGTCTGGATAGTGAACCTGAGAAGATGATGATGAATCTATTTGACCCACTGGATTCTATAAGATCTAAAGTCAAGTGTATGCCTGAGGCTTCTGCACTTAAGATTTAGTATTGTTGGCAATTGTGCTATAAATAAATATGGTTGGCAATTCTACTATAAAATAGATTCTTGGCAATTCTGCTATGAATAGGTACACTTGGCAATCCTGCTATGAATAGGCACACTTGGCAATTCTGCTGTGAATAGGCACACTTGGCAATTCTGCTATGAATAGGTACACTTGGCAATTCTGCTATGAATAGGTACACTTGGCAATTCTGCTATGAATAGGTACACTTGGCAATTCTGCTATGAATAGGTATACTTGGCAATTCTGCTATGAATAGGTATACTTGGCAATTCTGCTATGAATAGGTATACTTGGCAATTCTGCTATAACAGGTAATGTTGGCAATTCTATTATAAAATCTACTGTTGGCAATTCTGCTATAAATAGGCAGCGAGCAAGACAGTAAGAATGAAAATAGTGCTAACAGCTATAAAAGAAAAGAAGTTGTGAAGAGCCATGATTGGACACACACACATCAAAGAAGACATTTCCTGGCAAGAACCTTGTCAATATATTCACCATCTTCTTAAATGCAAAGATGAATACAGTTTTTACGACTTCACTGAATGCAATGTGCATGTGTTCTTGACATTTAAGACGCATTGCGCATGTTAACAGGAAGTCGACAGGAGACATGAAACGCTTTGTTAATTTCCTAGACCAATAAGCTCTTGACACAATAACCAAAGATTTATTGTTTGTGAAACAAAAGTAGTTTAGACAAGAAATTTGACTCCACTGCTTTTGCCAAAGTTAAATCATTTAAAAATATGGCCAACAATAAATTTAAAAAAAAAGAAAGAGTATGTGTGTGCGTATGTATGTCTGTGTGTGCGTATGTATGTCTGTGTGTGCGTATGTATGTCTGTGTGTGCGTATGTATGTCTGTGTGTGCGTATGTATGTCTGTGTGTGCGTATGTATGTCTGTGTGTGCACCAGTGTTTTTATATTTCTAAAAAATTAATGAATTCTAATTTTTATTTTGATATATTTTATTACTTCAAATATTATTTTAACTGGATAGCCATATTTGAGTAGACTTTTAATTTATTTTAAACATTATGTCGTCTATTGGCCTAAAACAAATTTTTTTGATGAGGTTTTCTCAAGTACGCAGACAAGTAGATGAAATCAATACTGTTTAAAACAAATGGAATGTTACTCAAATATGGCTGTCCCATAAAATGAAATTTGAAATAATAATAATGTGTGTGTAGATGTAAAGATAAAATCATAATGGTGAAAAAAAATTGAAATCAAAATCAATAGAAAACATACGTCAAAAGTTGTTTGAAATCCAGTGGAAATTAATATCAAAAAGAAAAAAAAAATAGATATTAGACATTTAACTAATTATTGGTAATTGTGAATGGATTTCTAATTAAAATAAAAAGAAAAGGACAATCATTTAATAGAAGATATTTTAAGCAGTTTATGCAAATTAGTCATTAGCTTATTTGTGTTAAGACTTTTTAACAATAAATAAATTAAAAAGGAAACCTTTTTATATTTTCTTTCGGGGTGAAGGGATACATTTGTGTATGAAATATTGTCTGCTTTTTTTACTTGTTCTATTTACTCAGGAAAGTCCATTTTGGTAGAATGTAGTTTACCAAATTTGCACCTCTGTAACTTCTGTAAAAAAATCAGCTAATTATGGATGCTAGATATATAAACTGATAAATGTTTACCTTAGAAAAATAACCTGGTCATTTCTCTAGGAAAAATGAGTTCTTTTTCTATAGGATTAATGTTCACTAATTATGAAATATCAAAGGAGTTGTGGACGTTCAATATATTTGTTCAAAGAATATGACTGTAAAGACAAAAGAAATTAATTGGTCAGATGTGGGGGCAGGCTTGTTATAGTTAAGGAAAGTTTTACAAATTATAGATGCCAACTTGTTGAAGGCCAAGTAAAATGCAAATTTCAAATCACTTTTCTGCACTATATAAGACGATATTCCTAAACAGAACTATTTTTGATATGAATATCAAAACAATCCTCACATAAAACAGTAATGAAGGACAGTTAATTAATGAAATAAACTTTTTTAAAATCAATATGCAAATTTGTTAAACCTGAAAAGTGATATTGCCTGGAAATCGATAATATATAATAGATATCGAGCTTTTAGTGTGTAAATTACTCCTTGGAGTAGTTTCTAATACATTACTTATCTCTCAGTTGCGTGTCTGTCTTTGGGCATAGTGTGTTCAGGGGCTACTCTGTCAAAAGACAGAGTTGCAACTGAGGAAAATTATACTAAAAAACAGGGAAACAGCTGCCCGAGACCACGCCCTCTCATGGCATCACGCCCTCTCATGAGAGAGAGGGGTCGGTGCTTAAACCAAGGCCAGCGCAACCAATGGTTGCGGGGCTGTGGGTAATTTTTGTTCCTTGCCCGGGTGTTCGCACTCCGGTCCTCACCTTAAAATGACCTTGTGTCACATCTCATCTCAGTGAGGAGACATAATAAATACCGTGTGTAAATTACTATAAAGTAGAGTTGGCGGCTTTTAATCTCAAATTTTGTGAGAGAATTGTGTTATGATTTTTCATTTATTCATATGGATAGAAAAATATCTGTAAAAAGACGCGGGTATGAATTAAAACGAAAGGAAAACTTTTCTTTGCCAGTGCATTTCATTACCTTGAGGGATTTTATTCACAGGTAAATGTAATGGTTTTATTTTACAACATGTATTTATAAACAAAAGTAAAAATAGTAAGTTTCTTAAATTTTTAATTTAAGAAGACTCTAAAATATTCTTAAAGCTGTGTCTGTAATGGTAAACTATGGAAGACACTAAGTGATGTAATTAATTGCATAATAAATGAAAGTGAGTAAATGTTATTGTTATTGAATTTTATTCTTTTAATGTAATTAAATCCATTTATTTGCTTTGGTTTATTGGACATTAAGTTACATCACTTAGCATCTTGAGTTAATGTTCTCCTTGGCATTATCCTTGGCATTAATAATTGAACTTTTTTTCTTTAAATAAACCATGAGAATTTACATTTATTGGCTTCCATCTAATTCCAGAGTTTAGGTTGATATAAACTAGACACAGATTTTGGTAACTGTGAGAAACTCATCTCCTCCCAAATCACACATCCTCAGAAGCAGCCGTCACTCTGGCTTCTGAAGCTGATTTTAAGGAGGAGAGTGGGTGTGTAGGGTGGAATCTTGGGCCCTTTATCTATAGCAGCCATCTGGGGATCCAAATCCAAGTACGGTCTTCAGTGTCTCATCTGTTGGTAGTAGAAGCTCAGCTCTTTTGACCTGTGACTCAAATTCTTTAACCCCTTCTGATCTGCGTAATGTGCTGATAGAAAATTCACCATGTTGTATTTTCATTCAGTTCATTGCTTCAAATATTGTGCGTTTATATCCTGATAAATTGATTTAAATGCTTTTGCTCACTTAACAAAATCGTTGCACTTCAACATTATTTGCTGTGTGTGTGTGTGTGTGTGTATATATATATATATATATATATATATATATATATATATATATATATATATATTTTCAAAAAGTGTGCTTAGCTGTGCCCAAAGCCTTCATCAAAGAATATGTGCTGGTGTCTGGGTTGTCAGTTCCTAGGAACTGAGCTGCTTGACCCTCATACATTGAATATGATGGAAGAATCCATCATATCAAATGCCCCCTTAAGGAACTGTGTTCCTGATCAAACCGAATTCATAAATAATTACATGGGTCACATGACTACATGCCTATCCAGACGCCTTACATTGCACCTATCCAACCACGGCTCCATTAGAACTCATTTACACACACACAAACTTAACCAGGCTCCATCCGAAACATACAAGTAGAAAATACAAACATAATAACCTCATTCACATGGAAAAACAAAGATTAAAATTAATGGAAGCTTTAATAATAAAGAAAAAGCCAACATTCAATAATATTAACTACGAACACAGCCACAATGTGCTGTGTTTGAAAAATAAAATATCCATCTAACTCTTGAAACATACACACAACCCATAAACCCAATTAAAAAGCAAAAATAAAATCATCCTTGATAATGGTTAAAAGTATAGCCGAAAGCGCTTGGAATTATAGAACATTTGGACAGTTTCTACACACTCTGTGTCCAGAAAAGAAAACAATTGTTGGAACACAAGAAAAATTAAATAAAAAAGCTTAACCGCAATACCTTGTCTGTAGTCTTTAATGAAATATGTATAAATGAAGGATTGCTGCCTAAATCTACAATATATATATATATATATATATATATATATATATATTGTCATCCACAGACAGATCGTTTCGCTGTATCACAGCTCATCAGTGTGGGTAGATGTCTGGTTGCCTCTAGCTAGGATCGAAACCCGACTGAATCGGCGTCAGTCGGAAATTCTACCACTAAGCCGTTGGCACACGGCAGGGATGAAGGTGAATTTTAGCGTATTTATTTTTAGATTTAGATAAACACACAGTGACTGACAGTGACTCAATTCTGCCGAAGAGTCATGCTATATTAGCTTTAATAGTCACTGTTTACAAACACACGCTTCACTCCCACAGAGCTCAACCGAAATTAATTTCTCAGGAGCCAATATTATTGTCATCCACATATATATGTGTGTGTGTGTGTGTGTGTGTGTGCACGCATCATTATATGACACATGTACCATCACCCTACTACTATCTTTAGGAATTAAACACACAGATACTACTAGACAAACATAAAAATATCCAGTAAAATCCAGATGCAAATGCATGCACTAACACCACAAGACAAAAGCACCTGAGGTCTACCGACAGAACTCAAAGTACCTAAACATTCTCTTTCCTAACTCATTTCCAACAATTGAAACAGATTCCCATTTGATCCTTCTTCTATCACACAATATATATATATATATATGCAGAAATATAGTCTTAAAGTGTGCTATATTTATGGGGTAAAGTGCTCAATATCAGAGATAGAGCGTGTGTAAATATAAAAGTGGACATGGAAGTCAGCACTTAGAGGCGACAGTCTGTTTCATGCTAGTGCAATCGTCAGGCGATTGCACTAGCATGAAACAGACTGTCGCCTCTAAGTGCTGACTTCCATGTCCACTTTTATATTTATATATATATATATATATATATATATATATATATATATATATATATATATATAGAGAGAGAGAGAGAGAGAGAGAGAGAGATAGATATGGGTATGATAAAAAAAAAACATAACAGAGCTATTAAGTATACATTAGTGAAAACACATAATGTCCAATGCTGATAGCATAACTCACAGTTTCGGACAAATGTGCAATCTTCAGGTGTGAAATGCTGGTGTTAAAGCATTATGAAATTCTATAATGGTCTTAATGGTCAGCCAGTATTTCACACCTGAAGATTGAACGTTTGCATGAAACTCCAAGTTGTGCTATTGATGTTGGATATTATATATATCCATCAATATATATATATATATGTTTGTAAAAATTTCTCAGAATTATCCTGTAGAAAAAGACAATATGTATAAAGGAAAAAAGATAATTTCAAACACAATTTTGATTTTACAAAAAAAAATAATTCACTCAGAAGGAAAATCCTTGAGAGTGCCGCCATTGAATATTATCCAAATATTAATCTATGCCCTGTTTTTCCCCAATCTCACCTTTCCTAACAAAATCACTACTCTTTCAAGTCAACATACACAACAAATATCTTAAGAAATCAAAAGAAAACAGTTGAATCTGTCAATACAATACAAACAATATTTCTACATGTGAAAATATTCTCTTCAAAGAAAGTAATTGACACAATTTTTCACTTGACCATATGAATATACAATAGCTTTTCTAAATTCTAGTGCCAATGACATTTTGTCTGTTGTTTATAGATACTTTGTTTCAATAAATTCATTTCATTTTTTGCATTGAAAAAGTCCAAAACGCATTAGCTAAAACTAGTTTTCTTTCATACATTTTTCTTTTTTCTTCATATATATATATATATATATATATATATATATATATATATATATATATATATAGTAGGCCTCTATTTATCTCATGAGATAATAGTAGTGCCCTATTTGGGGAAACATTCAGTCATTTTGCAAGCAGCATCTGGATGGATATATATATATATATATATATATATATATATATATATATATATATATATATATTGTGGATGACAAAAATATATATATATATATATATATATATATATATATATATATATATTTATTGTGGATGACAAATATATATATATATATATATATATATATATATATATATTTATTGTGGATGACAAATATATATATATATATATATATATTTATTGTGGATGACAAATATATATATATATATATATATATTTATTGTGGATGACAAATATATATATATATATATTGTGGATGACAAAAAAATGTGTGTATATATATATATATATATATATATATATTATATAACAAAGGGCAGCTAGTGTCACTAAAGTTTCATGCTCTTGAATGCATTCCAGTCACCTGAAGATCACAAGATCATAAAACTTGAGTAGTGACTTGAGCTGTCCTTTGTTGAGTGTTGATGTTATGAAGAGTTTTTTTTTTTTTTTTTTTTAAAGCTCTGCCTAAATCTGGCATGGGCAACCTTTTCCAACCAGTGAGCCACATGTGATAGGGTGGGCCACACAAGTCAAAAGGATTCAAGCTAATTTTTTTCAAGGTGCCTTAACATTTTAACTACAGAAAAACTTAAATGTAAATATCTGCCTTGGAAATAGGAAAAATTTGTTTTTCTTTTCTTTGGAGACAAGATTTTTGAATAATTAAAGAAAATTGAAATCTTGGTATAATATTAACACAGATAACAGTGTGATTAGTACACACTGCTTCATGTGATTAATTTCTAAATTATGCACATGAAAATACAAAAAACAAGTTTTTTTTAACAAAAGTTATATTTCTTCTCTGGACAAAAAAATTATGAACCTTTCCTGTTTCTAAAGCAAAATGTATTTGAGCTTCCCTAGTGAAAATCAGCAATGGTTTAAAATTATGAAAATGTCACTGTTGACAAAAGTTTACAAGTTCAAAAGACATTGCACTTAATCATTGTTTATGTATGAGAGACAGTGTGAGTGAACAAGTGAGAATGAAATGAAACAAACCAAATTTTAAGAAATGTTATTTTCTTCATAAAATGAGGTGTGGTGCTATTCAGAAAGCGAAATGGGCCACATGTGGCCCATAACTGGTCTAGATAGTCTAGGCATTGAGCACTTTAATTTAATGTGTAGGTAGGGGTTTGCTTTTTGTTTTTTTTTTTCTTTCCTTTTTTGTGATTTTTTTTTATCTAACATCTTAGGTCTTTTGGCAAGTTGACTGTTAGCCACACAAATATTGCAGTTTTTCAAATATATATATATATATATATATATATATGAGAGAGAGAGTGTGTGTGTGTGTGTGTGTGTGTATTGGGACAGCAGATCACTATTTAAACATATATTGTTAAACATAACAGACAATGGATGTCTATTATGTCTGATCCTGAGCCGTTCTAATGTTCGAATGTTTGCTTTAATTTCTGGTGAAAATAAAGACAAAAATTGTCCAACATTTGGATATTTTTTTTTTATTAACTTGTCCTAAGTTTTGGCTCACATGAACCATCCTCAAAGTGGTTATACAGACATGAAATGAAGATATCCACTGTCAAAGATGATATTTTGTTATTTTGACATAGAAAGTTTCTATGCGACAATAATAGTCCCAGAATAGAAGATGTAAGTTCAAGATGCGGTCATATCACATCATGCCACGTGATAGACCAAAAGTATTACAAAGTAAAATGACATGAAAGTAGATTTAAAAAAAAAAAAACAACCTTTTTCTCATTGACATTATGAGATGTTATAAAACTACCAATTATCATGCAATCATTTTATATACAAAAAGGGACACAGTTGACATATTCTAAACCCCAAAGACAGAGCCACTTTTAACCCCTTGAGACCTGACCAATGCTTTACCGCTGGTAGAGAAAAATGACTTAATGCCCAGACACCAGTTGAATGATGGAGAAACACTTGTAACTATTTTTATATCTACTGTGAAACATTATATATCAATTATTTGCAAATTTTGACTCCGGAGCTCATGTAGAAGGGTTAAAATTGTTCAGGAATGCACATCTCAAAGGGTTAAAATGATAAATGAGTAATTGTGGTCATGTTCTAATTAAATATAAAACTAAAAAATAGAGTTAAGAGAATTGATTTTTTTTTTATGAATGAAACTTCTAGATCTGGGTCATTTGATGTAGGTGAATGACTTTACCAATAAGTCATTCATCTCTGTATTTGTATTCGTTGCTTGGTGCCAAAATTAAACTAGTCCCCTGGCTAAGTTAGTTGTTGCCAAAACCTGCTCCAGTTCATTTACTCCCTTTTGCTGACCTGACATGTAAACTACACAAAACCCAGCAACTTCCAACTGAAGTTTTTAAAGTGTTTCTAATTTTGTGCCAGTAAGCTTTTTTTTTTTTTTTTACCTTTCTAGTTACTGATGAAATCACTAAAATTATAATAAAACCTTTTTTATTTACTATAAAATGCAATTGGTTTTCCTGTTGAATTTGCTTTTCTTCATCTTCTTTCTTTTGTTGCACACATGACAATAGTTTCAGTTAAAACAAAGATTTTCTCTTTTTTGCTTATTATTGTAATTCTATTTTTTTTTTTTTTTTACACAACATTCAAGGTCTTTTTTGTCCATTCTTCTCCCCCCTCCCAACAATGAAGTCACCCATGATCTTTACTGTTTTTAATTCAGCTGCTTGGAGTCCACAGATCTTTTTTGTCTAACGATGAAATTTATCAGAATAGTATCTTCAAAGTTTGAGACACCCACAGCAAAAAAAAAAAAAAGAAAAAAAAGAAAGGCTACTGGATACAGAAATCTCCAGGGAGTCTCAGACAAGCTGTGGTTATTGTTACTGATATTTCTTTGGTTGGTATGGGTCTGTTGATTTCATTTGAAGACTAACCATTTTCAAATATAGCAACACTTGAGAAGATTGCTGAGAATGAGGCTTGTTGAAAGAAAGAAGATGCCCTGGATAGAATTGGTTGTAAACAAGACATGGTTATCTGCCAAGAAAACCAGTAATGGCACATTTTATCAAAAAGGTTGATAATGTTTAACCTTAAAAACAAATTCTTGAATTTCTGATAAAGTGAAGTATTTTGTATGAAATGATTAAATTCTTTAAATGAAACTTCAAAGATTTTAAAAAGGAATTAAATATTGTGGTGTTTATCATTGAAAAATAACAATTATTTTTTAAACACTTGAAAATATTCATGTATAATTTTGTCAAATATTTTCTTGCAATCATCTACGGAAAACATTTCACACAGCAAATATTGAGAACGATTGTCTCACAGTTGATTTGCATATAATGAACTTATTCATCATTGGGTGTTCTAATAGTGTTGTCTTGTGTCAGACTATGAATAAATACTTGTTTGTGTGTACGTGTGTGGTTGATTTTTGACTGCAGTGGCTCTATTGGACGGGCATATCCTGCTGCAATAGCTGCAAGGAAAGGCCCAGGAAGATGATGATGATGATGATGTTCTCTTGAAATTCTAATTTAATGTCTTTTCTTCTCAGTACCGGATCAGTTTGTATTGTCCATTAGCGAAGGCCATTGATTTAAATTCCTACTATTTCCAGGTTACCTCCACCCTATCAATGACCAGTAGACAGTTCACTGAATAGTCAAATGCTTTAAATGACAACAGTCTGGCATTGTCAATATTTGACCACCTAGTGTGGATGTATATTACGAGCTGAATACTTATGGTTTTTTGTAAAATTAAAGACTTTGGCAGCGGTAATGAAGCTGCTCTGCTCCACCCAGACACAAGTGGTGCTGAAAAGTTCTGATCAATTGAGTGTTTTTTTTTTTAATGGCTTATCCACCTTTTTGAGGCTATTTAAAACCAAAAAATATTTTTGGTTAGTAATAATTTTTGGCAGATAATAATAATTTTCTGATACAAATTTTACAATTTAACTCGTATCTAGGAGGAGGAGAGGCAGATTCATATCTTTCTCAAAAATATTTACACATAAATTAATCTATGAACTTGACTGGAATTTGAACTCGACTCTCCAACTTCTCATTCTGAACCTTTAGCCATTACACCATCTGTAATATCCAGGATGACAGCACCTGGTATTACCCAGTGGTCACCTATTTAGGTACTGACCAGGCTCAACATTGCTTAACTTCGGTGATCAAATGAAAACTAATATTTCAATGTGATATGGTCTCAAAAACTGACCATATATAAGATATTTTTTTTAAAGGATTTTTGGGTCAAGAGCCTTTAAAATGCTGTGTGTGTGTGTGTGTGTGTGTGTGTAAAAGAAACGTTTTAATGAGGACAGAATCACTGACCCTTATAATTCTTAGTATGCATGATGGAGTTCCATGTAACTGACTCTGTGACTCCTGATGGAAGGTTCATAATGGAAAGGTTGCTTTCAAGAGTTCTCAGATAGCAAACAAAAAAACTGAAAAGAAGTGTTTCAAAAAAGTCATGATGTGAAACTTCCAGACTATAAAGGCGACAGACATGACCTCACCTGTAATGTTGGTGGTAGATCTTGATTGAATTAAACAAAAAAAATTTAGTCAGTTGCAGAGTAATTGTACCAGTGTACCAACCAACACTGAGATGGCATTAAATACTGATAATTCATGTCATGTT
>OZ038479.1:142294853-142337353 GCA_964036315.1 Acanthosepion esculentum | reverse complement strand
TAGTCTTAAAGTGTGCTATATTTATGGGATAAAGTGTTCAATATCAGAGATAGAGCGTGTGCAAATATAAAAGTGAACATAGAAGTCAACACTTAGAGGCAACAGTTTGTTTCATGCTAGATGCAATCGTCAGGCAACTAAGTCGCCTCTAAGTGTTGACTTCTATGTTCACTTTTATATTTATATGTATATAAAAATATATATATTATTTACATTATTCGGACTATTGTCCTCATCTTTGTCGCCATATTTATTACAACGTTTCGGCCGTTGTATGCTCCGGCCTTCTTCAGTTGGTTGGAATGTAAAACTGAACCCTTTATTTCACTAACTGAGGTAGACTGTTCTAGTTCCACGTGCCATGTTCAATGGATGTTAGTTATCAGTTATCCCCTGTTAATTTCCATCTGAAAGTTCTCCACTGCCTTAGCCGGGTACTGAACTCACACTCTTTGGGTTCTGTCACTGGATCTATCTAACGCCTTTATCCACTGTGCCATGTGTCCTTAGTTGAACTTTTGTTGATTTTATATATAAAATCAACAAAAGTTCAAGTAATCTGATTGATTCAAGAGTTTTATATATATTCTTCTTCATGTGCTGTATGCATTCAAGATGTAGGCAATAATGACCCTCCACATCTTCATGTCCCTTGTAGCTCTTAATAAATTGTCTTTTTGCTATCTCTCCCAAACCCTGTTCTACCACCCATTTGCTCAAGCTCATCAAGTATGTTACGTGCTGCTTTTCTCTGTCTCTTTTTTCCTCAATCTGTCCTGTGAGTATCAGATTTCCAAGCCCTGTTTCCTCATTATGTACCCCAGAAATTTCAACTGCTTCTTCCTGATATTAAGTATAAGTTTTTTTTGTTTCCATTTTCTCTAAAATCTTCTTGTTGCTCACATGTTCGGTCCATGGTATCCTCAGCATCTTTCTGTAGAAATACATTTTTGCTGCCTCAAGTTGCTTCTTCATCTTTGCAAAGATTTTCCAGCATTCACTGCTATATAGCATGACAAATATCATCTAACAATTCATTACACTTTTCTTTGTTTCTAACAAATTTTTTTTGCCTCTTAATATTTTGCTTAGCTTTTGGAAAGCATCTTTGGCCATTCCAATGCGTCTTCAGACTCGGCATTGAATTTTCTCTCCTCTGTTAGAACACTTCTCAGATATTTAAATTTTTGTACTCGTCTGATTTTGGTATCCCCGATTTGTAATTTTCATTTTGAGCTGTCCCTTTTGCTGACAACCAGGCATTCTGTCTTTATGTGGGTTTATATTTAATCATTCCTTCCCTCTTTCCTTCTCTACCGTCTGTAAGAGTTTTTGCAGTTTCCTTTCCATGTCTGCTATAAACACTGCGTCATCTGCATATCTTAAGTTGTTAATATCAAGGCCATCAACAACAAATGCCAGCAGGACATCTAATTCTCCCAGAATCACCTCATTGTATGGGTTGAACAAGTCCGGGGAGAGGTTTCTATTTTTGTGTATCTGCTGAACACATTTTCTATCCGTATGCAGGGGGGGGGGTTGCAGCCATTATAGGGTCTTGATTATTCTGATATCATTCCCAAATATGTCAAGGCTGATGAGCAGCTCGAACAGGTGTTTGTGGTGTACTTTATTGAATATCTTCACATGTTCTATAACGCACAGGTAGACATCCCTCTGCATTTGCATGGCTAGTTATTTTGTAAATATATGTACACACATTCAAGCATGGAAATGGTGTGTTGAAAGTTTTTGTTTTTTTTTTTTAAAGTAGAAAGGCACTCACTTGAATTCCAGCCACACTTAGTACACAAAGCTCAGAATAAAGACTTCTACTAGTATTCAAAACAGTACACACACACAGAGCAACAAATCTTAGACATGAAAGAAAATTAACACCTAAAACATCCACCCTTGAAAATGGTTAAAATGGATGAAAGTACTTGGGACAATGGACAATTTTTGCACTCCCTTACTCCCAACAAATCCCAAAAATGTAAAAGTGTTGGAAAGGCTAAAGAAAGGTTGCTATATATATATATATATATATATATATATAATGAAATGGACAAAGTCCAACAATTATTTTAAGACATTTTTTTATGTTTATACATTCTTTTTATGAAAACAAATATTTAAGTAAATGCTCTGTTTATAATAAACAGTATTAGTAACATTTACCAGCCTGAATGTCCGAGAAATTTTCATAGAAAATATTCGTCCTCTGACAGGTTCAGATCCTGTCGGAGGACGAATATTTTCTATGTATAAACATAACAAATGTCTTAAAATATATGCACACATGGTATCAAAAAGATAGAGCACATTTCACTCATAAGTGAATCCATTACATTCACTTATGTGCAAATACCCTTGGGAAAGGAATGAATCGTCCTCTTCTCCCCACCAGGTATGGATAATTAGGACAGGCTGGGTTCTATAGCCTTGGATGGCAACTGGTCTATCGCAGAAAGAAATGGCAACCTAGTGTGTGTGTGTGTGTGTGGGGAAATCTGCCTCGTCAGTCATGTATGAAAAGATACATGATTGCCTAATTGTGTATCATGCACATGGCATATAACTGACTGAAGAACCAGAAACCCATTAAACACATCACTGGATAGGAAAAGTTTTGGAGTTGATTATTTTAAGGTTACACTTTGAAAATTGCAGGACACAAAACAATATATATATATTTGATATTTCAGATTGGCCCCGAAAACAAACTTCTGAAAACAGCCATTTCTGATGAAAGATCGGGGCCGATCTGAAATATCAAATATATATATATATATATATATATATATATATATATATATATATATATATATATATATATATATATATATATATATATATATATATAAAAATAGAAATAAATACTTTCACAAAAAAACATTCAATTTTTTTTTTTAATTTGCAACTTTTCAGTTGTTTTTTCTATATTATATACATATTAAGAAAGTATATGTGGCTTCTCATTATGCTATATATATATATATATATATATATATATATATATGTATATATATATATATATATATATATATATGTATATATATATATATATATATATATATATATGTATATGTATATGTATGTGTATATGTATATATATATATATATATATATATATATATATGGGAGAGAGAGACAGCACACAAAATAAAGATTGAGAATGTGAGAGAAAAAATAAGAGTTAAGTATAAGGAATGAGTGAGAGATATAAAGAGATTGGTTAATTTTTGTATTTTTTGGCTCCTCAAACCTTTGGGAGTTCTTTAAAGCTGAAACATATTTCAGATTATAAGACCAAGAACATTTTTTTTGGCAAGTGAATATTGCATTAACAATTTTTGAGATATAGCAATGACTTTTTTTTTTAGATACGAGTCCTACTATTTATCCCATAACTGGGGGGAGACAAGATGCATTCATACATTTCTCAAGAATATTTGCACATAAGTGAATGTAACAAACCAGACTGGAATTTGAACTCAGATCTCTGATTTCTCATTCTGAGCTGCTATTCGTTTCACCATTTCTACATCCCAGACAGAAAGTAGAACGAGAGAAACTTGGATGATAAACAAAAACAATCTTCTCAATGGAACAACAGGCTCTCCAGACTGCAAATGAGGTTGAAGAATCAGAAATTCAAGCACTTGCACATACATATTACTTGCTATTCTTGCAGCTGTGTCTATATTCATCAAATAAAAAAAAATCTATGCAATGCCACACAATAGGCCCCACCGTGCCATAGATAAACCTGTTGTCTGCACTTCGACCTTTTCTACTTATTCTTCAGACAAGTGAAGAAGAAAAAAAATTCAGAGCAAAGAATGTGGCAAAGAGACAATTATTTCAAAGATCTTGCTTCTTTGATAGACAAGCAAATGTTTTCTTTGCAATCTGTAAAAATTGTCATCTTCATCACAATGACATTAAAATAATTCTTTAATAAATTCAGAAAACAACAAGAATAGAGATCATTTCCACAATTGATCATGTAGACAGATTTGTGCTCTCACCCTCAAAGGAAGCTTTTAGCAGAATGCAACCCATCTCTGCCCTCCAAAACCACACACACTCAAGGCAGTCACATACACAGAATCTAAGACAGAAAAGCAGCAAAACATTTTATGCAATATTAATTTCTTTCTTATGTTCTCAAGCAGTGATATATTGACGACGTTCTTCATTGTGTTGGGTACAAATCATTCCTTCAGAGATGTTGAATGGAAAAAAAATCAATAAAATCTTTTAGAATTTGCACTGCCTATTTTGCCAGACAGGATTTCTTTCTTTTTTTCCCTTCCATTTTGCCAGACAGGATTTCTTTCTTTTTTTCCCTTCCATTTTGCCAGACAGGATTTCTTTCTTTTTTTCCCTTCCATTTTGCCAGACAGGATTTCTTTCTTTTTTTCCCTTCCATTTTGCCAGACAGGATTTCTTTCTTTTTTTCCCTCCCATTTTGCCAGACAGGATTTCTTTCTTTTTTTCCCTCCCATTTTGCCAGACAGGATTTCTTTCTTTTTTTCCGCTTCCATTTTGCCAGACAGGATTTCTTTCTTTTTTTCCCCACTTCCATTTTGCCAGACAGGATTTATTTCTTTTTTCCCTTCCATTTCTCTTTTTGTAAAACAAAAAGTATGTTTTTTTTCTTCTTCTTTTTAGAAACATTAGTTAAAAATTATTTTGAGATTGCATTTCTATAAAGAATACAAAAAGAGACAAATACAGGTTTATAGCCATAGGAGAGGACCACACAAAAAGTAAATGACCATTCTGAATTTTGTTGACAGAAGGTTACAAAAGTTGAAATCTGACAAAAAAAAAAAAAAAAAAAAGAAAAAAGAAAAGAAAAAGATCAACATACAGTAATCATTATAAAATTAAAGTGTATATTTTTATTTTAAAGGCACATTTCTTAGGACAATTTCTTCCCAAGAGCTGATGCATTGTGGAACAAACTCTTAAGAGGAAGCTTCCCGAATCACTACAATTTTAACCCCTTCAAGTTCAGTGTCAACTGTTATTTATCCTATATATCTTCATAATGTGTCATATCTACCATACATATCTTTATAATTCATTATGTCCATAAAGTAACCATTCAGTAACCCTCTACTTTGTGTGACACTTGGGCCTTGTATTGAGCAAACAATAGTTAAATCAAACAAACTGATATATTATTCTTGAGAATAATATAGCATTGGATATTGTCTGCTCAATTGAGTTTTTTTAAATAAAGAATTTGCTGATTTTCAAGAAAGGTAGGTCCTCCCCACTTGAAGGACAGTAACAGCACAATTGCCCTTGTACCTTACTAAGTAACTATCAATCTAACTAGCACTTAGTACTATTTTCAAACCGGCACTGACATATAGTAGAATGCAATACAACCTGTTTTGTGACATATTTTTATTTTATTGTCTTGAGGGCTGTCAATTAGATCACTCTGTAGAGCAGATCATCTGACTGAAACCATGAAAAATTATTATCCGTCTTTTTATTTCCAGTAAATGGCAATTTGCCATTTTCCCCAAACAGGCCAGCACAGCCAGGCAACAATGTTATAACAATGCAACAGGAACATTTTTAATCTAACAGGTGGAGAATAGATTAGCTAAAATTGGAACAAAAATAAAAAAGAAACATAAATAGACTAATGGAAACAGCATATTTCTTGACATACAAAGGACACCTAAAAAGAGAAAAAAAAAGACATTCTTTTTCTTATACTACAATGAGAAAGTTAATAATACAAGATTAGCACCTAAACATCCTTGTTCAACACACCAGTCTGTTGATGAGTCTAGAATCATATAATAATTGTGACTCCCCACCTCGTTGGTTTGATTGACTGTTACACACTGCCAATACCTCATAAATAATGAACAATTTCATTTTGATTACATGGACCCCCTAAAAAAAAACAGAGATGCTATTTGGTTTCAATGAGAAATTATATATATATATAGTTGGGTGGCAACTTGTCTAGAAGGAATTTAAAACCTTATGTTCCCCAGGGAATTTAAAGGCATAATATATATAACACACACACTTCAGCAGCAAGAGTATACATTACCAGGTTGGTGACACTCATAAAATAACCAAAATAGATCACAGTAACTTAAAGTCAAGACAGTCTTTCCCAAGTCAGAAATACATGAGGCCTACAAGACAGGAATCTTAAAAGCAATTCATAATATTAAATATTTTTCCATGATTGAGAATATTAACAAGTTCTTGTGTTTAAAATGATTCATAAACACAATAATTATTAGAAACAAACTGTAAATTGCACCCCAAACTCATTTTATTCTTATTCTGTAGGGTAACAGAGCATGGGAAATAGCAGACGGTGTCCACCCATCTTGTTGAAGAGGAATGCATTCCAGAAGGCTATGTGCAAAATTTATTAACTACTTCTCAAGGGTCCAAAGTTCTGAAATTAATATTTTTTTCTTTTGTGATTTCACACGTTTTTCTTACGTAACTTAATTTCTTTTTCTTGTTTGAAAATATTACAATAAAAACGTGGTATTAAAAAACAAAACAAAAAAAAACTCTAGGGAACATAGGAAACAAGTGAAATAAAATACCTCACCTGCCAACCTTGGACAACTACCACCACCAAACCACAATCTCCCTACCACCACCAGAAGTGAAAAGGAGTAAAAGGAGGAAAAAAAGGGGTAGTAGAAGATGGATTCAGAATAAGAACTCCATTCAGATGTCAGTAAATTTGCAGACAAAATGGCACAGGCACTGTTATAGAAAAAACTCTTTTCATATTTTATAAAAAGTTTTAATTTCATTTTAAGTTAAGTTTTTGTTCCTGCAATTTAACTTGAAGGCCAAAACATAAAAATGACATATTACAATTAATATTTTTGCATCAAACATATCGGCCCAAAGAATTGTATTAAAATGTAAACCTAAATTGGTTGCAATCTACTTCAATAATGCATATTTGAACCCTTACACAACTGTTTATTTTTCCCCCTCTCAATATTCTATTAAAAGGATTTAAATTCTTTCATTTTTTGATCATGAACCAAAAGTGGATTGATGAATTGATTATTTGTTTATGGTTTATCAACCTTTTGAGGGTTATTTAAAGTCAGCAAATATTTTGGGATTTTAAGAATTTGGGGAGGGAAGATAATGATTTTCTAATACAAGTAATACTA
The DNA here is from genome assembly GCA_964036315.1 of Acanthosepion esculentum. Classification (NCBI taxonomy): domain Eukaryota; kingdom Metazoa; phylum Mollusca; class Cephalopoda; order Sepiida; family Sepiidae; genus Acanthosepion; species Acanthosepion esculentum. The sequence goes on along the minus strand of OZ038479.1, from coordinate 142,330,151 downwards.
TTTAATTCATAGCTGGGGGGAGAAGAGTTAAATTCCTTCCTTCCTTTCCCAAAGGTCTTTGCATGTAAGAGAATATAATGAACCCAGCTCTCCAATTTTTCATTCCAAGCCATTATCCATTACACCACCTGCACATCCACACTGACAGCACCTGGTATTCCCAAGTGGTCACCAAGTATAAGCAAATACTTATTAGCTACCATTTTATGAAATTCAAACCAATTGGCAATTAGCTGATATTTTGCCAACAATTCCAATAAACAATCTAAATAAATTGTACTTATTATTTTTGTTGTCAATTCTCAAGAACAAAGAAAATGTTTAAATTCACATTCATATATTTGTTTTATTACAATTCTAAGCATTGTTTTTTAAAACAAACATTGCTGAAGAGTGATGGCTTGGTTTGGTTTGTTTAACAGCATATCAACACCTCAATGGGTTATTTAATGCAGACAAGATTTTTATTGCTGGTAATATTTTTTTCTTCAAAAATGTATTGCTGGTATTAAAACCTATTTTTACACTTTCATTTGACCCCAGTTTGGCAATTAACTATTTGCTCATAGCTGGGACCCTAACAGGTGCTACCACCACAGGGTCAGGGTGGACCTGGGAACACCAGTAATTAAGGGGTGGTTCCATGCTCCTCAAAACCTTCTGATCTGAGGCCTTGCTGTTGGATGTAGTTTATCATTGCCAAAGAGTGAAGTTAATTTAAATAAAAGTGTCCTTTTTTTGTGGGCAGAAGGGTCCATGTTTGCCACATTAAATCTTGAACTTGTTTTCTAATTTTATCCCAACTTTAGTACACAATGCAGTAACATCAACATTGTGCAAGATTATTTGAGGTCATTAAGTGTTTTGAGATTGCAACAATAAGTCATTGCAGTTTTTAAAACATTTCACAATGTCCATCATTTCCTTTGTATCATTGTTAGAAATCAAACCATCAAATTCACATCTCTATTTAAGCTGTTATAACGACTTTCTAAAGGACTATTTTGTTTAGCACTGTATTTTTAAAATTTTAGAATGTCTCTTGAGTGTTGAGTTATTACTGTAATATCAAATCTTTTCCATCCTGAACAACCACTTGTCTCGATCCTTTTGTACTAATGCAAGTGTCCCCCAGGGCTCTATCCATGGTCTGATTTTCTTTTTAATTTTCATTAACAACCTTCCCCAATGGCATTTGTTCTGAACATGGTATCTATGCTGATGACACTACCATTTATTCCTGTCGCAATACTAAGTCTGAAAAGGTCACTTTGGTGGCTGATGTCAGTCTGTTGTTAACTGGGACAAAGAATGGCTTGCTAATTTTTAACCCCTTGAAAACAACTCTACTCTCTATTAATCATCTGAGACACCCCCTTTCTACCTTCAACCAGCATGGCTGATGCTAACTTCCAAGAGAGTGACCTGTTGCGCCTTCTTGGGCTAAAATGCTCGGCTGACATGAAGTAGAAAGACTATATTGAAACCATTGCCAGTTCAGCTGCTAAGAAAGTTGGTTTACTGTGTTGTGCTAGACAATCTTTCTCTCCAGAATCTGTCTTACATATCTATAGATCTACCATTTGTCCCTGCTTAGAATCTTGCTGCCACATATGGTCTAGTGTTCCTTCTATATATCTAGAGATTCTTGATAAAATCCAAAGAAGAATCAGCAATATTATTGGTCCTGATCTGGCGTCTCGGCTTCAGTCGCTTTCTCACAGCCATAAGGTAGCTTCCCTGTACCTTTTCTATAAATATTTTCATGGTAATTGTTCAAATGAGCTCCTTGCTATGGTACCTAGACTTTATGAATTTAAGTGCAGTACTAGACTGGCAACGAGGTCTCATCACACTTGTAGAGTTGTAATGTCAATTGTTATGTGCTGTTCTCCCAATTACTCTCCCTTTGTTCCTGTTCCTTAGTAATGTTTCTATTTTCTAATTCTTCCACAACTGGTAAGCCCTTGTGACTTAGTGGCTTTATTGCCTTGCTTGGGGTAAACTTACAAAAGAAAAAAAGAAGAAATTCTATAAAACAGAATTGAACCGAGTTATCTAACTACTGCAGGTTTGAATAGTGAAGAGGTAGAATAACTAATAAAAGAAGGTTCTTGAGCTGGGTTACAAACGAGGGTAATAAATGGATTTTAGAACAAAGCAGAAGCTAGCTACAAAAAAGTATAATTTACATCCCCCCCGCCACCGAACATGATATGACTCCCAAAAATCAGATAAAACTCAAAGCAATAACCATACATAACAATTCTTCTTCTGTTGTTGGTTAGTCATTAAAAATAAATGAAACTGATTAACACCCTATGATTCATTAATCTGTGCACTGCACTTGTGAGGATTGCCTCTTGATGAGCGCTATTATCACCCCCCCCCGTATTAACCTTGTGTTATGAATCTTAATCTTTAAGTCAAATCCAGAAAAGTTGAAAGCCAACTTGTAAAAAATCTATTAAGTGTGCGCAAATGTTTCCAATGAAAAACTGGTTTTTCAATTGCGTATTCAGTTTTGATTGATTCATTCATTTTCTAAGGATTATCAACCCATTACATGTTATTTAAAGCCAAAGAATAGTTTTTTGAGATAATGATTTAGTGATACCAGTCTTACTAATTAATCCATAGCTGGAGGAAGAATATATTGGATTTATATCTTTTCCAAGAGTATTTGAAGGTAAGTTAATATAACAAGTCCCACTGGGATTGGAACTCAACATACCAATTAACAATTCTAAGACATTATCCATTCCATTTGCATATCTAAGCTTACAGCAATTGTTCTTCACAAGCTGTTACCCATCTTGGTACTGACCAGATTCATGTTGCTTAACTTTGGTGATTGTATGGAAACCAGTGTTCTGTGATGTGGCCGTAAGTCTTGTATTCAGTTTTAAGTAATAAAAAAAAAACTGGCTGCAACTTTTGCACACAAATAAATACATCATAAACCGTAATTTTTTTTTTTTAAAGCAATTCTGTCAAATTGTATGATTTTCTTTGTTTCGAGGTGCAAAATACAATCTTGTTAAAGTAGAATAAAAAAATTAAGCTATTTAAGTCTGATAGGGACTAAAAAAAGTAGTGTGGCATAGAAAAATTAGAGTGACAAGATTGAGGTCAAATGTCGGAAGAGAAAGTTTGTAACAAGAATTGATTGTTCAAGGTCAAGGCTACATTTGTGAGCAGTAAGTCATCTATGAAGAAACAAAAAAAGAACCATGGGAATGATGAATGATGATGATGATAATAATAATATCCTGACTATTCTAATTTTTGTAAATTGGTTTAGTTTGTTTAATGGCATATCAACTCCTCATGGGTCATTTAATGCCAAAATTTTATTCTCTTGTGAACATTGGTAATTTTTTTTTTTTTAACTATGAAACAGTATTGCTAGTAATTCTTTTAAATGTATTTTTATATTTTCATGTTTTGATCCCAGTTTTTTTTTGGGGGGGGGGTCACTATTTTCCCATAGCTGGGACCCTAACAGGTGCTACCACAACAGGTCAGGGTGGACCTGGGAACAATTAAGAGGTGGTTCACTCCTCCTCAAAACCTCCTGATCAGAGGCCTTGCTGCCAGATGTAGTTTATCATCATACCCAGGATGATAAATTGGTTCGTAAGCAGAAAGAAGTCAAAAGAGAGCAGGAGGAGGCACCTAACACACAATACACAATGTGAAGGAATTATAATTTATCATCAGTACAGGTGACTTTGCATATTTGGATAGTTTTAAATAACTCTTTATAGCGAAGAAAACGGGGATTTACCTCGCCAAACTAAGCAACAGCGAACTGCGTGTATTTTACGACAGAAAAGCTGGCGAAAAAGAAAATTAATTACCAAACAAAAGGGCACCTATTCCACATGACATGCTGAAGACGAAATATTTGAATTAACCCCCCCCCCAAACAAGTCTTACACAGGAGTCGCAATAAACGTACTTTGATATGCAAAATACTGGAGATCGTCTCTCAGCTGTCGACAAATGGAAAAAATGTTCACCCGATAAAAGCAGTTGGTGTTCTCGAATCTGGTGATTGAAGCATTTTTGGCTACCACGTTTGGTGGAGAACGAGTTATTTTTTCTGACTGGTTACACGCATTGTGCTTTGTGAGATAGTACCGGCGAATTGAGTTTTCGGCATTTCTTTCTGCCTCCGATATTCAAGTCTGTACTTACAGAGATCTGTTCTTTGTGTTGTGGAAGTAATCTGTGACAAATATTTCCTTTGCTTTCAGAACGATTACGCTCTTCATCTCAGAAAGTCAGACAAAAATTGCTGAAGATTGTTTGAAAGGTTTAGAGAAATTGACTTTGGTTAAAGAGGAACAGGTCAGCTTACTAAAGATAATCCATTCTGGTCTGAATTGCCACTGTTGCATTTGAAGAATCAGCTGAATTCAACCATTCAATGTTATTCCAACAAAAACTTGGAAAGATGTCTAAATATAGAAATGCAGTTCTCATAATTTGATGAAAGCTGATTGAAAAAGCAAGATGGATGGTTTGATTTGGTTTGTTTTACAGCATAATTAAGAGGTGGTTCCACGCTCCTCAAAATCTCCTGATCAGAGGCCTTGCTGCCGGATGTAGTTTATCACCTTACCTAGGACACGCAAGATGGATGCTTTGCTTTCTTATGAATATATCTCACCATTTTGGGATATATCAGATGAGGAAAAAATGGATATTTTACAAGAATATAAAATGGCGCAAAAAGTAGAGTGGGCCATGTCATGGCGCTGACATTTACAACTTTGAAAAATTGCTTTACCATTTCTGGACAATGACAAAGAGCATTATCTTGCATAAAGACCAATACAGAAGACACACTTACAGAGAGAACAACTTGATGATGATGATGATGATGATTTTTTATTATTAATAATAATAATAAATTATTAGCTATATTGAAAGTTTCTTATATAACCTTTAGTATGAATTTTAATACCTTACATTTTCCTATTTTTTTTTTATTTGCTAAGTAACGTAATTTCAATTTTATTGTAAATGCGTTCCAGTTATAACGTTATTTTGTTTCGTTTTTACTTCTAGTCAATTTGTCTATTTTTATCGTTAAATTTTTTTAAGCGACAACAAGAATAATAACAGCAACAATAGTAATAATAATAATAATATTAATAAAATTTTATTTTATACTTATGATAATTTAAATATATATATATATACACACACAGAGGTACATATATAAGAACAACATTTATAACAATAATTATTCTAATAATCTTATATTTCTTTATTTTATTTTATTAATAGTATTTAAAAGATATATATAGCATTATATCGACACATTTAATTTCGAACTGTTTACTCCGACATCCAGCAAAAAAAAAAAAAAAAAAAAAAAAAAAATCCCCTTGGCGGTCAAGGTTAAAACGCAAATCTCTAACAATTTTAACGAATACGAATGAAATTTCATACCGGATCGGTCGTCACCCGGGTCAACAAGGGCCGCGTCACTCAGAGAGGAACCAGTCTGAGGACGAAAAATCTGTTACTGGAACAAACTCCTCCACGAACGAAGAGACACTAGGTCGCCAAAACCGGATTATTGCCAACCTTGGACCAAGTGACTCAATACCAAATCGACTAATAAAAAGAAAACGAACTAAATGGACCCGCGAAGAGTATCGACAAGTCATGACATCTTTCTTCACTACTCTCGAAACCCCAGCAAAGAACACCACCGATCAAACATACCAAATATGGAGAAGTATGGTGGGAAATGATATAAGACCTAACCTCAATCCAAACATGCTTTCTAATGTCCGTAGGGACATTATGCAAAACAACAGACTCTCAAAGACAGAAATAGATAGGATAAAATTAGATATAAGACAAAATACTATGATCCATCACTCAAAATGTAATGAGATGAATGTAGATATAAGTAGTGCGACAGAGGATGAGGTAAAAACTAAAACAAATGAAATACGAAATAATCTACCAGGAAATAAAATCAAAGACTATCTTAAACACAACCTGCAGTTCTCCAGACAATGTTTCTGAAGATGACTCCAGGTACATTATGTTAGAATTCCTTGAAAACCACAAAGCGGAAATCACCGAAGCGAAAAACCACGTAATCCAAGTACTCAGCAAAGTAACTTTCATACAGTTGTCAGAAAGAGACCAGCTACCCAAAATCCATATGACGAATTCCAACAAGCATATTGTGAAAATATACAACGCTGCTCTGGAAACACTGTTAACAGATAAACCGCCGGGAAACATCACGGAAGTTAACAACGTAATATACGCAACAGCTTTAGCAGCGACTCTGAAGCTTGGGGTCAAGACAATAAATAAAGTTAACAGACGTAGAGAGCCAGCTTGGAAAGCAAAATTGTTACGAGAAATGAAACAAACCAGATGTGAGCTTTCTATATTAGATGAGCTCACCAGAAACCCTAATATTTCCACGCGCAAGTGCAAAAAGATCAAGAGGAAACAAAAAATTAAATCACTACTTGACATTCCACCAACCACGGAAATGCTGAAGCAGAAACTTCAGCTAAAGGCACAGAGAACAAGGCGATACGAAAAACGTTGTAGGTTCTATCGCCAAAATAAAATATTCCAAACGGACCTTAAGAAATTTTACAGGGAAATTGGAAAAAAACCTATACATGTCGAAAGGCCACCATCGATTGATACTGTACAGACATTTTGGGAAAATATTTGGAGCAGCCTGAAGGAATATAACCCAAAAGCTGAATGGATCCGGCGTGAAGAAGAACGAATGTTGGATACACCTCTGCAAGAATGGGAAAATATATCCACAGATGATGTTAGGCAAGCTCTAACGAAATCGCAAAAATGGAAATCCCCAGGAAATGACAAGGTTCCCAATTTCTGGCTTTATCATCTCTCGTCTATCCACAAAATACTTGCGGAAACATTATCAATGCTTGTAAATAATCCCAATAAAATCCCGGAATGGATTACTGAAGGTATTACATACCTCATACCAAAAACAAATGAAACAGATGACCCGAAAAATTATCGACCGATAACATGTCTCTCCACAACGTATAAGTTGATCACGTCTGTCCTGACGAACCGGGCTTACTCCTTTTTAGAAACAAACAGCATTCTTCCACTGGAACAGAAGGGATGCAGGAGGGGTTCATATGGCTGCAAAGACCAATTACTAATAAATAAAATGATTCTGGAAAATTGCAGGAGCAGACGTAGAAATCTCAGTGCAGCGTGGATTGATTATTGTAAAGCTTTTGACAGTGTTCCACATTCTTGGATCCTTAAGACTTTGGAAATGTACAAAGTCTCCCCTGTGGTATTAAATTTCCTTAAGCACAGCATGGGAATGTGGAACACCAAACTATACCTTAGTCACACCAGGGGCACTGCCATATCCAACCGACTAAATATCCGACGTGGAATCTTTCAAGGAGACTCTTTGTCTCCCCTTCTGTTTTGTTTGTCCTTACTCCCCCTTACGCATGAACTGAACAACAGTAGCTATGGCTACAAAATAAATAACATATTCAATCACCTACTATACATGGATGATCTCAAACTCTTTGCCAAAGACGACAATGAGTTGAAGGGCCTACTTAATATTGTAAAATACTTTAGTGACGACATATGCATGAGCTTCGGATTAGATAAATGTGCTAAAGTAACATTTAAGAAAGGTAGAATTTTAGAAGCACCCTTAATAGATTTAGATTTTGCCACGAAGATTAGAGAATTGGAGCATGATGAAGCTTATAAGTACCTAGGAATTAGTGAGGGAGATGGCATACAACACTCCCAAATGAAAGAGAAGGTAAGAAAGGAGTACTACAGGCGTGTACGCCTGGTACTAAATACAGAGCTAAACTCAAAAAACGAATATCAGCTATAAACACCTTAGCTGTTCCTGTGGTGCAATACAGCTTTAATGTACTTAACTGGACCATAGCTGAAATTAAGCGAATGGACGCCAAAACGAGAAAGCTCCTCACTTGCTACCGCATGCATCATCCCAAAGCTGATATTGATCGCCTGTATGTGCCCAGATCTGAAGGAGGCAGAGGACTAGTTCAACTAGAACTATCCTACAAAAGTACAACAATTGGCCTCCAAAGATACTTGGAAAATACAGAAGACTGGATGATGGTATGTGTCAAGGAACATGAAAGTAGTAAGTGTCTTTACTCTGTAGTAAAGGAGGCCGAAAAATTCAAAAAGGAGCTTCAAATGGGCACAGAAATTCAAATACATCACTGTACACCGGCTGAAGCTGCAAAAAACTTAAAAAAGAATGCAAAGAGAAATGCGACCGACCAGATAAAGAAACAATGGCAAAATAAACCGCTTCATGGCCAATACTCTGCCCGTACCAAACAAGCAGACGTAGACAAAAACCGCACCCATCAGTGGCTACGTAGTGCAGGGTTGAAAGGTGAAACTGAGGGTTTTATCATTGCTGCACAAGACCAATGCTTGTTAACTAGGAATTATCAAGCACATATACTAAAATACTGTGTTAGCCCAAGATGCAGATTCTGTGACAAATATCCAGAAACCATTGATCATCTTATATCAGGTTGCACTTTATTGGCACCCACTGAATATAAAACCCGGCATGACAGAGTGGGCCAATATCTGCACTGAAAAATTTGCAACTCCTATGGGAAGGAAACTGGAAGAAATTGGTACGAACACCACCCTGACCCGGTTACGGAGATAGGACCTGTTACAATTCTATGGGACTACACAATACACACTGACAGAACAATCAAAGCCAACCACCCAGACATTGTTATTAGAGACCACAAACAAAATAAGTGCCTCCTTATTGATATGGCAGTCCCCGCAGACTGTAATGTGTCTTTGAAGATATTCGAAAAACTGTCAAAATACAAGGACCTTGAAACAGAAATCTCAAAAATGTGGCACATGGGAACATCAACAATTCCTGTTGTAGTTGGAGCCCTTGGACTAGTTGGAAAAGATTCCAGTAGGCTGATTGAAGGGATCCCTGGAAGTCCATGCCTCAAAGAGATACAAAAAATTGTTCTGACAAGTACAGCCCACACTTTACGAAGGGCTTTATTTATGTAATTATTTTTTTATTTTTTTTGCAGTGGAAAGTGTCATGATGCCATTTCTAACCTTAGGTCCTTGGGCGGGACCCGGAAAGAAATGTGTAAACGCCAGATATCAAAGGAAATAAAAATAATAATAATAGTAGTAGTAGTAATAGTAGTAATATCATCATCATCATCATCCTTATACACTGTAGTATTTATTTTACCATGTAAGCAAATTTATCAACCAACACCAGGGTCAGAGAACATCCCTTACAACACCAATGCATTACCACCCCCAAATTTAACTGTTTTTTGTTGTTTTTTTAACATTTGGGAAGTAATCATTCACCTTTCCATAGCTAGCCGTGATGGCCATCAGTATATCTAACTAAGTTAAACATATTCTTATCACAGAACACTCTTGTCAAATTTTTGTTGGTCCAGATGTGTTTATTTATCTATGTTAGTCAAACATTTTGGCTCGTCTTTCTGGTGAGGGGTTTGACGGTAACCAAATGTCCACGAAGCCCAGCTTAACATAAAACTAATATTGTCTGTTGAGACACCCTTTGATATCGAATCCTTCAGTTGCCCGATGTGCAATATCTGCTGCTATATTAAAATGGAGAGTCTTTGAATCATCCAATTTCAAAAAGGAGTTGTTTTGCATCATTACCCTGCCGATTTAAGTGGACGTAAAGGACCTAGTATCATCATAAAAAGTTTTAATACAGTACGTCCCAGGTTACAACAGTCTCGACCTACAACAATTCATGCCTACGGCACAATCTGCATCAATCTTGCTTCAACTTAAGTCATTTGCCAAATACATACAACACAAATGGCACAAAGAAGAAATACACTGCGCAGCAGAAGAATACATTGTCATGCACCCCTCCACCACCAGGGTAAGGAAGCTGAAGAGGGTCAGTTCCTGGTCGTATACCATATTGGATTGTTGTGCATTTGCTCTCTTTTGCAGGTACATAGCAACTTACATGGAAAATCATGTTATGATGTACATAGGAACGGAACTGTTATAAGTTGAGGGAAAATTAGTATATAAATTATACTTTTTAGATCTATTTACAGTTTTTGCAATAGCAGAAATTTTTACGGAGGCAACCAGATACCTGAGTGACTTAATTTTGTAATGGCTTCTCAGTGGGAGAACTGAGGAAAGAATGCTGCAAACAAGAAATATTTCTTTATATTTTTGTAATCAGCAGTTTGTCTTTATCTTTGGTTCTTTGCTGATTTGAATTTAACAAAATTTAGAAAAATGTTTTAGGAATATTTACTGCAACTGTTATCACAGAATCTGTTGAATTAGAGATTTATTTTTTATTTTAAGCTTTCGTTCTCTAATATTGGACTCTACTGTATATTATATACTGAAAATATGCAAAAGAGGGATTGCCAGTGTGTCAGGAATTACTGCAATAGAATATATATAATTTTTGTTGCCATGCAAAAATTATAAGAATTCCAGCAGGAAATATGAAATTTTAAACTCTGTCTATTAGCATTTGTCTGGATCTATTGCTAAGTGTCTCAATTAACCAATGGTGTCTGCAATTATTAGGTTAATCAAGTTGCATACCAAAGACTACATTAATTTCCAAATATTTTATAAAATGAAACTTTTGCTCTCTTGTGGGTATATTAAACTTCTACCCTATTCCCACCCTAGTTGTTTTTTTGTTTTAAATTTTTCACAAAAATCCAAATTCAATTTCTACAGCCATTAAGCTTAAATGAGTGCATCGACTTAAATCCTTCCCAGCATATCTGGGATATGGGAAATATTTTATTGAGTCACATGACCTTGTTTTAGTCATCCAACAGAGTGATGCACCTGTTAGTCATTCACTATCAAATTATTAGGATTACATTATAATATTTTGGCAGGTTATTATTTTTCTAAGTAAGGCTATAAAAATCAAAGTACCTAAAATTTAATAAAATATTAAATTACTTAGAATATTTTCTTGAATTTTAAAGATTACTGGGTAATTAAAAAAAAAAAAAATTATATAAAAAAGTTGTTCATATATTCTCCAACTGATTTTTATCAGTCATGTTCCCCTTACTTAAATTCCCCAACATCAGGCTGTCAATAAGTCACTCAACACAACATAAAAACATCCCCCTCCCTCTACTTTTCTGTGATATTTTGATCTAAAAGTAATATTTGTTTCAATTCAGATTGGTTAAACTTTAAATCAGATAATCTTCCTCAAATAAAGTTTCAGAAAAGTAAATTTTATTTTTAAAAGATTTTTAATAAACAGAATTAGGTTGTGATGACAAATCTGTCAATTGGGACAAATTTATAGATTTTACTGATAAAGAGACAAAAATAAGAAAGAAAAAGTGCCCAATCCATTTAAATTCAGTTTGAAATACAACAAAGTATTTTGCTTATTGGGAAGATTAAATTTAAATCTATTAGCTTGAAATTAAATCTAAAATTAAAGTTTCAAGAAAGACGTTTCATTTTTTTTAAAAATGCATTTTAAACTTTTTTGTTTTTGGAAGTACCTACTTTCAATGTCTTTGATAAACGGAATTGAGTAAATATTGTTTTTGCATCTTTTTCAATAAAATGTAATTATTATTTATATTATTTTAGTTTGAGAAATTAATTTATCTATTATATATTTTAAATAACAGAAGGTTTTGAAAGGAGATATTTGGAAAAAAAATTCAGGCTGCAGATTTATATTTTGGTAAGATACGATAGCAGCGCTCAAGAATTTTTCATCTAAATTACTCTTTTAATAAGTGTGTCATTCTTTAGACAGAAGCTGTGGTTGAACTTTTTTTCTATATATAACTAATGCATTTGATAAATTTTGTGTATAAGATCATTTTTGTGTTCATAGATAAGTTTCTTTAAATTTCTGCCAGTTTCCCCAACATATTGTAAGGATCATGAGATTCCGATGACAACGTCCATAAGAGTACGAAACGTGTCAACTATGTTTTCCTTTTATTGTTTATTCATAAGTAAAAAAACTTATAAGGAGAGAGTGTAAAGTGAAAAATCAACAAAAAGGATAAATAACCATAACATGCTATATGTATGCGCATGCGTGCAGATGAATGCACACACACGCGCACAATGAATAAGAGGACCCCCCCCCCCCAAAAAAAAAACCCTTAGCCAATGAAGAGAGCATATATAAAAAAAATGCTAAGTATAAACAGTTAATTGTTGATACCTCCTGACGAGTGGACAAAGTGATTGCTGGAGGGTCCATCTATGAAACTCTGGAGATGAGATGCTGGAGGTAACACCAATCAGCAGCTAAGTGACAAACTTTATATTTGTATTGATTATATATATATATATATATATATATATATATATATATATATATATAGCATCACAGTACAGGAGCTTGAAGCTCTGCCATTTCTTATGGCATTGAGCACTTTTATGCCAGTAGGCTACTTTTAGACAGACTCTTTTTAGAGCTGCTCATTCTTTCCTGGATTCATATATGCTCTAATGGAATTTGGTTCTCCAGTCCGGTAGAGCACTTTTTTGGCTTTAGTTCCTTTATTTGTGATGCCAGTTTCACTTGTTATTGACTACTTTTATCTTGGCCAGATGATTTACCTCCCCACCATTCCTGTTTGGTTTGCCTGTCAAATTGAACTCACATGGTGGTAGGGTTAGGATACTCATCCTACTACTACAGCCACTGGCTACCTGAAAATTGTGTGCAACTGCATGAAACTTATAGTTGTGGTCAGTCACTGCCTACCTGGTTTTATATATATATATATATATATATATATATATCTATCTCAAGCAATGTAATTTTCATAAAGACATAAGTAAATACACTAAAGTGAAAGCGTCAAACAAAAGATTACTGCTAAAATATGCTAAATTTAAATTATAAAATATTCTGTTTAGGAGGAAATAATCTTTAATGCAAACAAAAATGTATACTTTAATTTAGTGATTTTTGGGGTGTTGTGGTGGTGGTGGGGGTCTGTCAAGATTGATTATGTGAGCAAATATTTACAGCTGCTACCTGGACAAGTCAATTAAGGTAGTTTATGGTAGAATGGCTTTCCTAAGTGCTTACTCACACCACTTTTCTTTGTTAGCCACTGTGGTATACCAGTGACAAGACCTTTTTTTGTCAAGATATGGAACAGAGTGCTGTGATTCAGGATTCTGCCACACCCCAAAACAGGGTGTTTCTGTGAAACGAACACAAGTGTTTTCAAGCATAATTTGAACTCTCTTCACAGGGTTCATTCTCTTTGTTATTCTACCCTGCACATCTGTTTTTCATTTAAAGACTTTAGGGAAAAAAAGAAAAAGAAAAAAAAAAAAAGTGAAGAGTAAAATGAGATTTATAGAATTTATAAGTTAGTTTGGATTTGGTTAAATTTTTGGAAACATGTCAGGCCGCATTTTAAAATATTTCTAATTTGTTACTTACTGTAAACATTTTGACCAAATACAACAAATTAAAAAAATATTTGAATTTTTGCAAAGGCTAAATGAGTTTTATTTTTTTTAAATTATCTTTAATATTAATAATATCTGGTCGATTCGGGTGATAGATTTTAACTTCATAAACAATGATGCATTTGTAGATCCTGAAACTTCCTGGAAAGTCAGATAGTCGAGTTATATTTAAAACATTTCTGGTCTAACAGAAATAAATTTATAATCTTTAACTGTTTTGACTTTAAAGACAGCCAAGAGTTGATGTGGTCTGCCTGGAGAGAGAAAGAGAAAGAGAGGGAGAGAGAGAGGGAGAAAGAGAGGGAGAGAGAGAGGGAGAAAGAGAGGGAGAGAGAGAGGGAGAAAGAGAGGGAGAGAGGGAGAGAAAGAGAGGGAGAGCAAGAGAGGGAGAGCAAAAGAGAGAGAGCGAAAGAGAGAGAGAGAAAGAGAGAAAGAGAAAGAGAGAAAGAGAAAGAGAGAGAATGGAAACATGCAAGTAAATGGAATTTCATTTCCTAATCATTTTCTATTGGCAATTTCAGCAAAATATAATGAAAAGCTGTCAACTTTCTGGACTTCAATAACATGAAGAGAGAAAATGTAACAGTAAAAAATGATGAGTAGTTATATATGCTTAGGACCAGAATAAATTTTCCAAAGATCTTAAAAATGTTTATCCCAACACTTCTAAATCAGATCAAAGTGTAGTTTCTGTGTGTTACATGTGCTCAGTTCAACCGAGTGCCCAACGTGCCCGCTCAGTTCAACCGAGTGCCCAACGTGCCCGCTCAGTTCAACCGAGTGCCCAACGTGCCCGCTCAGTTCAACCGAGTGCCCAACGTGCCCGCTCAGTTTAATAGAACTGAAATGCACAATGGGGAAAATAAAACGTGAACAAGAATAAGGAGAGGGTAAAAAACAAAAGGTGAAGGAGAAAAATGCAGGTGAAAGAAAATAGGCAAAGAATGAAAGATAAACTGATTGCCTCGAGTTTGATTACGACTTTTATTTTTTTTAAAGTTGAAGCTTCATTTAATATTTTCTTCTGTTAGAACATAACACCTTTTACATAGGAACGTAGGTTGATAGAGAATGATATATAGATAAAGAAAAACATTTCTTATATAGAATTTAAACATAGTTGTCCTAAAAAAAAAAAAAAGATTTTGACATCTTAGTCCTATTATTTCTATCAACATAAAAAACTGACTTATATTTTGACTGGTGGATATTGGATTTTAAGCAAATTAAAAAAATGTTAAATAAATGTTGATACAGACGATAGTAATTTCTTTATGTGTTTAAAAATCAATTTCAATCAATAACACCACGAAGACAAGGGACTACTGGCAGTGAAAGAGAATGTGAAAACTTTAGAAGGAACTTGGAAACCAATCTTAAACAGGAAACAAGTGAAAAACTTCTACACCTTTTCAAAAGACCAGGGAGGAGTGTGAACCGGACAATAGACAAACCTATCTACTCCTATTGAGGAAAAATAAATAAACAGTAAATAAAATTTCAGAGTTCAGGTGGAGACATTAGAAGTATAGAGTTGAAGTATATTTTAGAAGGAACTGAAAACAGGAGGCAAGGGATAAACCTCTACTCCTGTTCAAAAACTGGGCAATAGGCAAACCTATCTACTATTATTCAATTAAAGAGAATAAAAGAAACATTAAATATACCAGAGAGAGAGAGAGAGAGAGACTCTCATCCAGAGGTCAGAATAAGTTTTATTTTCAAAAAGCCTGATAAAATCATTTGTTTTATTCAAAATATTTATTTGTAAATTTGTTATTAGTTCTTATTACACCAATTATTCCTTCCTTTCTCGGCTATATTTACAAAAAATTAAAATCATTGATACAAAGTAAAATTTTAAAAAAAAGAAAAAGAAAAAAGATACCATATTGACTAATAAATGGCTCACTCTCCACAAAAAAAAAAAAAAATTTGAGAGCCCTTCCAGAGAGCTAATTTTATCCCCCAATCCTCTATCATAACAAATTACAATCCTATTTCTAATGGTCACTTCTATCTTAGCTTGACAACATAATATTTATCAAACTATATTATTATTATCTTTGATTTCTGGCGTGTACTTGTTTCTTTCTTGGGTCCCAACCAGATACCTAAGGTCAGAAATGGCATTTTGACATTTTACACTGAGCAATAAAAAAAACAAAAAACAACACATGCACACATATTTTACATAGATTAAAGCCCCTCGTAAGGTGTGGGCTGTACCCATGAGAACAATTCTTTGTATTTCTTTAAGGCATGGGCTACAAGAATCCCTTCATTGAGTCTATCGGAATCTTTTCCAATCAATCCGAGGGCTCCAACTACAACAGAGATTTTTGTTGATGTTCTCATGTGCCACATTTTTGAGATTACTACTACTACTGCTAATGTAAAAGGGATTATCATAAAGTACCAGTGAGTGACATTTATCGGCACCAGCTGATCCGTCGTGTCTAAATATACTGTAACACATTATTATTATTATAAATCAGGTGGAACTACAGGAGAAATTGAAATGAAAAACTGGTAAATGCTAACATGAGAAAAATTATATTAAAGTTGCATGGAAATAAGACCATCCTATAAATTGGCCAAAGAACGAGTGATGAAGAGCGGGGAGTGTGTTTATTTAATGTAACCGCATCAGTTGGGTTGCTGGGTACCAGTAAATATGGCACCAATAGTGCTAGTACAGGTTTACAGAATTTTACCCTCAAGGATGTGGTTGCAAGAGGGAAGACGTTAAACCAGATCATTGACTAGAAACTATGATAGACTTTGCAATAGGAGCCTGGGAACAGAGCAGCAAGATCATCTAAAGGTCATTGGAAGAAGAAGAAGAAGAAAAAAAAAAAAAGAAGATAAACATGGCTATCGTTGTCCAGACCCACATTGGCCTGAACTTAAAAAATTTGGGTGGTAAATCAGAGGAATTCAGAGAGAAGTGTTTCTCCGAAAATGATAATTAATGAGGCCAGGAGATTAGAGCAAAAGATTCAGAAAGTGGCTGATAATGGATTTTTGTGTGTGTGTGTGTGTGTGTGTGTGTGTGTGTGAGAGAGAGAGAAGAAAGAGAGAGAGAGAAGAAAGAGAGAGAGAGAAGAAAGAGAGAGAGAGAAGAAAGAGAGAGAGAGAAGAAAGAGAGAGAGAGAGAGAAGAAAGAGAGAGAGAGAAGAAAGAGAGAGAGAGAAGAAAGAGAGAGAGAGAGAAGAAAGAGAGAGAGAGAGAAGAAAGAGAGAGAGAGAAGAAAGAGAGAGAGAGAAGAAAGAGAGAGAGAGAGAGAGAAGAAAGAGAGAGAGAGAGAGAAGAAAGAGAGAGAGAGAGAGAGAAGAGAGAGAGAGAGAGAAGAAAGAGAGAGAGAGAGAGAAGAGAGAGAGAGAGAGAGAGAAGAGAGAGAGAGAGAAGAAAGAGAGAGGGAGCAGAAAGAGAGAGGGAGCAGAAAGAGAGAGGGAGCAGAAAGAGAGAGGGAGCAGAAAGAGAGAGGAAAGATAGAGATAGAGAGATATATAGAGAGAGATATATAGAGAGAGAGAGAAAGAAAAAGGAAAAAGAGAAAAAAACAAAAGACACAAACAAAAAAACACAGAAAAAAAAACTTTGCACAGAAAATGTCAGCTGATTATGAAGAAAAAAGTATTAGGATTTCATAAATTTGCTATAAATGTACAAAAGGAAACTTATTTTGAACTGTGCCAAAAAGAGAACATGGAGGAAGTTTGACTAGCATTTTATGCACCAACCAACAATAGACTAAAAAACCTTTCTAAGAATATGCCTGAAGGAAATGGCTGTATATCTAATATGCTTGTGCAGTTTTTATACAACCAAAAATGTTATGGAAGCACTAATCTGCCAGAATCAACATCAAGGTTCTTCTGAAGTCAGTGATGGTTCTTCTTTTTTTTTTTAAATTTCATTTGTGTACACGGAATGGATAAAACAATCATAATATAATTGATTGCCTTTTCTTTTTTTTTTTTAAAACATCCAGAAACCAAGAGCAGCTTACAAATGGTAAATTAGTTACTAGAAATAGAAATGGTAAATTAGTTTCTAGAAATGGTAAATTAGTTTCTAGAAATAGAAATGGTAAATTAGTTTCTAGAAATAGAAATGGTAAATTAGTTTCTAGAAATAGAAATGGTAAATTAGTTTCTAGAAATAGAAAGGGTAAATTAGTTTCTAGAAATAGAAATGGTAAATTAGTTTCTAGAAATAGAAATGGTAAATTAGTTTCTAGAAATAGAAAGGGTAAATTAGTTTCTAGAAATGGTAAATTAGTTTCTAGAAATAGAAAGGGTAAATTAGTTTCTAGAAATAGAAATGGTAAATTAGTTTCTAGAAATGGTAAATTAGTTTCTAGAAATAGAAATGGTAAATTAGTTTCTAGAAATGGTAAATTAGTTTCTAGAAATAGAAAGGGTAAATTAGTTTCTAGAAATGGTAAATTAGTTTCTAGAAATAGAAAGGGTAAATTAGTTTCTAGAAATAGAAATGGTAAATTAGTTTCTAGAAATAGAAATGGTAAATTAGTTTCTAGAAATGGTAAATTAGTTTCTAGAAATAGAAAATTAGTTTCTAGAAATAGAAATGGTAAATTAGTTTCTAGAAAGGGTAAATTAGTTTCTAGAAATAGAAATGGTAAATTAGTTTCTAGAAAGGGTAAATTAGTTTCTAGAAATAGAAATGGTAAATTAGTTTCTAGAAATAGAAATGGTAAATTAGTTTCTAGAAATAGAACTCATAAATAACAACCCATGTTTATCTCATTCAAACAATTCAACTTTTCCACAACAGGTGTTTGATCAATCTGACATATTTTAAATTACTTTTCTAACAAATGCATTCAGTCTGATTGGGTTTTCAATATTGGAAATTTTTCTCATTAGATGAGCATGACATGATCCCATTTCACAAGATATTTCAGTCACTACACAACATAAGTGCTCTGTGTATATATTAGAAATACATCAAAACCTGTACAGCAAGAGATATCCCATAATATAAAATAAGTTAACTCATAATTACTTAACTAAATTAAGTATTGCCCAATTGTGGGACACCCAGTTAGGATCAAATTTACTACAGGTTGCTTTTAACTGATTATGGGTTTAATTACAATCTAAAATTAGTCTCAGCTTTAAAAATAAGCCACAAAGGGTTGATAAACTATAAAAAAAACAAATCAACTATCAAAGCCAAGAATATAATTGCTAAGATATAGGGCAATCATTAAGAAGAGAATAGCAAGTGTGTGTGTATATATATATATATATGTAAAAAAAAAATAAAAAAGTTAAATGGTCAGAAAACAGTCATATTAAAAAGTGCTCAAAACACATAAAAAAAAGAATTTAACATGTGGAGCTTTTAGGCATAAACAATTAGGAGATCAGCCGATCTCGCTACATGGGTTTCAACTTTTCGGTATCTTCATGTGATTTTTGATCAATTGATTTCATAACACTTTATTTAAAAAAAAAAAAATTAATGAACGTTTTAATATTCAAAAATAAATAACCGCATGCTGTGAATTGTGATAGAGGGGGAGAGGGAGAAAAGCAACCCCCACTCCCACTGATACATTTCCAATACCCTTCCTTTTCTCTTATTCCTCTCCTTCTATTGCACTTCATGTCGTGCGTTTATTTATTTTTTTTTTAAATAATAAAGCATTCATTAATTTAAAAAAAAAAATTTAAAAAAAAATGTAACGTTAAGAAATCAATTGACCAGAATCGCCTGAAGATACTGAAAGGTTGAATATATATTAAAAATTTCTCCTCTGCTTTCTTCTCATCTCAAACAGTTGCTTTTGCCTTTTCTTTTTCATCGTGTGTGTGTGTGTATATATATATATCTATATCTATATAGTTATTTAGTTTACGAAAAACTAGGTAATCTGTATGGGTAGACCCAAAGAGGATAAAATCCAGAGAGCTCAATGTAAATCAGAGCTAATAATTTAAATAAAAATAAAAACAGACCACTTTATGGTTAAAGTGGTCTGTTTTTTATTTTTATTTAATATATATATATATATATATATATATATATATATATATATATATATATATATATATATTAATTTTCTGACCATGAGACCTGGGTTCGAATCTCACCAGGGTTGATTTGTTAGGAAGGAGACTCCCTGATGTTATCGATCTGGAGGGGGCGATCCCAGCATGTGGCACCTTTGGAAAGTGCCTGAAAACCATACCCCAGGTTGACCCAAGCCTTGTGAGTGAAATTGGGTAGACAGAACCCTTGGGGGCCGTCGATAGCTGTGCTAGCACAAAGTCACAAATCATTGTTACTGAGGGTATGAGTGTGCTGGCCCTGTTCAGATTGTTGATCACACTAGATAACATGCTCCCTCCCAGAAACTGTAACTAAGGTCTGCTCAGCATAGTTGCAGTATGAACCAGAGGTTGGCTCTGTGGCCGTTGAAGAAAGACAAATGTGCCTGAGTGAGCATCTACAATAGGGATTGGCTAGCATCCATAATAAATGGCTATCCTTGAATAGAAGTGACCAGCTATTATATATATATATAACAATGACAAAGTTAACAAATAAGCGGCCAGTCTACACAATTATCAATCCATATAAGAAAATAAAAATTTTCTTTTTTTTTCATTTTTTTTATTAATGCCATATCTCTTTAGGACATAGGTGATCATGGCTCTCCACAGATTCCTTTTCTTTATTATATGTGAATTATCATGCCTTCTTGGGAAAGATAATGGAGTGGTTTCACCATGGTTGAAGTTGTTCTCCCAGAATAACTGTCACCCAAGGATAGAGAGTCCAGTCTACCTTGCTATTTAACCCATAGCTGAGGGCAGAAGAGATGTATTCTTGCCTTTGCAAAAGGCATTAGTGTGAAAATGAATGCCACAGACCATGCAGGAACTTAAATTCAACTCATAGATTCCATTTTTCCGAACCAATGTGTATTACTCCACTTATAGATCGCAAGAAATAAAAGAATATGTTCAATTACAAGATTGCTTCAAAATGTTGAACGTTTGATTCTATTTTGGTTCAATGTTTTTCTTTTTTTTAGTACACACCATTTTATATATGCAGGAATTCACAATTATTTGAGTTTTTATTATTATTATTTTATCCTTAAGGAAGGTGACAATGCCACCAAGATGCAAGGGGTTACTGAGAGTGAAAAACAAACGAGAAAACTAAAGAAACTGGGACCCTAATCCTAAATAAGAAACAAGGGATAAACCTCTACTCCTGTTCAAAAGACGGGGAAAGCGTGTGAACTAGGTGATGGGTGAACCAAACTAGGTGATGGGTGAACCAAACTACTCCCATTGAGTTGCTGGAACCAATGAATTATTGTTGTTGTATTATGATCATTATTACTCCCCCCCCCCTACATAATATACATATGCGGCATACATGAAAGCTATTGAATTAGAAACAGAGGTGGGGGCACTAAAATCTAAATCAATGTCTGAAAATCTTTTAGAAAACATTTACAATTATGTTTTTAATGACATGTTTTGCAACTTTGTTTTGTACAGTAAATCAAAGGAAAAAATGACAACTTACAGAAATTAGATTTTGATATTTCAACGCTTTTTTTGTGAAGGTTTCAGGTTATTTTATTGAGGGATGGAGACTAGGTTGGTTCAAGAGGCATTTTCTACACTTAATTATTCTTTTGAAATAGTTTCATGTTAGCAAAACCTAAAAAAAACAATGAAGAATTCAAGACAACAACTTTTAGGTAAACATTTTAACAACTTGATTCATAAAAACAATTTAAACTATTTTATTGTATTTATGAATGGTAAAGAAACACTAGAAAAAATTACAATTGATTTTAATGATTTTCAGCAAGACAGATTTTAGAGGATACACTTTTTTTGAAAGGCAGAGATTTAAATTTGTTTTTTGTTTTTTTAAATTTATTCTAGTTACAACAATATTACTGGCTTATCATTGGCTAATTTTTACCTTATGACAATGATACTATCTTATCATTGGCCAATTTTTCTGATTCAACTATCTATAGTCTACCTTTAGCAAATCTAAAAATACTGATAAAAATGTCTGTACATTTGATTTTGATCATTAATAATAATAAAATTTAGAGCAGTAATTATTGATCATTATTTATTTTTTGTCTGCCAGACATAGCATATATATATATATATATATATATATATATATATATATATATATATATATATATATATATATATATTATATATATATATTATATATATAAAGTTCTGTTCCCTATGCTCGGAGGAAAAACTAGTTATTGCTAGCTATAAAGCACCTAAAAATTTATTGAACCTAAAATTGGAAATTCTTAGTAGGTGGAGACATAGGAAAAGCTTGTTATTAGAGTAGATTTGTTTGTTTCTTTGTTTGGTTTCTTTTTTTTGTCTTTTGTTGTTTAATAAAGTACCCCCCCCCCCCACCCTCGTTGTTTGGCTTTATTTAATTTTTTTTTTTTGTCACATGGTAATTTTTGGTTTTAGCTATAAATTCTGTCCTATAATTTTCCTTTTCAGCCAGCATCTCCCTGACAATCCATTTAGGTGAAACCTAGGTAGGTTTGCCTGGCTCCTTAGGATTATATATATATATATATATATATATATATATATATATATATATATATATATATATATATTGTGTATTTAGGCAGCAATCCTTCTTTCAAGCACATTTCATTAAAAACGACTGACAAGGTGCTTTAATTTAGTTTTTTATATAATTTCTCGTGCGATCTAATAAAGTTTTTCTTTTCAGAGGATAAATTATACAAAAATTGTCCGAATGTTCTTTTCCGAGCGCTTTCGGCTATACTTTTAGCCATTATCAAGGATTATATTTCAACTGTTAGAATTAGAAATAGTTTGTGTGTGTTTTATAAAGTGATTCATTTTTTTTTGTTTCAAAACACGGTCAAGATATTATGTCCATGTTCAAAGTTAATATTATTAAGGGTTGGTTTGTTTAATTTTATAAGTAAGGCTTCCATTATTTTTAGCCTTTTTTTGCAAGTGGATGATGCTATTATATTAGTGTTGTCGACAAGTATATTCCGAATAGTGTCTGGTAGGTCTCCATGAATATTTAAATGAGATCTAATTGAGCTATTGTCAGAAAGGTGTAGGGTTAATCTGCGTGTTAAACGATTTGTAGTGTGGCCTATATAATTATTTACGAAAGTTGATTCTTGAGGAATACAATTCCTTAATGGACATTTGAATTCGTAAATAATATTTGCTCTATTTAATTTTGTTGTAGGAGGTGAATTATTATTTTTAACTATAAGGTTACAAGTTTTAAATTTTTTATAATAAATAATTAGTCTAATTTTTTTGCTATTATCAACTGGTGCTATGTATTTTTTTATAATGTTATTCATTCGGCATTCATCCTGTTTGTAGTTATCGTTCATTTGATTTTTATAAAAAATATTAATATTATTGTTTATGTTTCGATTCTCGCCGTTGCTATTAGTTACTTTAGACAAGAAACGCCTAATGTGGAAATCCAACAATTGATTAGGAAATCCGTTATTGATCAGCGTTTGCTTTATATTTTTTAATTCATTAAAGAAAAGCGTGCGTGAAGATGAGTTCTCGTGCGCTCGCGTGAGGAAATTCTTAATAACACCTATTTTATATCTAAGAGGGCATTCGCTAGAGAAATTAAGATAACAAGAGTCTTTGCTAGACATTGATAAACACAGGCACACTGACATAGACAATCTTGTTTTCGATATAGGCCATATAATAATTAGAGAAGCACGGCCCGAGAGGGCTTCCCATACTTACTTTATTAGATCGCACGAGAAATTATATAAAAAACTAAATAAAAGCACCTTGTCAGTCGTTTTTAATGAAAATATATATATATATATATATATATATATATATATATATATATATATATATATTATTTAGCCATTATTTTTTATCATAAAATAAACTTTTAGGTTTTGGTTAAAGAAAGCTTACAGGTTGATTGTTATATTAGTGCATGACCTCTTCACCACTACTTCGCTCAAATTGAACTACAAAGTTAGACAAGCTTTCAGGCCTGACACATTTGAGTATAAGATATGTGAAACATTGCACTCCTATATGGACCATATCACAAAGTCCATCTGATTAATGTCAGAGTTTGGATAGAGGGCATATTGATTTATCAAAAAGTTCAGAAATATTTCTTGCACCAGTTCTAAATAAAATTGGCCGTGTGTAGGAGCTGCGTCTTGAGTGAAGACATAGTGACATGAAAATCTGGCTAGCAATCAGGGCAACACATCACTCTCCGGCATTTGCTTGGAAACTCTGTTCTTCCCTTTCAATCCTTCTTCAATGAACACCCAGGGGCGATTCTGAACCATCAGAAGCAGTAGTGGCTCAGTTGGTTTCTGTTACTTGAGATTTGTTCCAACACCTTCAGGAATGTTTCCTGGTAAAGTGGCATAACACTATCATTTTGATAAT
The DNA here is from genome assembly GCA_964036315.1 of Acanthosepion esculentum. NCBI lineage: Eukaryota > Metazoa > Mollusca > Cephalopoda > Sepiida > Sepiidae > Acanthosepion > Acanthosepion esculentum. The sequence goes on along the minus strand of OZ038479.1, from coordinate 142,306,059 downwards.
AGACCACAGCCTCCATAGTGAAAAACCTCATCCAACCAGATAAAAAAAATCTGTGTGTGGCATGCTGAATTTCCTTTCCTCTACCAAGCCGTTTTTGCTTAGAGGCACTCGAGAGCAGCTGTTGTCCCTGTCCAATCTTGTATGGTTTTAGCCCCAGTGCCTCTTTCACCATCTTCCTTAGAGACCCTTTCCAAAATATCCATTCTTTTGCCATCTTCTGCATGTCTCTTCATGGATTTCTCTTCACCCTCATCTTGACAGCTTCAGTGACTTCCCTGGTACAAACCGAACAGTTTCTTCCTGGAACTGGATTTGGTGCCGATGTTTGCTGCTCTTGAAACTTTTCCCCGCGACATGTTAAAAACGGGAGAAATTACCCCTTAGTTGAGAGGTAATGCTTTAAAGTTTGTATTGGTTTTATTTAGGCAGCAGTTTTTCAGTTATACAAGTTTGGTTAAAGACCAATTATGGTTCTTTGTTAATGAATTGTTTTATTTTTGGAACCATTCTTCTGGTTTCCAGTACATACTTAAAATATAAATTGGTCAATGTTTGACTACTTAGGATATTAAAAGACATTATCAAAGAGTTTTTGACTTTTAGGCCATGTCAGTTTCATTGTTTTTCAGATATTAATTTTTTTTAAAATTTTGCTTGTTCACATGACATTTCTTATTATTGCAGTTTTTATTTTCTAATGAAATACATTCATGTTTGCTCCTAAATTTGATTACATTTTATTGCTGTTGGGTCTTTTGGTTTTTATGTTTAATGCTTCTAATATTTTCTAAACCTTTTTTTTTATGTTTTACACAATGTACATTTTATGTTTTACACAATGTACATTTTTTTTATATTTTACACAATGTACATTTTTTTATGTTTTACACAATGTACATCTTTTTAATGTTTTACACAATGTACTTTTTTGTGTTATTGTTAATGATTTACCAGATTTATTCTATTTTGTATGTTGGTGATATGTAGATTTAATTGAGCTATTATCAGATAAATAGCATGTTAATCGCCAGATAATGTAGTGGTTGTACAACCAATATATGCACTAATTCAGTTATTATTATTAAAAGAGACTGCATAGAAAACATTGCTTTGTTGAAATTTTCATTTTTCTTAGTATCTATTAATGGTGATCATGTTGGAAGTTGTTAGGTTTTGTAATAAGCCAAGAATTTAATCTGTTTATGTCAAAGGTGAGATGTTTTCTATGTTTTAAGTTTCATCTAATTGTAAAGTTTCTACATATATTTGTATTTCAAGATTCATCAAGGTAGAAAATCTCAATCATAAATGATAAAAATATTCCAAGACGTCATAAATTCCTTCCCACTAGCCGACTTGTAAAATAAGCACAAATAAATAGAAACTATGAAATGTGTGCAATTTAATTTATCAATGATGAAAGCAGATAATGCTGAAGATGGTAGAGAAATCTCCAAAGGGAACTTCACTTGGGAGAAATATGATGCCAGATGAAGTTAGCATAACACATCAATATAAATTAAAAATATAAAGCCTTGCTATTTTAAGATTATATATATCTTATTACTGAAATGATTATATTGAGTGGGTATGTGTGTTTGGGTCGACATACTTGCCGTTTTAAACAGTGAAATTAATATATGTTAACGACTCAGAGACTGAAAAGTCTTATTAAAAAAAGATGCCCTAAGATTATATCTATTCAAACACATGTACCCAATTATATATATATATATATATATATATACACCCATCTGATTGTCTATGTCAGTGTGCCTGTGTTTATCAATGTCTATGCGTAAGGAAAGTACATGCACGTTTGGTTGTGTGTGTGTGTATGTGTATCTGTTCGTTTTTTTTTTTTTTTTTTTTTTTTATCAGGGGTCGTGTCTCGTCACCGGTTTTTTTTTTTGTGTGTATATATATCTAAATATGTCTGGGCGCTTATGTACTATAACCTGATTGTGTTTGAATTGTTTTACGTTTCAGTTGAAGTAAACTGTAAAATGTATACATTTCTGACTGGAGCTATCAACATCCTTTTTAACATAATTTCAATGAAAAAATAAATTAAATAACATGTATTTTTTTATTTTCTCAGTAATTCAACAATTTTAAACTTAATAGAGATTAGATTTAGATTTCTAAATAGGTAATTTTTTACTTTTAATTTTAATTTCAAATTTTATAAATCTTTTAATATCTATGATAACCTTGCTTCGTTGTCAAATTTTTTGAATTACCATATACTTGTATTTTGATTGGTCATTCAAGCTTATGTAACAGCGCTTACCCCTAGCGAAGGATCGTTAATTAATTTGAAACTTTTAAAACCATTTATTCTACATTCAACATCATCACTTGATAAGACACCAGAAGTGTTGAAACAAAATGGCTATTTTTGTAGTGATTTTATAACATATTTATGTTATATTTAAATAAATTATATATATATATATATATATATATATATGCTCATTGTTTAGGGAATCAGTGGTGGTGCCTATTTAAAACTATTTATTTATTTATCCTGTGTTCTAAGAACTCTCTTCTCTTTTATCACTTACACTTCTTTATCTATATATTTTAAATATAAATTTTATATTTTCAAGTAGAACTTTGTATTTTTAAATATAACTTGTTTTTTTATTTAACTTATCTTTAAACTTAAATTTTTTTTTATTTATTACATTTTTATTTCTAAATGTATAATTTATTTTATCTTATTATATTTTTTATTCTTTAATATAATCCATTGATTTTATATTAAATATAAACTTTTTTAAATATAATTTTACTTAATTTTAATATAAATTATCTAAATATGACTTATTTTTAATTTATATAAATATATCTTATTTTTAAATATAACTTGTCTTTGGAAGAGTATGATTTTGTATTTTTAAACATAACTTTATCTATATTTTTTAGTTTTTTTTTTTTAAACACCTTTTTATTCCTCTCTTAGTTTCAAATTAACATTTCATTCTTCATATAACCCCAATATCATAAGATTAATATCCGTTTTTATTTTTATAAAAATTCTTCTCTTTACGACTAATACCTTCCACCCTCCCTGACCACTGTCTTGTGCTTTTTGTCTGACTGAAACATTGAAATGGATAAATTCTGTATTAGTTTTCCAATTATTTTTTTTGTAGCTGTCACAGTTAAATTTCTAATTCCAACATGAACTCAGTCTGTACTGGGGTTGAATAAAACTGATGAATCTCACTGGTTGAAATAAGTTTATTCCCCATATGAGGTAATTTTGGATTTTATTGTGTACTAATTACACACACACATATATATATATATATATATATATATATATATATATATATATATATATATATATATATATATATATATATAATAAATAAATAAAAGGTTAATTGGTCAGAGTTGAATCAAACCTGGAAACAGTTGAATTAAAAAATGCTCAATACACATGTGAAAAAATAAAAGTAAAAATAACATGTAGAGCTTTTAACTTTAAAAATCAGGAGATCATTTGAAAACCGCTACTTTGGTTTCAACAGTAAGAGGTCAATTGATAAAAAAACACCTGAGGGTTACCTTGAAACCAAGGTAACAAATTCAACTGATCTCCTGATTTTTAAAGTATATATATATATATATATATATATATACATACATACATACATACATACATACATACATACATACACACACAATTATTTATTCAAAAATTATAACAAATATGTTATAATAAAATCACTACAAAATCGCCATTTTGTTTCATCACTTCTGGTGTCTTCAAGTGATGGTGTTGAATGTAGAATAAAGGGTTTTAAAAGGTTCAAATCAATCAAATCACTAGGAATGTTTGATTGATTTTAACCTTTTAAAACCCTTTATTCTACATTCAACACCATCACTTGAAGACACCAGAAGTGATGAAACAAAATGGCGATTTTGTAGTGATTTTATTATAACATATTTATGTTATAATTTTCCAATAAATAATTATATTTGCTCTACTCTGTATTGAGCACTATTTGCTGGTTATTGGAATTTATTCTGTATACACCAATCCTATACTTGTGTGTGTGTGTGTGTGTGTATATATATATATATATATATATGAGAGAGAGAGTTTTGCAGATTCTTAAATCCACTCATCAGGAGAGAAAATAATTTTTGATTTATTTTTTTAAATTTAAGTTAACATTTAATAGAGATGGTCACAGAAAGAGACTAGTAGAAAATAAACATAGCAGAAGGTAAGATTTGAAAAGGCAAGTCAACTGAAAGGAATGAGAAAAAGAGGAAGAAATGATTTAAATATAAGGAAAAGAAAAATCACAGAATCTTGTGGGGGTCAAAGGTTGACATACTTATACATCACTATGGATGAAGAATAGTAATAAGGACTTAAGATAATGATGACCTTTTAACGTTCCACCTGAAAGTTTGGCACTGGCACATGGCCACCTAGCTCCCTCCCCTCAACAGAAATGGTGACTGTAAAAATAATTTTTGCTATTTTCTTTATCTGACTTGTAAATAATCTCATATACAACCTGTTCAAGTCTAGGGTTAACAGTTATCTTCCGCACGTATTCGCATAAGCTGTGCCTCTTACTCTGTAACCTTCTACCTTGAGTGGCCCTTGGGTGAACATCGTGGTAAAAAAATGTAACAACACACAGAACACACAATTATTATTATTATATACTATTTGTGGAAATGTTGATGTAGCATTCTTACAACAGCAAAAAAAAAAAAAAGGTTCAGTTCAAATACTTGCACTAATAATATTCAGAAAGGCATGAGTCCATTTACCTGCAATCTGTCCCATTGCCTGATACCTTTACAAAGAACTTGACACTAGCATAACACAATCATTAACCTTTACAACTCTGCAGGTGTACATATCCGTTGGTGATACTCTTTCTCAACATTCTCCAGGTGGACATGTTCACTGAGTGATGGAGCTTTGTTTCAAAGGGAAACTACATTTCTAAAAATAACCTATTACCGTCGAAATGATCTCATTAAGCTTGTGATATGAACTGGGAATGACTAGATGTCAGCCATTTTGTTTTAATTGAAATAGTTATTTCATCAGTAAATTTTAATAAAGTGTTTTAAAAGTATTCCTTTTTCCATCACAATGGCAACCCCATGGGCAAGGCGTGGATCTGTTATGTTGATAGAGGAACTTTTCATACTCAGTGAGAGTGACGAAGAAGAATTTCTCAGATTTACCCACACAGATATTGGTGATGTGCATGATAGCAAGACTGAAAGTGATTTCGGCCAAAAGGAAGGAATTTTTGAACCCTCACAAGCATACTATCTCCTGTGGCTACTGGAGTTTTCCTATACTACTGAATCTACAAACATTGATGAAGAAGATAGTGAGGTAGACATTTTTCTTTTTTTATCTGATAAAGTTATTCAATTAATGGTAGTGGAAACTAACCAGTACGCAAACGATGTGAAAACAAAATTAGGTGACACAGCAAAGCCCAACTTGCAAATCAGAGCTTGGGAAAACATTTACTTTGAAGTAATGAAAGCATTTTTGGCCTTGCTTTTGTTGATAGGTTTGATAAAGTGACCTTTGTATTCGTCTTACTGAACAACAGACCCCCTTTTATATATGCAACGCTTTCATGATGTCATGAGGAGGAATCATTTTAATAAATTCCATCATATTTTTCTCAAAATTTATATGTACAGTAAAAACATGTCTACATTTTTCTATATCCTTTCATGCAAATACCCTGAAAATTCTATAACAATATCTGTAAAACCCTAAAAGTTACAGCGCTAGTAATATACCCACCATTCAAAAAATTAGCACCCCCAAATTTAATGTGGCTCCAGGGGATACAATTCCAAGAAAGTTAGTGCAGAATTGTAATGGTTAACAGAAGCGAAGTCATTTCCTACTTGACTGATAGCCTGTATTACCTGTTATTTGCGATGGGAAATACAGTCACCAATACTTTTCTTGCCCTATAAATATCATAAACGATAAAGTGTTAGATTCAAACAGTCAATTTGTGACCTCCTTGGGGAACAGTCGAATAGATTGTTCGTTACTGTTGAACTCTCTGCCTTGAGCAGAGAGCAACCAGGATGAGGTTTTGCTGAAGGGCAAAGTTTTGTCCGGGGAGGTAGACAGACCCTGAACCCATTTATGTGGGTTCTAAGGGAATATTTTGGGCCAAGCCTATGGGCTGGGAGAACCCAAAGTAAACTCGGCCTTGTGCCACATGCATCCCTTGTGAGGGGGGGGGGGCTGTTAAATATTAACTTGTGACCTCCTCTTGTCATGGGACCACCCACACAACCAATCTATTTTCTATTATAATCTTTATTGCTATTACTATGCATTAGTCCCTCTGCATGTTTTAACAATATGAATTAACCTGTTGTGTGGATAATGGTCTCATCACTGGCATGCTACAATAGTTGGCAGTGTAATACAAGTAGGCGAGTGGGCAGACTTTTCACTCACAACAACTTTGTTTCAGTAATAGAATAAAAAAGCTGTTACCCCTTTTGTTAACCTTGATAAAGTTGAATTACTTAGACTCCAGCTAGCTAGCAATCATTTTCAGAATGTTGATTCTAAAAATACAAAATAAAATGTGCAGGGAGAAGAGAACAGGCGTCATGTTGAAATCTTGAAATTGTTGAATGGTCAAAATTTGAAATTAAGGAAGAGATAATCTCTTAAGTTCCAAGAGTCTGCAAGTGAAAAACAGTATTAATGCTAACACCGTTAAAGGTTCAATATATTTTTCAGATTGCTGTCTTTATTTTTGTTTTTAAAGATGCAGTATACTCCCAGAGAAAGATAAAAAACAAAAAATAAAAAATAAAAGAACCACAGCTAAAATGCTGGGAAATAAAAAAAAAAAAAAAAAATGAAGCTGCTCGCTTGGAATAAAGAATTACATCCCCACAACGCAAACATTTTTAGTTGACCATTCCGAGCTTAGAGTTTCAATTTATGTTCATTTTGGCCACAATTTCTTTATTTTTATGCCATCATTTCGACAAATTATGACCCAGATAATATTTTCTGGAGTTGACCTTTATAAATTATCCTTGAGAGATCAAAACAGCAAAAATAAACTTGAAATAATTCACCATGTTAATTCCAAGGGAAATAAACTATTAACGCTTGATGTAGTTTGCAATTTTGGATACTATTTAACCTTTTTTTTCTTTTAATTATGTTTTCAGCATTGTGATCACAATTAGATAATGTCTGTGTGCTTTTTTTCTGAGTATGCTCATCTGCTAGAGCAGCTAGCCAATCCCTACTGTAGATGCCTGCTCAGGCACATTTATGTTTGAACAAACACTGACAAAGACAACATGTTTATCTGTCTATATTTCTGAAATGAGGTATTGTAATTATTTACATTGTTTGAACTGTTGTCTTCATCTATATTGACATATTCACAATAAAGATGAGGACAACAGTCTGAACAATGTAAATAACACCGGTCAACATTTTTTCTCGACTCAAATGTTTATTTAGTCCATGGAGAGTGGATTGTTCTAGTTCCCTGTGCCATGCCTTTTCTGAAGAAGGTCAGAATGTACAATGGTCGAAACATCATGAACATGGCAATAACAATCCAAACAATGTAAATAAGCAACATGTTTATACTGCAACTATGCAGAAGCGATATTTACAGTTTCTGAGGAAAAGCACATCATCTACCATGATCAGCAATTTGAACAAGGCCAGTAGGTTGAAACCCTCGGTCACAATGACTTGTGACTTTATGCCAGTGCAACCACTGAGAAATAATTCCATCTACCCATATCCCCCCTCACACTGATTGGGTTAACCCATGATGTGGTTTTTCAGGCAGTTTCTAACAATGCTGCACACTAGGATCAGGTCCTCAGTTCAATAACATCAAGAAGTCACCTTCCTGACATATTGGCTAAATTTATCAAAAAGGGTAATGTTTTAACCACTCAGAGGAGTCCATTTATGGTTATATATCAGGAATTTAGGTAATAATAGCACAAGCAGAAAAACAGGTCAAAATGTCCATCTGATAGTAGCTGATCTTATCTGTTTTGTATGTATTTATCTTTGGAAGTAAATCTTCATTTCCTTTATTACTCAATATGATTTCCATGATGGGGGTTGTGGTAGAGCCACTGAGATCAATGGTGTGTATTTGACGGTTCCCAGACAACTGAACCAGTAGTAAATAAACAGACAACAATTGTCCTCTAATTAGAAATTTAACTTTAAATAGCTTAAAATTAAACAGTTACTGGTGTTTAATTTTAAGCTGTTTAAAGAGTATGTTCTTTGCTTGCACCATTTTTACCATTCACCATATTTCTAAAGAATTAATGGATTTATTTTTAATCTGACATTTTTATTACTTCAAACCATTTTTATTTATTTGCTATAATAATGTTTGAATATACATAAAAATGCAAAACACAGACAGTCGTGGGATTCAACTTGTCAGAAATTGTTTTCAAGCCAGCTACTAAAATAACAGAAGTTAAAAAAAATTAAAACAATTCTGGGACTGTAAGTTTACATCTACCTATTATCAATTTCAATATTTTTTTTTTTTTTTAAATTTAAATCAAATATATTTTGAAATTAAGTTGGCTCAACTCACTCAAAACAAGATAAAACAAAAACTGTTGATACCATTTTTGTAATACATGTAGTATTTTTTGCTCATATTTTTTTAATTTACATTATTTTTTTTGCTCATATATTTTTTCATTTACATTATTTTTTTTGCTCATATATTTTTTCATTTACATTATTTTTTTTGCTCATATATTTTTTCATTTACATTATTTTTTTTGCTCATATATTTTTTCATTTACATTATTTTTTTTGCTCATATATTTTTTCATTTACATTATTTTTGTATATGAAAATTTGGAAATATCTAAAATATGACAAAAATGTGGAGATTTTATTTTCTATTTATACACAAAAGTAATATAGAGATAAAATATTGTTACGGTTACAAATTTTAAATTTGAGAATGTTCTAAAATATTCTTAAATTTTGCTGTGTAAGGAAAAGAAACTATGGAGGACACTAAGTGATGAAATTTATTGTCTAATAGATGGAATTGAGTAAATGTTCAATTTTTATTTTCTTTCTTTTTAATGTAATTATTACTTCAATGTATTTTATTTTGTTTAATTATTTGTGTTAAATCATTTATTTTAAATGGTTAAATAGTTAAACGGTCCCAAGTTAACTGTTTTCTTTTAATTTTTAAAACATTTTATGGTCATGTATGTTGGCTTGAGAAAGAACACCATGGTTTAAAAAAAGATACAAAATGGAGGACTAAAGTCTTGCAAAAGTGACACTATTCTTATCTTCACTTCCTTGCTATGCTGTCTTAAAGATTCTTCACTATCAAGAATCCATCTGAGAAGAATTGGAAAAACCTGGCACCAACTGTGACTTCCTTATATGCTTCACATATCAAAAGGTGAGGGAAACATCAGTTCCTTGATAAGAATAATGCTGCAGAATGCTACAACATTTTATAATTTTCCTTCAAGTTGTTCAAAACAAAACTAAGAATAGATTTTGTTTTTTTAACACTTTAACCTGTGATGGTCTTTATTCCATATATCTCTAGGTTGTGGTTAGAAAAGAAATGAGTTCATGTCTTTTCCAAGAGTGTTAGTGCAAAGTCAACACAAACTACCTTAGCCAGAATTTGAACTTGGCTTACCAATTCCATTTTCCAGGCAGTTAACCAGTGGATCAACTGCATCTTTAAATATGGAATCAGCTTTTTTGTTAACTCCTGTTATATGAGCGTGTTATTAAGGACATACTTTCCTTATGCCGTAGTTTATTTTTTTCTAAATGAATTTCAGTTTGCGTATACATTCTTTTTATGACAATCTCATGAGTGGCTTCCACACGACAAACTTCTGATATACGAGGCCTTAATTATCTAAATTAATTTTCCTGATAACTGGTTTTCATATGGTTTTTTCTTATGTATTCAATTTGTTTTTGGCAAAATCTTCTGATTGACTGTGGTATTTTAATTAATGGCATCAAAAAAAAAAAGAAGCAGCAAGCCACTTGAGAAGACCACCAGATGCAACATATACATGACGAAGAATTTGGGTAGGATGATATGTTAAAAAGAATAAAATGTACAGAATAATGAAACAGAAATTTATCAGAAAAAAAGAAAAAGAAAACTGTATTTACATTCTGTACAACTTACAGACCCCCATGTAGAATAAGGAACAGACAATGTAATTTTGACAAATGATTAGTGTATGCAAGTGAGAAAGCAAATTGAATAGTCATTAAAAGATTTCTCAGAAAAAGATTTTGTCTAATTCCAGACATGAAAAAATATCACTTTAAGTAATATAAGCTAATTAACAGTCTCTGATATTTTAGCAAAATCAAGCAGACACGAGTCGATAAGAGACATGACAAGAATTCCAAATTATGTTCATAACTGAAATAATAACTAGAAAACCTGTGAAAATTTCATGGCTTTCCTATTTTACAGATCATCACAGCTATTAGAGAGATTTGATTAAATATACTTTAATGCTTAAAAGATAATTTATTCAGTATTATTATTGTTTATGTAATAAGCATTATAATAATTATAGATACAGATATTTGAAGAAAAAACAGCATAGCATGATGGAAAGAGGCCCCAAACTCAATAAAAACAAAGTTTTGTCATCAAAATGTTTATGTTATTATTAAGAGGAAAGACCAAAGTATTTTTTCATTACTTTTTGAAAATTTTTAATCCTTTCTAGCATATTCAAAATTTTGGTTAAAAATCTTGTTTTGTTTGCATCAGAGGACGATGTAATGATAACAATTACTTTCGAATTTTTTTTTTTTTTTTTTTAGAATAGTTTTATTTCATGAAATTTCGATCTTTAGTGCAGGGATTTTTTTTATTAGTTAAAAGGACTCCTTGGAAAAACAAATCAATTTTTTTAACATAGCAATGATAGCCATATTGTGAAAAAAGGAATTTTCTATGATATATGCATTTTTTACATATTTATGATTATTTTTTTGACTTTTATTAAAAATGACGTTCTTGTAGATGCAGTTACTAGTTAATTACTAATGTTTTTAATTAGTAACTATTTGCACTCAGTTGTTGACATTAATAGCTTTCTGCTGATCTGTTAAAATTTT
>OZ038479.1:142234853-142289853 GCA_964036315.1 Acanthosepion esculentum | reverse complement strand
AAATTTTCAGCACCCCTCATAAAATATGCTTATACACCCATATGTAACTTTATGTACTCAAAAATATTTGGTTAGAAGGAAGGTTCTTATAGTTTCTGAATAAATTTTATGTTCTTCAAAGCACAAGAACTTCCTTCCAACCAAATCAAATATATTACACAAATATTTTATTCTTTTTTTGAGATGAGGATTTATTCTTATATACTTTGCTATTCAGACCAAAATGTTCATATTGATTGTAATACTAACAACAAGTAAAACCTTTGATAAATTTTGACCAAAACCCTTTATTCCATTCACAAGAATAGATGTTTTCTCCTTCTGTTTTCCATAACACTGGCTCACCATTGTGTTACTTGCCAGCACTACCAGACCAAGGGATTGAACTTACAACTGCTAAGAATGTTACAGAGTACAAAGACAGACACCTGTAGAAAGTCAAAGAGTAGAAGAACTGAAACATTGCGAGTATAACAAACAATATGCAGACCGGAATAACAAACAATATGCAGACCGGAATAACAAACAATATGCAGACCGGAATAACAAACAATATGCAGACCGGAATAACAAAGCGTATGAAAATGATAATTTCTCGTCTCAAAAATTCTGACAAAAATCACAAATATTTTATAATCCGTTATAAACTTGTTGGTCACAAAATGCTTTCATTACATATTTAGAATTTTGAAATTTCAGAATTCCCAACTTATCTGGGAGGTGTTCTAACAGAGGACGGAAAGTATGACACTGAGATCTGAAGATGGCCAAAGATGCATTCCAAAAGCTAAGCAGAGTATTAAGAGACAGGAAAGTTTTCTTGGAAACAAAGAGAAGAGTACTGAACTGTTACGTGATATCAGTCCTCCTGTATGGCAGTAAGTGCTGGACAATCTCCTCAAAGATGAAGAGACCTGAAACAACAGAAAGATGCTGAGGATACTATGGGCCAAACATGTGAACAACGATGAGGTTTTGGAGAGAAGGGGGGGGGCTTATATTTAACATCAGGAAGAGGCAGTTGAAATTTCTGGGGCATGTAATGAGAAAGGAAGGCTTGGAAAATCTGATACTTACAGGACAGATTGAGGGACAGAGGAAAACAGCACATAACATACTTGATGAGCTTGAGCAAATGGATTGTAGAACAGGGTTTGGGAGAAATAACAAAAAGACAAAATTTATTAAGAGCTACAAGGAACAGGAAGATGTGGAAGGCCATGATCGTCTACGACCTGAAAGGACACAGCACATAAAAGAACTTATTTAGACTAAAGAAAATATAATTTTAAAAGTAAAAAAAAAAAGTCTATAATCTTAACCTATGTTTTATATAAACGACAGTTTAAAGATGGCTTATTTTATTTTTTTCTTTACGGTTTTTTACAACGATGTACAAACGAAGGATCTGAAACAAAGTTTTTAAGGTCATCATTATTAAGTGGGTTACGATGCTTGACGCGTCCATAAAGTAGAAGATATTACCCACAAAGCTGTGTATCTATGAGGGCAGACAATAGATGCTCGGTACACAATTACAGAAAAAAGAAAATTAAATTAAAACACTTTACTATGCTTTTTCTTTCCGTTTTAGCAAAATGATTAAGCTGAGTCATAAAATAAGCTTCTCTTCATCTAGGCTTAAAAAAATATGAGGGCAGTTGTCTGCCACCAAAAATTATCCTGTAAAGGAACAACGCAGCTAATGGTGGGAGTAAAGAAAAGAAATGGCGGTGGATGAGGGGCGGGGGAATCTGGGTGGGGTTAACAAAAATCAGCAGGGGGCACACAAATTATTTAACAAAGTGTTGCTGATATTTCCTCTCGGCTTGATTTTGCTATGAGAATAATTGTGCTGTGACCTTCTTCCTTTACTGAACAAAAGTCGCTTTCGACATACACAAGAGACTTTTCGCCTAGTGTTTATTTACTGGAGAGAGAAAGTTGCTGTACTTTATTTTGCTTAGTCTCTCAGACCTTTGAACTAATGTCCTTCTAGTCCTTGTCGAAACCTGTATCAGACCTGCCCACATATAAATACAAAAACAAAACGTTCTTACAACCTGCCGACCGGCTACTATGAGATGAACAGACGGCAGCATTCTGAATAATACAAAAAACAGTAGTTAGCTATTCAATTTCATCTCGCATCTCACCACCACCCCGCAAAAAACAAAACTACCCTCAGGAATTCCCTTTTTGTTCTCTTTTGTAGCTAAATTTCCTCAATCCTGAATGACCAGCTGATATGTGTTGTAAAATCACAACAGGGTTGGGGAAGAAGGGGGATTTGCAACACCCACTATTTCTCTGGGACTTCATTCGTGCTCCCTTACACTTGACTCCCCACATTAACAACAACAACAAAAAGCTAATAAAATTAAAATACTAGACAAACGTTATTTAATTGCAAAATATAAATTTACAAACGAAAAGAAAACTAAAAAAAAAGAAACATTGCAGCCCTTTTTTTCTTTTCTTTTTTTGGGGGGCGGAGGACTCACTAAATGCAAGACAAACAAAAGTAGTAATTGAAATAATTCGGCGTCATTTTCAATTTTTTTTTTTTACTAAAATTAAAAAGTAGAAAGCTGCTCTTTTTAAAATGGATCCTTTTAAAATTTTACTGTTTTGTAGTGAATAACAAGAAGAGTATTTTGGTTTCTCCCCGAGTACAACACAGTCACAAGAGCGGTGCACCCTGTAAGGATCGAAATCAGTACTCAAGACTGCCACACTATTCGAAACATTTGTCTACGGTACTAAAACTTAAATGTTGTTAAAACCATCGACCTTACAGCAAGACACAGCGGATTTGATTATGGAAATAATTTTTAGATTAAAAAATATCAATAGTTCCAAGTCCAACATGCAGTTAAAACTTAATTAGGCATAAAATAAAAGGCTAAATGAAGATGGGAATGTTGGTTTGAAGTTGGAAGACTGTGTTGCGTCAATCTTCTAGAAAGGGAACATGACCTGGCTACCATTAAAAAAAAAATTCAATTCTTCTATACTTATGTTAAAATTTCATATAATTACGTTGTTTGTAACATATTTTAAAAAAATAAAAAATTTTTTAATCGAAATTTTCTAAAAAAATTTCATTCATTTGTGAATAAGTCCTGAAAATTTCATTAAAATCGGACAATTACTTGATTTTTACAAGAATTTCCAAACAATGTTTTCAACGGAAAAAAGCGCCCCCCCCCCAAAAAAAAAACGTTATTTTCATGCCCCCGTGATGACGTAAACAAAAGACTTTAACCAAAATTTCGAACGTGTTAGAAAGGATTAAAAAATTACAAAAAATAATCCTTTCAGTAGGCTTTCAGATTGCGAGGAGATGGGCGCCGTCGCCAGGTTAAGTTATTGAGTCATTGACTGACAGCCGAAGACCACGGAATATGGTGTGGGTCGCCCTCGATCCATAAGCCCTCAAGTTTTGAATTCAGAGTTGTCCCAGTTGTCACCCAAGGCTATAGGACCCAATCTATCCTGCTATTTTACCCATAACTGAAGAACCCTTTCAGTACGTAATTGAATGTAATGAACTCGACTGGGTTATCTAATCCACTGTGCCCTCCATACAATTATTATTATTATTATTATTATTATTATTATTATAGTAGTAGTAAATGCTTTTTTTCATAGTTTTAAATTGGGTTAAAAACGAAATTAAAAAAAAGAAAGTAAAATCCAAGCTTAAATACGTGGCAAATAAAAAAAAAAAAAATGGCCTATCAAAAAAGTAAAAACCGAGTCTATTGAAAACCAAAATATGTACAATTTTCCTAACAGTGATTTTTTTTTTGTGAGAAAATTCCATAAAAATTGAATATGGATTAGAGTAGAGTCAGGCTGATTATTGTTGTTGTTGTTGTTGGAAATACAAAGCCCAAGAGCCACTCGAGCTAGAGGGTTACACAGTAAGAGTCACAGTTTATGGGAATATGTGGCGAATATAATGGTTGACCCAAAACTTGAACATGTTTATTGTTAAGATTGTAGCGATCGAGAGAAGCATCCTATTGGGAGTCGGTTCCACAAAGCAGCGGTCCGTGGGCAGACATGTCGGGTCTTACTCTTCTTAGCCATTAAGGTTAGAAAGGAATGTAGTTCGTCTGAACATTTTCCAATGGAAATAGCGATAGATATGAAAGATGAAAAAGTAAAAACATAACTAAATTTTAAAGGGGTTTATTTGTGAATAAACCAGGACTTAATTCAGATCTTTTATTTGTTGTTTGTTCTAATAAAGCATTTTACCAAGTGGAAAGTTCAACGTTGTTTCGAAAGGTAGCTAAATGGTTAGAATGGTTAGAGTTGGCCAAGAAACTTGAGGTTGTTCGATGAGTTTCAAAACTGCGATTTTATTTAGGTGGAGAAAGTCGTTCGAATTATGTCCATCCTAAAATCATTCCCTCTAAAAAGTTAAAAACCCACTTAAAAACATCGGTAGGATTCAAGCTCCGGTTACCCCCCCCCAAAAAAACAGCATTTCGTATAGTGATTTGCAAAGATGGCGCAACACAATCTTCCTGTTCCACCATTTTGTCACTTTGATTCTTAAATATTAGATATCTTACTGAAATCCCCCGTTACGTCGCGCACATTCGAATAGAAAGCTTAAGACCACTTGAAAAACATTTTTTTTTTTTTGCCGGGAGGTTGTGTACGAAATTGATTGCACATTTAATGTCAACCTTGAAAATAATTCGAATGCCAATATACAATAAATTTTATTAATGATTTTTTAAAAAAAAAAAAAAATCGAAGGTTAAGTGCGAGTTTAAAAAGAAAGAATATTTTTTTCTTTTTCTCTTGCAATAGAAAAAAAAAGTAAATTATGAGAAGAGGAATTTGAATTTGAGGTTTTTTTCCCTTGGCATTGTAGATTAAAATGTTTTTTTTTCTTCTTTTTTCTTTAAAATACATTTGTTACAAGGTTACGTTGATGCATATTTTTTCATTCAATATTTTTTTTTTCGTTATAAATTCGTAAAATAAATAAAATTCTTTTTTCATTAAATTTTTAATATCATATTCGAAAAAAAAAATCCTTTTAAGACCAAGAATTAAATATTTTTTTTATTTCATTTTTTTTCTGCTTTTAGTTTTATCATTTGGTATATAAATGAAAAGATTTTACCTCAAAACAATAGTAACATAGTATTTAGTGTTTGTTTATTAAACAGTTCAAAAATAAATCGACTAAGTGTAAAAAAAAATGTTTTAAAAAAGCTACACACAGAATGAGGAAGAAAGGTATTTTAAAAAATGTGGCGAAAAATCGTTCTTTTGAGAGTCGCAAATTCAATATTACTTTTAATTTTAAGCCGAAGCATAACAGATAATAAAAATATTATATTAAAAATACAAACAAAAAACAAAAAAGAGAAAAAAAGATTAAATGTAGAATAATAATAATGAAAATGACAATTTTTTGGGAGGAAGGAAAGAAAATATAGGAAAACATTACAAATCTTTTAGGGAGATAAAAAAATTGAAAAAAATTTTTAAATTGTCAGAAACACTTTTTCAATTAAAGGAACAAAAATTTTAGTAATTTTTTTTAACTTAAAAACAATTACTAAAATTAAATTAAATTAAAAATTTTAAGACAGGCATTTTAATTTTAATTTTAAGCTCCCTAAAAGGCGCATTTTAGTAGGTCCTGAAATAATTTTTCTTTTTAAGATTTGTTGCCAAAGTTTTAAAAAGTTTTAAGTCAGACACCCGTCTTCCCACGAACAAATATTTTATACACGTTATTGGGTGTTTGCATTCCTGTCGAGTGTCTAAACTAAATTTAACCCTTTTGTTTTGTTGTTCAAAGATAAAAAAAAGAAACAAAGAAATAATTCCATAATGAAAATCTAAAAATAAAATAGTTTCTCGTGCAACAGGATGACATTGACATACATTTTACAATCACTTGTCAAAATCAGCGACACATTTTTTATTTTTTTACTAAAAAAGCAAAATTGTAAAATTAACAAGAGTACAAAGAGGATTTAAAAAGTGTTTATCTTTATACTTTTAAGAATACAAAATTAAGAGAACAATTTATCTTCATTCGTACTATTTAAAACGAATTCACTGTATTTGTAGTAAACTAAAACACAAAAAATAGTAATGAATGTTTATTAAAAAGTCATTATTTGCTAACCTATAATAAAAAAAAAAGAAAAAAAAAGAATATCCCATAAATAAATCCAAATTTTGCATAATTTGAATAAAAAAAAAAAGGTGAAGATGCATGCTGCTATTTTAAATGTTTATTTGCCTGGTGTCATGATTCATTCGGTAAACCAAAAATGAGTGGCATGACTCATTCGGTAAATCTGGAGACCAGCTACTTTCGCCTGAGACTGAAAGCCTAAGCAGGGGCACACAGACTGGGGTTTTTCCTTAACTAAGCGTCACTTAGTCTGACACAAAGACACGCTATTTAAAGTACTTGGTCTTTCCTAGGTCACCCATTTATTGAGTTTCTAAACGAAATCTGTTTAACTTAGGGATTCATTTCGCTTACAAACAAAACAGTTCTAACTGTAAAAAGTACACAAAAAAGAAAATATTATTGTCAATGCCAAAAAAGAAAAAAGGGGGGGGGTTCTTCCTATACGATATTTTTGGTACCATTGTTACTAAAAACGGTTATTAAAACAGATTTGGAAGAAGAGATGGAAATAAATTTACATAACATCAAATAAACATTTGATGAAAAGAAAACATTCGCAGTTCGAACTCTTTTTCATAAAGGAAAACAATATTAAAAAAAAAAAAAAGTGATATCGGCAGCAATGCAACTTATCCAAACTTTTGTCACCTGTCGTTACTGAAGACGAGTAAATAAATAAGTAAACCTACACAAACTCTATAAAGTTTTAGTTAATTACTGAAAGATACCTACCTGTAAACTAGATGCAAGCTGCCTGTAGTAGAAAAGGGACATGTCCTCATGAATGAAATTTGTAGGGGTCACGGCCATTCTGGAAATGTGTGTGGGGGGGTGCAAATACCGACGGACAATGTATTCTTATCTGACGTAAAAAATGTAAATTATATGCGTTTGTATACGTGCTTTGATTATTAAAAAAAATAAAAATGTATCTTGTTGCAATTGCACAAACTCACAAAGAGAAAGCTAGGTAGGCAGGCAGGCAGGCAAGCCAGCCAGCCCTGGGGAGTGTCAACCAACCTACTAGTTATGCCGATTGAGGTGGATACGCTAAACAGAAAACTATACACGCAGACATATTGAGGGAGAGAGAAACAAGAAGCAAGGCCACATTTCATACATAATCTCTCCCCACAGTCTGTAGGTGTGTGGGTGTGTGGAGGAGAGAGAGTTGATGAAGAAACAGGCACGACTGCTGCTGTTTCTGGTTTTTAAACATATACACCACGCAAAAGAGTGTCACGGGTATCGTGGTCAATCCCACAGATTTTTAGATGTTTGAACCACATTGGACGTCTTAGGGGGCGGGGCGGTTGATTTTGGAGGGGAGAGGAGATGAGAAACAAAAAAAATACACAGTTCAATTTTTAAAACACTTTTTAAAGTAAAGTGAGTTTGTTATTTTTCATAATTGAAAATTTTACACAATTCGTTTTTGTGCGACTGACTAAATAAGGAGGAGGAAAGAATAACTTGCCATATTTTTGTTATATACTACTGATAAAAGCCTTTCTGCATACTTCTACCTCAAACATTTCATAGTATAAGACGCAGGGTAATTTTTCTTTCTTTGTTATGGAATGGGGAGACATGCATATCATAGGAAAGCGTTTTGTTTTTATGGCATATCAACACCTCAATGGGTTATTTAAAGCCGACAAGATTTTTTATTGCTGGTAATATTTTTTTCCTTCAAAAATGTATTGCTGGTAATAATTTTTCATAAAAAAAAACTTATTGCTAGTATTAAAAGTAAAACCTATTTTTACACTTTTATTGTGTTTTGGACCCCAGTTTAGGGGTTAACTATTTGCCCATATCTGGGATCGTAACAGGTTCTTTCACTCCGGATCAGGGTGAACCTGGGAACACCAGAAATTAAGAGGTGATTCCATGCTCCTCAGAATCTCCTGAACAGAGGCCTTGCAGCCGGATATAGTTTATCATCTTACCCAGGACGCATAAGGAGGTGGTTACTCTTGCAGAATTCTTTGAGTGGAAACAACAATACTTTCTTTAATAAACCGTTTTGAAATAAATAATAACCAAAGTGCTAAAATAAAACAAAACAACTCGGTGAATATCGACCATAATCAGAAACTAATTTTCTGGGGTCGTAATGTTTCAAGAAACTTTGACCTTTGAGCATAAAACTAAAAATAAATAAATAATTGTAGCCGAAGGGCAGGTCATTTAAAATACGAATTCCTCATTGAGTTGATCAAAGGCACATCTTGAATGTCTATAAGTGAGATGTCCGTTTATCTCTGTCAAACCGAGGTATGGAAAAAAAGAAAGAAAATACTAAAAAAAAAAAAAACCCCAGAAGCGCAGACATTATTTTTATATTTTGCAGATGAAAACATGCATAATACAGCCTCCATATTTAATTTTTGAAAAGTTTATCTTTCCATCATTTTGGATTTCAGAAGTACATGTGTTATCTTTTTCGTGTCCATAAAGAAATACATCAATAAAAATGTAATTATACTGCCACTGTGTCGTGTCCATAAATAAATAAAAATTAATTATAGTGTGAAAAATAATTATAATAAAATAATTATAACAATTATAATTATCATTAATTCACTCATTCTAAACCAATGAGAATCGACTACACTTTTCTCCTCGACACACACAAACATGTGACATTCTTACTATCGGACAAGCAGTTCACACGGACAGGTCGTCAACATGTGCGTCAACGAAAATTGTCTCCTTTTCCCTTTTCAGGAAATTTGTTGTTGCACGCTAAAAGATAAAAGTTACTATTATGTAACATCTATCTTTTAGTACTCAACAAAAATTAAGTAATCCCAGACATTTCTTATATTTTCCAAATAAATTATCTGGATACTCATTGCACTCATCGATAGAAAAAATAAACATACGAGAAATACTGTACACTTTGTTTATTCTTTATCTTATCATTGCATCGGATTCTGATCCATATCTGATCTACATCTGACTCCAAACTCACAATTTTACTCAGTATTACTGTCTCTTGTTTCTCTCATAACAACAAGACATAACAACCAGATAATAAATAATACACGTTTTGTTGTGCCCAGGTAGTGCAATTTCTCAATTTTACAAGTATTTTTGCATATACAAGTGTTAGGGGCTTATTAATTATTTCCTCAAGAGTTATATAAACTTCCGTACACCTTTTATTCAAAGATTGTATTTGTAATATCGAACATAACCAACCCAGATAGCAAAAAACGTCTTACCAAACTCCCTTTTTATTTTCCAATGTATATATGCCAAATTTGCTAAGTCCTGACCTTTTGTAGGAAACGAAACAGTTTATTGCTAACGTTAAACAAAATAAACAAACAAAACCTTGTACATCAGAAAGAGTACCAATAAAAGCTCTTTACATCCTTGATTGAGTACTGATAAATCTTTGGTCCATTAGTATTTAATATTTATTAATATGAATCTACTTCAATACAAAACTAACCTTTCTTGTCCACTGAGTCTGTTTCATAGACACTTTTTCAGTGATCCTTCTTGGCGTGTAAGGGCGCAGATCTTTTGTAAAATAGAATTTGGTTACTTATTCTGAATTTCTAAATTTATGGTTCCTTAACATCGGCAATTGACGGTCAGACAATTCTGGGGAAAGAAGATTTTTTGTAAGGGAACTATGAAAAATAGTTGATTTAAACTAAAAAGAGAGTTAAGTTTACAGTTGAAATAGCTAAACATGTAAGGAGCAGGCGTTAAATGACGTTAATCGATTCTTCTGCCGCTATTTTCGCTTGTAGAATTATATTTCTGGTTCTTGCTTCTCAGTCAACTTTGATCTTCTTACAATGTCAAGTGTTATCTTCCTCTGTCTTCTTAATTCCCGATCTTTTATTGACCTCTCTCCTTAATAGTGTTTTTTCCCCTCATATTCTCTGACACTCAGTAACTGCTTGCGTATTAGTGGCTTTATTGTCTTGCTTGGGGTGAAATGATTAAAAAAAATTTACTGATGCAACAAGTATAACTAACGTTAAGTAATTGAATTATGAGATAGTGCTGAAAAGTTATCAGTCCAAACAGACAACAACATTATAAAATAATAATAATAATAAACCGAGACTTTCCAAATCCCTACCCCGTGTTCCAGCCACTTTATATCTGACAAAAAAAAAATGTGTATAAAACACAGATCGTCCTAATGCTAACAAAACACTTTGGCCAGTAACTTTCTGGATTGAGTTCAACGCGTTTGATGGCGAGAAAATTTGTAACGAAATGAAGAAACAAAATAAAAAAGAGGACAATAATAATTAATCATTCAAGATTGGAAAAAAAAAAAAAATTATCCATCAGACTTCACAGATGGACCGAACGTCAGGTAAAAAAAAAAATAATTATAATAAAAAATAAATAATTAAAATTATAATAAATCTCTTTTGTATATTATTAATTATATTTTATTAAAATAAATCTCTTTTGTATTATTCAATTTTTAATCACATTATTTTTATATTTCTTAGCAACAATAAAATAAAAAATTATGATTTTCTTAAAAAGAAAACTTGAAATATTTGGAGAAAGAGACAAAAGTTTTTAAACTACAGCACCTTGTGTCAAGAGACCGTAACAGAAAATTCAATCAAGTCAACCAAGATTTCCGACAAACAGTAAAACTAACAGCTTGTTAAATAGTTAGTTGCTATGGTTACAAGTACCATATATACCGACTGTTGTACTGTATACTGTTATTTATACATATTATTACTTTGAATGTTATGAGTAACTTTGTTGAATGATGCTCGTCGTGTTAGTAAGCAAGCAGCTTCCGGTACTTAATGCTTTACCTCCGTCGACCCACATCTCCACCCTGACAAAAAAAACAAACCTCAGCTCGTGTTGCATACTCTCCTCTTTCTTTATGTAGGTCCCCACCTAATTCTGTTGTTTTACTTTTGTTTGTTTAATGATGATGCAATATTTCAATAAGCAGATTGGGAAAACGTGGAAGGGTTTATTGGACTTTTCTTTCATGACGCGCACACACTCGCCCCCGCCCCCTGCCCCGGTTTCTTAACTACTCTCTCTCTTCTTACGTCATACTGCTCCACACATATACAAGAAATGAGTGCTGAAAAGTTCTTGGAAACTGATAAACTTTTTTCTACGGTAGGGAGGATTCATTCTTATCCAGACTGAGAAATTTTAAACATTGTGTGTGTGTGTGTGTGTGTGTGTGTGTGTGTGTGTGTGTGTGTAAAACATTATTGGCCACTTTCATATTTTTTTTTTTTACATCAAGGTTTACCTTGTACAAGGCCTAGGGAACACTCGTGGCAGAAGGTTACGTTAAGGGGTAGTTTATATGGATAGGAGGGGAAGATAACTTGACTCTAGATCTGGAATTTTACAAAAGATCTATGCCCTTACATGCCGACAAGATGCACTGAAAAAAAAATGACTTTAAAACAGACCAAGTGGACAAGAAAGGATAGCAGTTGATAATAAATAATTAAGGTTGTAGTGATCAGGGAAATATCCTGTTGGGAGTGTGTTCCACAGGGTAGTGGTTTTCAGGAAGAAGCTGTTTGAAAGGAAATTACTTCTTGCTGATGGAATGCAGAGGGAATTTGGATGGTTTGTTACTATGTAAGTGACATGGCTGATCCTAGCTGTGAAGGTTAGACCTGGCAGAACCAAGAAATGTAGTTTGAGAACTTTCCATGGAAGTAGCGATAGAGCAGTGAGAGATACGCCACACCCCACCTGTGGGAGAGAGAGAGACGTTGGAAGGTGGAAAAGAATTCTTATCTAACAAGAACATGGAGACGCTTTTGAACTCTATCAAGACTGAAAAGTGAGGACTGGGCAATTAGTGTTCAAATCTGGTAAAAGTCCTCCATTTTCCGCTTGATCTGGCTCTTATAAAGATAGAGAAGAGCAGGAGTTTTTTCTCATTTTTAAGAAACTAACCAAGAGATACAAAAGGACACATATGTTTTATCTTTGATTCAAAAGCAGAACACATTACAAAGAACTGTTGGAATTGTTAGGTAATCTTGATATTTTTTTTATTTTTCTCAATCAATTTCACCCCATAGAATGCAGTAAAGCCACTAAGACACAAAGGGTTACTGGATGTAAAAGAATTAGAAAACAAGCATTATAGTGGAGCGAGAACAACAGAGAGTAATCATGAAGATAGAAGACTGACATTGCATTTAAACTTTTGAAGATCAAACTTGACTGGAAAGCAAGACGTCGAAAGAGTTTCCACAAGCAAGAAATGCAAGAAAAAAAAAAACAAAAAAAAAAACTGTTAGCCTAGTGTTACATCTCGCCAATTCAACTGTAAATTGATGAGACTCTATTGCTAATCTAGTACTGTGCTTAAAGATATGAAGTCTACGTACCAAAAGTGAAGAGCTCATCCAAATAATACCATGGAAGTATTTATAGAAAAGGCACAGGGAAGCAACTTTACAGCAGTGGGAAAGTGAATGAAGTCGAGATGCCAGGTCAGGACCAATAATATTGCCAATTTGTTTTTTGGTTTTATTAAGAATCACTAAATATATACCAGGAGCACTGGACCATGGAGGATACAAGAATAATCCAGAACTTATGCTGAGAGCAAAGTGCTTGCATACTGATTGAAAATGATTTTGGTAAACATACAAAGACAGAATGGGATGTAAGACAAAAATGCATCTTCTCACTATACAGAAGTCCTATAAGAATTCATTAATAATGTAAGATATTCAGATGACACTGTTGATAGGAGACATAGAAAAAAAAAATTCCAAGAACTCCTACAGAAAATAGTGAAGGAAAACAAGAAGAAAGGGCAAAACATCAATTGTAAAAAAAAATTAGAATGTTAGCAAAAGGGACGGAGCCCAACATGTAAATTACAAATTGGGTATAATGGAATCAAGCAAATAGAAAAATTTAAATAACTGGAAACTGTTTTAACAAAAGATGGAAAGTGTAACACTGAAATCTGAAGGTGGACTGTGATAGCAAAAGATGCGTTCAAAAAGCTAAACAAAGTATTAAGAAACAGGAAAATTTCATTAGAAACAAAGAAAAGAATACTGAACTGTTACATAATATCAGTTCTATATGGCAGTGAATGCCAGACAATCTTCTCACTAATGAAGAAGAGGCTTAAAGTAACAGATGTGGTTTTACAGAAAGATACTGAAAATATCATGTACCAGACATGTGAGCAACAGTGAAGTTTTAGAGAAAATGGAAAGAAAAAGGACACTTATTCTTATCATCAAGAGATAGTTGAAATTTCTAGGGCACATAATGAGGAAAAAGAGCTTGGAGATTTTGACACTCACAGGACGTACCGAAGCCAAGATTTTGGTTGATTTTCTTTAGTAGCATATCAACCTCTATCGGTTGAAATCTAAATATTTTGAAATATACAGATAAAATGTTGGTCATTCTACTATAAATAGGTATTGTTTCTAATTTTACTATAAAAATGTATTTTTATAATGTCATAGCATTTTGATTTTTGTTTTGAGTTTCACTATTTGCCCATAGATTGGACCCTAACAGGTGCTACCACACTGGAGTCAGGGTAGACCTTGAAATAACAGCAATTGTGCTGCAATAATTGACATTGTTTGAATAAATAAGTGCAAATGGCTAAAAATCAGTATGACGGAGGTGGACCAGTGAACCCTCTCCCCATCTCAAAACACGCTTCATATCATTAGGGACACACCTCCACAGCACCTTGATGGTATTTGTATTCATACCTGAATACTACCATCAGCACAAAACTACTGGAACAGACAGACACTCATCAAGAAGTCCGACACACTGCCAGTCTTCTCGGATCCAATGTGCGGACATAGAAATCAACACAGCAATCGTGTTGGTTTCATGCCCCAAGGAAATCTTCAGACCAGGACCTATACATCTATAAGTACATACATTTATTTATATCATTTAACAAACTAAACATTTACAGTCATTACAATCATTGAATTTTATAACTTTTAACCTAAATTTTATTTTTAGTAAGATTCAACATTCAATCTGCATGTTGTGTATACAAAATTAAAAAGGTATTGTCAGTGGTCATGAATTAAGGTAAATATTAACTGACAATATTAACTTGTTTATGCTTACAGCATATTTATTTTAACAAAATCTTTTATTCATAGAAATTCATAGCATCATTATTCAGTCGTGAAAGAATTTAATTGGCTTTCTGTGACCTTTGCACCATCTTTTATCTCAATTTCAAGTAAGGAAAGTGTCGTTAAATCAGGAAGAGATATACAAGTATTTCAGCTATGAACTAATTTTCTATCCACTCTGACTAATGTAAAATTGAAAGGAACTCTAAAATAGACACTGCCCATATACCATTAAATACGGAATTGCAAAAATCAGCTGTCATAAAAAGGTCAAAGAAAAACAAGATGTAATAATAGAAAAGTTTTATCGATTAGGTGGTTGCAAAAGTTTGCACTGAAAATCCAGTTTTCATCTGTGTTCAGTAATTTCTGTCTGAATTTCTGGAATTCAGGAGTTATCTTTATATTATTGATACTCTGATTATTGTCCTTATCTTTGTTGACATCATAAAGTTTCAACCATTGTGTTCTCTGGCCTTCATCAGGTTCTTTGTCTACTATCAGCTGATGAATAACAACAAAGATGAGGACAATCGTCTCATTGAAAATTATGCATTTCCAGTCTCTCTTTTTTTTAAAATTATCCATGTCCAGTCTCTCGTTTTCAAATTAGAGTTCTGAGAACTTTTATTAATAAACAAAAGACTGTGAAGTCAAAGGAGGAAGCCATTTTAAAAGAGTTCCGGTCAACTTGTATGTCATCACTTTTGAACTCATTCTAAAACAGTTTGGAAAGCAATGATTTTGATCTGAGGTGGAAGTTGGTTGAACTAAAGAAAGAAATTAAACACTGGTTTGGAGAAATAACCAAAGATTTATTTTCATTTACAAGATAAAAAAAAATGTCTGCTAATTCATATAGTGTAGTGTTTGAATGTATGAGGTGTGGCTATCGGTTTGGGCTTGTCGCATTGATAGTGGAATCTGTTCTCTTTCTGGGTTCACAGGAATTTGTTTTCACAGTCTAATGGTCAGATGGGCAGTCAGTTGTGCTTTCAGGTAGCCTCTGATGATTAGCGTGTGTGAAGTCTCTCTCTCGCTCTCTGCTGTCTGGCTTGTCTTATAGCCTATACAAGGGAAACACATACATGTAGTTGTAGACATCTGTAGCAAATGAGTGTCACGTCGATAATGACCAGCACACTGGTATATTTGATTTTGTTATAAAAATTTGTTTTGAGTATAGCATGTGTGTGACTTTAGCTTGATGAAAATTGGTGTGTAGTTAGAGAGAGATACGATTTCTAATAATTGTAGAAATTTAGATTTAATTTATCCTCCATGTGTAAATTGTGTTTTTCTGCTAATTTCACTTCATTCATTCATTGCAATACAGATATTTATAGATAAAAGCAATCCCTCTGACCCTTCCAAAAAGATGAACACATTTTAAATTCTAATGTCATGAAATTATCAAAATTGTGTTGAGTTTAAAAAGGAGAAAAAAAAATGTGTTGTAGTAAAGAAAAGACTGTCAACTTCAAGTAGCAACAAACGTCTGCAATAGATTTCTTTTGTTTCTCGATCGCAACACTTGTAGCCAAATCACAGTTCAAACAATAGCCCGTAACAGTCCATCGTAGAAATGACAAAATGGGGTCACACGTCCAACCTTCACTTCTAACCAGCAAAAACGCGTGTTCAGTTCACCAGCTCAGAAAATCTTCTGCCTTTATAAGCGAAAAATAACGGCTTTGGTTCATTGAGAGATCTTTCTGATTGGTCATGCCATTCAGGGGAGGGGAAAACATTAGCATAGATTCTAGTCGTTGAAGTAGATTTTTGCTAACTACTTTTTGGTAATTTTCTCTTCGGCAGATTGCACACAAAACACGAACCTTTTGTCGAGGTAACTGATTATCTCTTTCACAACAAAATGTCACCTCTGCTGATTATTTCTGCAGTAATGCTCAAATGGCGTTTACTATGAATTACCAATTTTGAAGATTATTTGAATTGATATCGTTCATTAAAAAATATATTGATGGCAGTTTGGAATTGAGCATTTAAAAAAGCAAAGAGTTGAGCATTTTGTGCAAAAACTTCATAACCTCAAAGAAATCAGGTCTCCTCAATGCAGACAGATTGATACAAAAAATAAACCCAGAGAGCCTCGCGAAACGGAGTGGCTCTTTCAGCGTGTCTCACTGGCGATGGTTCGAGGTAATGCTTTCTCCGGCTGGCAGAGGATAGAAAAAATTGCTTATAGTTACGTTGTTCTGGAATTGTCATCAATGGTCGACTGAACTTGCTTTGTTTCAATGACTTTTGTTTTGTTATTAGTTAATTTGTTTTTTTTCCCTAAGTTCATAAGTAAAATTTACGACGGAATTTTATTAAAAATGTATTTTCAATATACAGGATTTGGAAGAAATACCTCCCACATAATGGTGAGACATTAGTTGCAATGGTGCCTTCATGTAGGTAATGTCTTACCATTAGGTGGGAGGTATTTCTACACTGTACAGTTGGAGAGGGGGGTAATGAAAATACCAACAATTTTAGATTAGGCAGCTCAAATAATGAAAAATAAAGATGTTAAAAAAAAAAAAAAAA
Source organism: Acanthosepion esculentum (assembly GCA_964036315.1). Taxonomy (NCBI): domain Eukaryota; kingdom Metazoa; phylum Mollusca; class Cephalopoda; order Sepiida; family Sepiidae; genus Acanthosepion; species Acanthosepion esculentum. Next base: position 142,272,972 of record OZ038479.1, on the reverse strand, counting down.
AAAAAAAAATGTATCCACAAGTTTCAAAATCCAAATTGACTAATGATTCTTTTGCTACTTGAAGAGTTTTTTCTTTTCGATAACAGAGAACTTCAACATTTTCATTGTGATATGGATCTGTAATATTGTTGATCCTGACCCGGCATCTCGACTTCAGCTACTTTCTCACCAACATGATGTGGCTTCCTTCTGTCTTTTGTACAAATATTTTCATGGCAACTGCTCTGAGAATCTTTTTTGCCTTGGTGCCACCACTACAAGAATTTAAGCGTGCTACTAGATTGGCATTTAGGTCCCACCCTTTTATTGTTGAAATAGTTAAATACAACCGCCACTTCTACTCTAACAGTTTCTTTTCTCGCACTTCCCACCTGTGGAACTCATTTTCTGTTTACTTGCTTCCCTGATAATTACAATCTTCAAAAATTTAAATGCAACATCAATCGCCATCTTCTGTCTTCTTGAATTCCCTCCATCTTTTGGCCATTTTCTCAATCCTCCCTATTCTCAGTTTTTTTTCTTTCATTTTCACTGTGTAACCCCCTGTGTACTAGTGGCATTCCTGTCTTGCATGGGGTGGAATGATTAAAAAAAATATATGTATCATGTCTTTTCTTAATGAAATATTCTCAAGCAGAATTAATAGTTGCAGGTAAAGGACATTTTGAAACTAAAAGCATTATTTAAAGACAGAAAATGGCACTTCTTACCCGTCTTTAGTGGATTTATTTTTTATGGTTCTTAATGATAAACATTATAACATTTTTCCCTATTTTACACTTATTTTCAGTGGTTTGATTTTGCATTGCAACTATAACACTTTCACAGTAATTTTTTTTTTCCTTCTAGCCCAGGGGTCGGCAACCTATGGCACGTGTGCCATGCCAAGCAATTTCCAATGGCATGCAGCTGCAAATGATATCACAAAGTCCGAACCAATAACTACTATAACGCAAAGAAGTTACTTAGCTGTTTCAATTTTAATATATACTAAAGTATACATATTACTATATAAAATATATTGTAGAATAGGTATATTGACCTTGACTTGTATAAAAATACACATGTTGTTGGCACACAGAATGATTTTAAAACCCTAAGTCAGCAGAAGGTAGCCGACCCCTGCTATAGTTAAGAAAGAAAGAAAAAAAAAGTCTTTATCAGCCACACTGGAATATTTCAATAGACAAAACAGTACTTCAGCTTGGAGGCTGTATAAGGCCAGCCACCTCACACACAGGCCTAGCATAAACGGAGCAATCAATCTTATCACCCACACAAGTCTATGACCTAACAATTAAACATCACCATAAATCAAAGTTAACATCCTTAATATTGGCATGAAAGACAAAAAAAAATTAAATTAAATTGCCTTCTTGTAATTGTTTCATATCCTTTGAATAAGATTAACCTCTTTGGGGAATGTATGAAAATAAGAAGACAATAGTTGTATATTGAATTCATAGCAGCCATGTTTGAGCAACTAGGAAAAATTTAATCTTGGACATAGCATATACATGGTAGCAAAAGTTTCTTTGGCTTATGGCCATATCACATTGAAACACTGGTTGTCACAAAATCACCAAGGTAAGCAATGTTGAGTTTGGTCAGTACTTATATGGGTGACCACTTGGGAATACGAGGTGCTGTAAGCTTGGATGTGTGGGTGGTGTACTAGATAACAGCCTGGAATTGGAAATCAGAGAGCTGAGTTCCAATTCTAATTCCAAACTGTTATCTACTACACCACCCACACATCCAAGCTTACAGCACATGGTATTCCCAAATGGTCACCCATATAGCTACTGACCAGGCTCAATGTTGCTTAACTTTGGGTTCTTTATATTCATGTGCAGATACCCTTGGGAAAGGTATGAATGCACTTCTTCCCCTCCCCTCGGCTTAATTAGTAGGACTTGTATCAGTTAATCCTTATCTCTAAAACATTATTGCAATCTAAAATTATTTTCTGGCTTTAAATAACCTTCAAAAGGTTGATAAGCAGTAAAACACAAATCAATACTCACCCCACCAAAAACAGTTTCCCTGTAAACTGATTTAGCTTAGTAGTAATAGTTTAGGAATGAAGTTTGAGAAGTTTAATTTCATTCTTTGTGCTGAATAACAAGCAGCAAGAAAAGATTGCCAAGAGAGATTTTTAACACATGCAATATTCTCTTTCAGTTGGCAGAGAGATAATATTTCTATTCAATTATTCTTTCCGATGAGTCAATAACATAGCAACAATTCTCAGTACCCACAGAGTGAAAGCACTTCCTCTCATCTTGCAGGGTGAGGAGGATAATTATTTATTAACAGGCATTATAGGCCAGAGGAAATTTTGCACCCATTCACACCTGTACCTTGGGGTGGAGGGCAACAGTTTCTACCCACTTCTTGTTTTACCTCAGATATTAATATCCCTCACCCAAATTATTAAGACTTGACCCTTATTGTTATCACAACGTTTCAGCCTAAATATGACCTTCCTCAGGTAAAGTTGTTTTTTTTTGTGTAGGGGAAAAGGTTTTTTTAACAATAATTTCACCCCAATCAAGGCAATAAAGACACTAAGATGCAAGGGTTACTGAGTGTTAGAGAGTATGTGGGGGGGGGAGAGAAAATACTATTAAAGAGAGGATGATAAAAGAACAAGAATTAAGAAAACAAGATAACGATTGACATTGCATTTAAATTTTTGAAAATCAAATTTGACTAGGAAGCTAGAAGTGAGTTCCACAGGTGAAAAGTGCAAGAGAAGAAACTTATCATGGAATTTATGGTTTCAGGTAGCCATTCCAACTGTAAAATGATGAAACCTTGTTGCCAATCTAGTACTGTACTTAAATTCATGAAGTCCACATAGCATAGTGGAGAATTCATCTGAACAATTACCATGAAAGTATTTATGGAAAAGGCCAAGGGAAGCTACATCATGGCAGTGGGGAAAGTAACTAAAAGGCAAGATGCCAGGTCAGGACCAATAACATTGTGAATTCTTCTTTGGATTTTATCAAGAATTTCTAAATACATAACAGAATTACCAGACCAGATGTGGCAGCAACATTCAATGCATGGATAAATGGTAGACTTATAAATTTGTAAGATTCTGGCAAGAAAAATTGTCTAGCCTAACACAATGAACCAACTTTCCTCACAGCAGCAGGAATAGCAATGGATTCAATATAATCTTTTCACTTTATGTCAGCAGAAAACAGTGCGAGAAGGTGCCAGGAGCCACTCGGTTAAACAGAGAACGTTGTGATAATAAAACAGAATGAAGGTTCTAATTCATGGCTCACCTCTTTAAGAATGTAGTCTTTGTATTAGACATAAGTTAGATTCTTTAAGAATGGATTCAAAGAAAGATGGCAATGTAATGTTTTAGGCATGTCTTTATAATTGGTAATAATGTTGTGAAGTTTTCAATGTAATTCTCTTTAAAGAATTTTGTTCTTTTTTAATTAGAGTGGCATTAATTAGTGAAATCAAAGTTATGTCCAACATTGTTTTGATGCAAAACGAGGGAGTTAAATCAATTGTCCAAACACAAGTCTCTCTTATGTTCACTGATGCTTGTTTTGAGATCACATAATATCTCCCCCCTCATAAACATTTTTCCATTGTAAACATTTATTTGGTAAGTCCCGGCATTTAAATTGATGCTAGGTTTATTTTTCTTCCTAATTATATCTACAATTGTCTTGAAGGTGGTGGTAACAATCCTAGTATTAGGGAGGACTAATTTATTTGTAAGTTTAGTAGAGAAGAGTGTTGGAAGGGGACAGGATTATGAAGTTGTGTCATTTTTGTTCAAAGTGTTGTTGGTGGTGTCTGCTTTTTGGCTTTGTGGATTTTGTAAGCTTGTTTTTTGTGTTGAGGATAAAATGTTGTTGGTAATGGAGAAGATGGAAAGTTTTCTCAAAATATATCTCTTCATTTAGGTATTCCAGGCTAGCCAATCCCTATTGCAGACTCGCTCAGGCGCATTTGTGTTTGTTCAACATCCACAGAGCCAACCTGTGGTTTATACTGCAACTATGCTGAGCAGACCTTAGTTACAGTTTCTGGGAGAGAGCGTGTTATCTAGAATGATCAACAATCTGAACAACACCAGCACATGCAAACCCTCAGTCAAAATGACTTGTGACTTCGTACTAGTGCAGCTATTGACAGCCCCAAGTGTTCTGTCTACTCAATTTTCACTCACAAGGCTTGGCTCAACCCGTGGCATGGTTTTCAGGCACTTTCCAAAGGTGCCACATGCTGGGATCATCCCCACTCCAGACCAATAATATCAAGAAGTCTCCTTCCTGACAAATCAATCATGATGAGATTTGATCCCAGGTCTTATGGTCAGAAAGTCAACGTTCTAACCACTCATCCCCGCACCTCAGGCTCTCTCTCTCTCTCTCTCTATATATATATATATATATATATATATATATATATATATATATATAGAGAGAGAGAGAGAGAGAGATATATAAGGCTGGGATGGGATGGGATTTCAAGCCTTGAATGTCAACTTTGCTAGAGATGGTATCTCAATAAAAAACTTCAGTGTACTTGGACTACCATCAGTGTCTGAGTTGGGCCCCAGGAAGAGCATCTGGCCTTGTAAAACCTTGCCTTGAATCACTATGACAAGTCTCAGTATGTTGACAGGCGAATGTGGAGAGGTAAACTGAGATCCTCTATCAGGCAGGACCCACCTTGTTTTGTGCAAGATTAATCCTGGTCCTGCCCTATGAAAAAAACTAAAAAAACATGGCTATGATGATGAACCATGACAAAAATTCTACCTCAAGAGATTCAGAGAATCTACTGTCCCAATTTCTGTGAACTGAAAAGCAATGAGGATGTAGAATGAAATCAGAACAAAATTTCCCCAGAGAATAAATATAGAAAGTATCTAAATTTAGGTAAAATTGCAAAAGATAAGTTGCTTATCACACAATCATTATAAGGATTCAGGCATTGTTATTTTAGAAGCTAAAATAGAATTTAAAGTCTTATTAAAGAAAAGGAAAAAAAATCCCATGAATTTACACATTTGTAATCTGTTGTCAATTTTTATAAGGATTCAAGTATTTACCAGATACAACAAACACAAATATTTATCTCAACCAACAAATCGTAAATAACTGAGCAACTGTATCATAAGAACAAAAAAAATAACATTTTTTCTAAAAAAACAAAAAACTAACTGAATCTTCCTGGTTTGTTTATCAACAGACAGAAAAATACATTTCAAGGCTGTATTCTGCTCTACCAAAATAATTGTAAAAACTGCTTGCATCTAAAGTCACCGTCCATGTGGGGAAAATCAATAAAGAATAAAAAAAATAAATACATTTTCTCATGATGCTTGTAATAAAGGAATGGGAAAAGATTTTGGCCATCAACGCAATTTTATGACGTCATTTCTGAAATGGACAGAACCATGCTCTCTTTCCACTTTCCAATGTGTTTTGCAGAACCTTCACTGATGAAGCAAGTGCAACTTTTACTTTGGTCGTTCCAACTCGGCACAAAGCTGACTTGAGCTCAACCATTATAACCATTCATATTGTTACTTACCCTCACCTACTTTTGAACCAAAAAAAGAAACGGACCTACCCAAGAGACTTTGTTTCCATACAGTTGCTATAAAAAAAAAAACAGTCCCCAATAGAAACACACATTTTTGTTGCTTCTTCCTTGTTTACATATGAACACGCATGCACACACCTACACACAACTTTAAGTCTCATACCCACATCAAAGAATGTCAGACATTGGCAAAGATGATCAGCCTTTTCTTCATATTTATTATTTTACATGAGGCTGGGTTTGTATTATCATTTCAGTGATACGTTTTTCAGTTAAGTAATAAAATTCAATTAAGGAAGATATTTTGCTATAGTTTTGTTGTTTAAATTCTACATTAACATCTCATTTTTTCTCTAATCCTATAAAAACCACATGTAAATGTCATCAGCTGTACAACACCAAATACAACACAACATCACCATTTTAAAAAAAAAATTTTTTTTTCAAACTTCTTAGGCTATTAAAACTTTTAAGTATCTTTTTGATGGATTTCTTTTTTATGACTTATCAACCTTTTACAGGTTATTTAAAACCAGAATATATTTTAGATTGCAAGAATTTTATGGGGATATTAGTGATTTACCGATAGAAGTCCTAATTAACCCATAGCTGGGGAGGAGAAAAGGTAGGTCCATACTTTTCTCAAGTGCATTTGTGCATCAAGTGAATATAACAAACCTGACTGAAATTTGAACATTGAAAACTGAATAGAAATGAAAGAGAATATCGTACGAGTTTAGAATTTCTCTCTATTGCCAATCTTTTCTTACTGCTCGTTAGTCAGCACAAAAAATGAATTAAAACTTCTCAACTTTAAGTCCTATACTATTATGACTAAGCTATATCAATTCACAGGGAAACTGTTTTTTCTTAATATTGATTTGTGTTTTACTGCTTATCAACCTTTTGCAGGTTATTTAAAGCCATGAAATATTTTTAGATTGTAATAATGTTCTGAAAATAAATCCTACTTATTAACCCAACAGTATTTGCGCATAAGTGAATATAACGAACCCAACTGGAAATGGAACTCAGCTCTCTGATTTCTAATTCTGAGACTTTATCCATTACACCATCCACACATCCAAGCTAACAGCACCTGGGATTCCCAAGCGGTCACCCATCTAGGTACTTACCAGACTTAACATTGCTTAAGTTTGGTGATTGTATAAGAACTAGTATCTCAACTGTTATTGACATATTAATATTATCTATATATAATATAGATATTATATACTAAACTTATATTAATATAGATATTATATACTAAACTTATATTAATATAGATATTATATACTAAACTTATATTAATATAGATATTATATACTAAACTTATATTAATATAGATATTATATACTAAACTTATATTAATATAGATATTATATACTAAACTTATATTAATATAGATATTATATACTAAACTTATATTAATATAGATATTATATACTAAACTTATATTAATATAGATATTATATACTAAACTTATATTAATATAGATATTATATACTAAACTTATATTAATATAGATATTATATACTAAACTTATATTAATATAGATATTATATACTAAACTTATATTAATATAGATATTATATACTAAACTTATAAAGATAAAACAGCTATAAGCAGTACCGTATGCTGGTACAAATTCTCAACTGAATGGTATAAATATATGAAATGATCATCTATTACAATAAATTAAAAACATTTAATCTTATAACGATGTTGTAACCTAGAAAGGGTTACTGAACGAGGAATAATCAAAATGGAGGTTGGAAATGAAAAGGTAATTTTTAAACATTAACAAAATACAAATACTCGCCAGCGGCGTAAAGTAGATAACCCACTTCTGGTGGTGGACTACTTAGACAGCATATTACCCCCACTTATAATAGTGTCGAACGTATTTATGAGGATAGGAAGATACCCATTAGTATTCAGAGGTACAGTATATGACAAACTAACAATTGTTGATCGGTGGTTATTTAATGCCAAAATCTAAATATTTTGTATGCAGTTTCATTTTTTTTTTTTTGAGATAATGGTTTTAGTGATACAAGTATTACTAATTAACCCATAGCTGTGGGTGGGGAGGAGGAGGTGGATTCATACCATTCCCAAGGATATTTGCACATAAGTGAATATAACGAGCATGACTGAAATTGGAACTTTGCTCTTCAATTAACAATTCTGGGCTATTATTCATTACACCACCTGCACACCCAAGCTTACAGCACCTGGTATTCCCAACTGGTTGCCCACTAGCTACTGACCAGGTTTGATGTTGCTTAACTTTGGTGGGAACCAGTTCCAATGTAATGTGGCTGTAAGTTTATCATTAACAAGACCTGTTCGTGAAATTCCCATTAAACAGTATTTGTCATCTCTGAATTCTCGTGCCTTTTGGAGTTTTTTATATTAAGGTTTACCCAATACAAGGCTCGAGAGTAACTCAAGGTAGAATGTTATTGTTAAGATGGTTATGATGAACGACGTGTATAATACGAATGAAAAATAAACCGGTACTAAGTGAAGATTATGCGGATAAGTAAGAAATATAATGATTTTCTTGATTTGAAGAGATAAGATTGTAGCATCCAAGGAAGGACCCACACAGAAGTCTCTTACAGAAAGTAGTAATGCTTAGGAAAAGGTTGTCCTATTTGAACTTCCTCCTTACAACTGGAATATGGAGGAAATGAGTGTGATTCAATTCTGTGGATCTAGCAAGATGTGTCCTGTCAGGATCTGAACTGGTGGAATTAAAGATTGGAGCTCATCTAAACATTTGCCATGGAAATAGCAACAAAGCAGTGACTAGCTTGCAACATTGCATCTATAGAAAAAAATCCCAGGTTGAAAAATGATTTCCTCTACAATAACAAACAATTTTGAACTCTATCAAGACTGAGAAGTGAGGATTGAGTGGCTTCAGCTGAGATATGGCAGCCATATTCCATTTTTGGTCTAATCTGACTCTTGTAAAGACAAATGTCTGTGTCCTTGATGATGTACAAATGTTATATATTAGATATACATGCCATTTGTTTGATCAAAGTGCAATTCTGCATATATTAATAACCAGACTGCAAGGCTTGGACAACTCCATGAGCAGATGGCAAACAATCAACATACACTATATAACAGTTAAAAAAAAAATATTTATGATTCCAGAAACGACTCCATCTTTTGGAGGAAGTCAGGGCAATTCCCAGATTATCAATGAAAGACTTGCCTGAATATAATATCAAAACTGAAGTGTCAAAAAATTAATAACATGTAGCAGTCATTAAATCTAGGCAGGATTTAACACCGTTCATCACTGTGACACTGAGCTATTGGTCCGTGGTCACTCCCAGTTGCGGCGCGAAGCTATAATGTTTCTTCCACTGATGTTTTGGGGGTTGACTCCTAGTCGCTGCCACCAGCCTGTGTCCCGGTTGATCGGTGGTTGTCGCTGCCCGGCAGAATCCCTTGGTCAAGGTACCAATATGTGACACTGGCCTGTCCAGGGTCGAATTCGGGTCGTCAATGCTAACAGCATTATGCCAGTTGAAACCAGTTCAATACCAGTGCAAAGAAGAAGAAGAGTGCAAAGAAGAAGAAGAAGAAGAAGAGTGCAAAGAAGAAGAAGGACAAGGAGAGTGCAAAGAAGGAGAAAAAGAAGAAGAGTGCAAAGAAGGAGAAAAAGAAGAAGAGTGCAAAAAAGGAGAAGAAGAAGAAGAGTGCAAAAAAGGAGAAGAAGAAGAAGAGTGCAAAAAAAGAGAAGAAGAAGAAGAGTGCAAAAAAAGAGAAGAAGAAGAAGAGTGCAAAAAAGGAGAAGAAGAGTGCAAAAAAGGAGAAGAAGAGTGCAAAAAAGGAGAAGAAGAGTGCAAAAAAGGAGAAGAAGAGTGCAAAAAAGGAGAAGAAGAGTGCAAAAAAGGAGAAGAAGAAGAAGAGTGCAAAAAAGGAGAAGAAGAAGAAGAGTGCAAAAAAGGAGAAGAAGAAGAAGAGTGCAAAAAAGGAGAAGAAGAAGAAGAGTGCAAAAAAGGAGAAGAAGAAGAAGAGTGCAAAAAAGGAGAAGAAGAAGAAGAGTGCAAAAAAGGAGAAGAAGAAGAAGAGTGCAAAAAAGGAGGAGAAGAAGAAGAGTGCAAAAAAGGAGAAGAAGAAGAGTGCAAAAAAGGAGAAGAAGAAGAGTGCAAAAAAGGAGAAGAAGAAGAGTGCAAAAAAGGAGAAGAAGAGTGCAAAAAAGGAGAAGAAGAAGAGTGCAAAAAAGGAGAAGAAGAAGAGTGCAAAAAAGGAGAAGAAGAGTGCAAAAAAGGAGAAGAAGAAGAGTGCAAAAAAGGAGAAGAAGAAGAAGAAGAGTGCAAAAAAGGAGAAGAAGAAGAAGAGTGCAAAAAAGGAGAAGAAGAAGAAGAGTGCAAAAAAGGAGAAGAAGAAGTGTGCAAAAAAGGAGGAGAAGAAGAAGAAGAGTGCAAAAAAGGAGAAGAAGAAGAAGAGTGCAAAGAAGAAGAAAAAGAGTGCAAAGAAGAAGAAAAAGAGTGCAAAGAAGAAGAAGAGTGCAAAGAGGAAGAAGAAGAGTGCAAAGAGGAAGAAGAGTGCAAAGGAGAAAAAGAAGAAGAGTGCAAAGAAGGAGAAGAAGAAGGAAAAGGAGAGAGCGAAGAAGAAGAAGAGTGCAAAGAAGGAGAAGAAGAAGAGTGCAAAGAAGGAGAAGAAGAAGGAGAGTGCAAAGGAGAAGAAGAAGAAAAAGAAGCAGAGTGAAAAGAAGGAGAAGAAGAAGAAGGAGAGTGCAAAGAAGAACAAGCGTGCAAAGAAGAAAAGAAGAAGTGTACAAAGAAGGAGTAGAAGCAGAGTGCAAAGAAGGAGAAGAAGCAGAGTGCAAAGAAGGAGAAGAAGAAAAAGAAGAAGAGTGCAAAGAAGAAGTGTGCAAAGAAGAATGAGAGTGCAAAGAAGAAAAGTACAAGTAGAAGAGTGCAAAAAAGGAGAAGAAGAAGAAGAAGAGTGCAAAAAAGGAGAAGAAGAAGAAGAAGAGTGCAAAAAAGGAGAAGAAGAAGAAGAAGAGTGCAAAAAAGGAGAAGAAGAAGAAGAAGAGTGCAAAAAAGGAGAAGAAGAAGTGTGCAAAAAAGGAGGAGAAGAAGAAGAAGAGTGCAAAAAAGGAGAAGAAGAAGAAGAGTGCAAAGAAGAAGAAAAAGAGTGCAAAGAAGAAGAAAAAGAGTGCAAAGAAGAAGAAGAGTGCAAAGAGGAAGAAGAAGAGTGCAAAGAGGAAGAAGAAGAGTGCAAAGAGGAAGAAGAGTGCAAAGGAGAAAAAGAAGAAGAGTGCAAAGAAGGAGAAGAAGAAGGAAAAGGAGAGAGCGAAGAAGAAGAAGAGTGCAAAGAAGGAGAAGAAGAAGAGTGCAAAGAAGGAGAAGAAGAAGGAGAGTGCAAAGGAGAAGAAGAAGAAAAAGAAGCAGAGTGAAAAGAAGGAGAAGAAGAAGAAGGAGAGTGCAAAGAAGAACAAGCGTGCAAAGAAGAAAAGAAGAAGTGTACAAAGAAGGAGTAGAAGCAGAGTGCAAAGAAGGAGAAGAAGCAGAGTGCAAAGAAGGAGAAGAAGAAAAAGAAGAAGAGTGCAAAGAAGAAGCGTGCAAAGAAGAATGAGAGTGCAAAGAAGAAAAGTACAAGTAGAAGAGTGCAAAAAAGGAGAAGAAGAAGAAGAAGAGTGCAAAAAAGGAGAAGAAGAAGAAGAAGAGTGCAAAAAAGGAGAAGAAGAAGAAGAAGAGTGCAAAAAAGGAGAAGAAGAAGAAGAAGAGTGCAAAAAAGGAGAAGAGGCAGAGTGCAAAGAAGAAGAAGGAGGAGGAGAGTGCAAAGAAGAAGAAGGAGGAGGAGAGTGCAAAGAAGAAGAAGGAGGAGGAGAGTGCAAAGAAGAAGAAGGAGGAGGAGAGTGCAAAGAAGAAGAAGGAGGAGGAGGAGAGTGCAAAGAAGAAGGAGGAGAGTGCAAAGAAGAAGAAGGAGAAGAAAGAGAGCGCAAAGATGTAGAAGAAGGAAAAGGTGAGAGCAAAGAAGAAGAAGGAAAAGGTGAGAGCAAAGAAGAAGAAGGAAAAGGTGAGAGCAAAGAAGAAGAAGGAAAAGGTGAGAGCAAAGAAGAAGAAGGAAAAGGTGAGAGCAAAGAAGAAGAAGGAAAAGGTGAGAGCAAAGAAGAAGAAGGAAAAGGTGAGAGCAAAGAAGAAGAAGGAAAAGGTGAGAGCAAAGAAGAAGAAGGAAAAGGAGAGAGCAAAGAAGAAGAAGGAAAAGGAGAGAGCAAAGAAGGAGAGTGCAAAGAAGAAGCAGAAGAAGGAGAGTGCAAAGAAGAAGCAGAAGAAGGAGAGTGCAAAGAAGAAGAAGGAGAGGGCAAAGAAGAAGAGTGCAAAGAAGAGTGCAAAGAAGAAAAGAATGAGAGTGCAAAGAAGAAAAAGGACGAGGCGAGTGCAAAGAAGGAAAAGAAGAAGAAGAGTGCAAAGAAGGAGGAGAAGAAGAAGAAGAGTGCAAAGAAGGAAGAGAAGAAGAGTGCAAAAAAGGAGGAGAAGAAGAAGAATGTAAAGAAGAAGAAGAATGCAAAGAAGAAGAAGAAAAAGAACGAGGGTGCAAAGAAGAAGAATGCAAAGAAGAATAATAATAAGATGAAGAAGAGTGCGAAGAAGAAAAGAAGAAGAGTGCGAAGAAGAAAAGAAGAAAAGTGCGAAGAAGAATGCAAAGACGAAGAGTGCAAAGAAGAAGGAGAGTGCAAAGAGGAGTGCAAAAAAGAAGAGTGCAAAAAAGAAGAGCGCAAAAAAGAAGAAGAAGAAGAAGAAGAAGGATAGTGCAAAGAAGGAGAAGAAGGAGGAGAGTGCAAAAAAAAGAAAATGGTGCAAAGAAGAAGAAGGAGAGTGAAAATAAGAAGAAGGGGAGTGAAAAGAAGAGTGCAAAAAAGAAGAAGAAGAAGAGTGCAAAAAAGAAGAAGAAGAAGAGTGCAAAAAAGAAGAAGAAGAGTGCAAAAAAGAAGAAGAAGAAGAGTGCAAAGAAGAAGAAGAAGAGTGCAAAGAACAAGAAGAAGAAGAAGAGTGCAAAGAACAAGAAGAAGAAGAGTGCAAAAAAGAAGAAGAAGAGTGCAAAGAACAAGAAGAAGAAGAGTGCAAAGAACAAGAAGAAGAAGAGTGCAAAGAACAAGAAGAAGAAGAAGAGTGCAAAGAACAAGAAGAAGAAGAAGAGTGCAAAGAACAAGAAGAAGAAGAAGAGTGCAAAGAACAAGAAGAAGAAGAAGAGTGCAAAGAACAAGAAGAAGAAGAGTGCAAAGAACAAGAAGGAGAAGAGTGCAAAGAACAAGAAGGAGAAGGAGAGTGCATAAAAGAAGAAGGAGAATGCAAAGAAGAAGAAGAAGGAAAGTGCAAAGAAGAAGGAGGAGGAAAGTGCAAAGAAGAAGGAGGAGGAGAGCGCAAAGAAGAAGGAGGAGGAGAGCGCAAAGAAGTAGAAGGAGAGTACAAGGAAGAAGAAGAAGGAGAGTGTAAAGAAGAAGAAGAAGAAAGAGAGTGCAAAGATGTAGAAGAAGGAAAAGGAGAGAGCAAAGAAGAAGCAGAAGAAGGAGAGTGCAAAGAAGGAGGAGAGTGCAAAGAAGAAGAAGAAGGAGAGTGCAAAGAAGGAGAAGAAGAAGGAGGAGAGTGCAAAAAAAAGAAGAAGAAGAAGAAAATGGTGCAAAGAAGAAGAAGAAGGAGAGTGGAAAGAAGAAGAGGAGTGAAAATAAGAAGAAGGGGAGTGAAAAGAAGAGTGCAAAAAAGAAGAAGAAGAGTGCAAAGAACAAGAAGGAGAGTGCAAAGAAGAAGAAGAAGAAGGAAATTGCAAAGAAGAAGAAGGAGGAGAGTGCAAAGAAGTAGAAGAAGGAGAGTACAAGGAAGAAGAAAGAGAGCGCAAAGATGTAGAAGAAGGAAAAGGAGAGAGCAAAGAAGAAGAAGGAAAAGGAGAGAGCAAAGAAGCAGAAGAAGGAAAGTACAAAGAAGGAGAGTGCAAAGAAGAACAAAGAGAGTGCAAAGAAGAAGAAGAAGAAAAAGAGCAAAGAAGAAGAAGAAAGAGTGCAAAGAAGAAGAAAGAGAGTGCAAAAAAGAAGAAGAAGAATAGTGCAAAAAAGAAGAAAGAGTGTGTAAAGAAGGAGAAGAAGGAAGAGAGTGCAAAGAAAGGGAGTGCAAAGAAGGAGAGTGCAATGAAGGAGAAGAAGAAGGAGAGTGCAAAGAAGAAGAAGAGTGTAAAGAAGAACAAAGAGAGTGCAAAGAAGAAGAAAGAGTGCAAAGAAGAAGAAGAAGAGTGCAAAGAAGAAGAAGAGTGCAAAGAAGAAAAAGGACAAGGAGAGTGCAAAGAAGAAGAAGAAGAGTGCGAAGAAGGAGAAGAAGAAAAGTGCAAAGAAGGAAGAGAAGAAGAGTGCAAGGAGGAGAAGAAAAAGAGTGCAAAGAAGGAGAAGAAGAAGAATGTAAAGAAGAAGAAGAAGAGTGCAAAGAAGAAGAAGAAGAAGAGTGCAAAGAAGAAGAAGAAGAAGAGTGCAAAGAAGAAGAAGAAGAAGAGTGCAAAGAAGAAGAAGAAGAAGAGTGCAAAGAAGAAGAAGAAGAAGAAGAGTGCAAAGAAGAAGAAGAAGAAGAAGAGTGCAAAGAAGAAGAAGAAGAAGAAGAGTGCAAAGAAGAAGAAGAAGAAGAAGAGTGCAAAGAAGAAGAAGAAGAAGAAGAAGAGTGCAAAGAAGGAGAAGAAGAAGAATGTAAAGAAGAAGAAGAAGAGTGCAAAGAAGAAGAAGAGTGCAAAGAAGAAAAAGGACAAGGAGAGTGCAAAGAAGAAAAAGGACAAGGAGAGTGCAAAGAAGAAAAAGGACAAGGAGAGTGCAAAGAAGAAGAAGAAGAGTGCAAAGAAGAAGAAGAAGAGTGCGAAGAAGGAAGAGAAGAAGAGTGCAAAAAAGGAGGAGAAGAAGAGTGCAAAAAAGGATGAGAAGAAGAGTGCAAAAAAGGATGAGAAGAATGTAAAGAAGAAGAAGAAGAAGAAGAGTGCAAAGAAGAAGAAGAAGAAGAAGAGTGCAAAGAAGAAGAAGAAGAGTGCAAAGAAGAAGAAGAAGAGTGCAAAGAAGAAGAAGAAGAGTGCAAAGAAGAAGAAGAAGAAGAGTGCAAAGAAGAAGAAGAAGAAGAAGAAGAAGAGTGCAAAGAAGAAAAAGGACAAGGAGAGTGCAAAGAAGAAAAAGGACAAGGAGAGTGCAAAGAAGAAAAAGGACAAGGAGAGTGCAAAGAAGAAAAAGGACAAGGAGAGTGCAAAGAAGAAAAAGGACAAGGAGAGTGCAAAGAAGAAAAAGGACAAGGAGAGTGCAAAGAAGAAGAAGAAGAGTGCAAAGAAGAAGAAGAAGAGTGCAAAGAAGAAGAAGAGAAGAAGAGTGCAAAAAAGGATGAGAAGAATGTAAAGAAGAAGAAGAAGAAGAGTGCAAAGAAGAAGAAGAAGAAGAAGAGTGCAAAGAAGAAGAAGAAGAGTGCAAAGAAGAAGAAGAAGAGTGCAAAGAAGAAGAAGAAGAGTGCAAAGAAGAAGAAGAAGAAGAAGAAGAAGAGTGCAAAGAAGAAAAAGGACAAGGAGAGTGCAAAGAAGAAAAAGGACAAGGAGAGTGCAAAGAAGAAAAAGGACAAGGAGAGTGCAAAGAAGAAGAAGAAGAGTGCAAAGAAGAAGAAGAAGAGTGCGAAGAAGGAGGAGAAGAAGAGTGCAAAAAAGGAGGAGAAGAAGAGTGCAAAAAAGGAGGAGAAGAAGAGTGCAAAAAAGGATGAGAAGAATGTAAAGAAGAAGAAGAGTGCAAAGAAGAAGAAGAAGAGTGCAAAGAAGAAGAAGAAGAAGAAGAAGAAGAGTGCAAAGAAGAAGAAGAAGAAGAAGAAGAAGAAGAAGAAGAAGAAGAGTGCAAAGAAGAAGAAGAAGAAGAGTGCAAAGAAGAAGAAGAAGAAGAAGAAAAAGAAGAGTGCAAAGAAGAAAAAGGACAAGGAGAGTGCAAAGAAGAAAAAGGACAAGGAGAGTGCAAAGAAGAAAAAGGACAAGGAGAGTGCAAAGAAGAAGAAGAAGAGTGCAAAGAAGAAGAGTGCGAAGAAGGAGAAGAAGAGTGCGAAGAAGGAGAAGAAGAAGTGCAAAGAAGGAGAAGAAGAAGAGTGCAAAGAAGGAGAAGAAGAAGAGTGCAAAGAAGGAAGAGAAGAAGAGTGCAAAAAAGGAGGAGAAGAAGAGTGCAAAAAAGGAGGAGAAGAAGAGTGCAAAAAAGGAGGAGAAGAAGAAGAGTGAAAAGAAGGAGAAGAAGAATGTAAAGAAGAAGAAGAAGAATGCAAAGAGGAGGAATTAGGAGAAGGAGAAGAAGAAGAGTGCAAAGAAGGAGAAAAAGAAGAGTGCAAAGAAGGAGAAAAAGAAGAGTGCAAAGAAGGAGAAAAAGAAGAGTGCAAAGAAGGAGAAAAAGAAGAGTGCAAAGAAGGAGAAAAAGAAGAGTGCAAAGAAGTATGCAAAGAAGAAGAGTTCAAAGAAGGAGAAGAAGGATGCAAAGAAGAAGAAGAATGCAAAGAAGAAGAAGAATGCAAAGAAGAAGAAGAAAAAGAAGGAGGGTGCAAAGAAGAAGAATGCAAAGAAGAATAATAATAAGATGAAGAAGAGTGCGAAGAAGAAGAGTGCGAAGAAGAAAAGAAGAAGACTGCGAAGAAGAATGCAAAGAAGAAGAAGAAGGAGAGTGCAAAGAAGAAGGAGAGTGCAAAGAAGATTACAAAGAAGATTACAAAGAAGAAGAGTGCAAAAAAGAAGAAGAAGAGTGCAAAGAAGGAGAAGAAGAAGAAGGAGAGTGCAAAGAAGAAGAAGAAGAAGGAGGAGAGTGCAAAAAAAAAGAGGAAGAAGAAGAAAATGGTGCAAAGAAAAGAAGAAGGAGAGTGGAAAGAAGAAGAAGAAGAAGAAGAAGAAGAAGAAGAAGAAGAAAGGGAGTGAAAATAAGAAGGGGAGTGAAAATAAGAAGAAGGGGAGTGAAAAGAAGAGTGCAAAAAAGAAGAAGAGTGCAAAAAAGAAGAAGAAGAAGAGTGCAAAAAAGAAGAAGAGTGCAAAGAACAAGAAGAAGGAAAGTACAAAGAAGAAGGAAAGTACAAAGAAGAAGGAAAGTACAAAGAAGAAGAAGGAGAGTGCAAAGAAGAACAAAGAGAGTGCAAAGAACAAAGAGAGTGCAAAGAAGAAGAAGAAAGAGTGCAAATAAGAAAAAGTGCAAAGAAGAAGAAAGAGAGTGCAAAAAAGAAGAAGAAGAATAGTGCAAAAAAGAAGAAAAAGAATAGTGCAAAAAAGAAGAAAAAGATTAGTGCAAAAAAGAAGAAGAAAGTGTGTAAAGAAGAAGAAGGAGGAGGAGAGTGCAAAGAAGGGGAGTGCAAAGAAGGAGAGTGCAATGAAGGAGAAGAAGAAGGAGAGTGCAAAGAAGAAGAAGAAGAAAGAGAGTGCAAAAAAGAAGAAGAAGGAGAGTGAAAAGAAGAAGAAGAAGAAGGAGGAGAGTGCAAAGAAGGAGAGTGCAATGAAGGAGAGTGCAAAGAAGGAGAAGAAGAAGGAGAGTGCGAAGAAGAAGAAGGAGAGTGCAAAGAAGAAGAAGGAGAGTGCAAAGAAGAAGAAGAGTGCAAAGAAGAAGAAGAGTGTAAAGAAGAAGAAGAGTGTAAAGAAGAAGAAGAGTGTAAAGAAGAAGAAGAGTGTAAAGAAAAAGTAGAAGGAGGAGAGTGCAAAGAAGAAGAAGAGTGCAAAGAAGAAGAAGGAGAGTGCAAAGAAGAAGGAGGAGAGTGCAAAGAAGAAGGAGGAGGAGAGTGCAGAGAAGGAGAGGGAGAGTGCAGAGAAGGAGAGGGAGAGCGCAGAGAAGGAGAGGGAGAGCGCAGAGAAGGAGAGGGAGAGCGCAGAGAAAGAGAGGGAGAGCGCAGAGAAGTTGAGGGAGAGCGCAGAGAAAGAGAGGGAGAGCGCAGAGAAGGAGAGGGAGAGCGCAGAGAAGGAGAGGGAGAGCGCAGAGAAGGAGAGGGAGAGCGCAGAGAAGGAGAGGGAGAGCGCAGAGAAGGAGAGGGAGAGCGCAGAGAAGGAGAGTGCAAGGCAGGAGTGAGAGTCAGAGTGCAAGGAAGGAATGAGAGTCAGAGTGCTAGTTAGGAGAGAGCGTCAGAGTGCTAGGAAGGAGAGAGTGACAGTGCTAGGAAGGTGAGAGTGTGGCAGTGCTAGGAAGGAGAGGGCAAGAAAAGAGAAAGAGTGTAAATGCAAAGAAGGTGTTGATTAACCAATTAAATGTCAGATCTATGCTAAATAGAAAAGTAAGCTCAGAAGGTGGAGGAGTTACTTTTTATGTCATGATAAACCAGAACATAGACAGGCCATCATTGACAATGGCAGAAATTAGCATAGATCTGACATTTAATTGGTTAATCAAGACATATCCACAAGTCAATTTTTAATTCTGACCTTATGCACCCCGTTTAACTTTCAGAAAAGAGGTAACACTTTATATTTAAATTTTCTTAAAAATCATTTAATCACCAGTTACTTACCATTGCCTGAAGAAATTTAATTGAAGTATTGAAACATGAAAGCTTTTTATTATAATCTCTTATAATAATAATATATTGCTCTACTGAGCACTTTTTAAAAGTAAATGCTACGAACAATTGAATTTTACTCCATCTGTTCTTCTCTTGTTTGGAGATTGAGATTATATATATATATCTCAAAGGCCATTGACAAGGTGTGTCATTGGAGGTTTCTATCTAAATTCTACAGCTACTGAATCTCTTGGAATTGTTTTCTCATTTATCAAGATAGAATCTTGATGACCACAACCTATTGGCTCAATGGGGAGAGAGAGACTGGTTTGTAAATTTCAATATGGTCCAAAAACAAAACAGAAATGTTCCACTATCACCAAGCAGACCCTGAACCTTTACCTATCATCATGTCTGGGTGTTCTCTTAAGGAGGCTCCTTGCCTTGAATGCCTATAGGAACTCAAGCTCACCCCAGGCCTCAAGTGGAACACATATATATGATCTATTATGAAAGATACTGCAAAGAGGGTTCGTTCCAGTAAGTATCTGAATCCCCCTGCTATACTCTATTTTTACAAGAGACAGATCGAACGAAAAATGGAGTATTGCTGCCATCTTTGGTCTGGAGTTGCCCAGTCCTCACTTGCCTGGCTTGATAGAGTTCAAAAGCATCTATGTGGACTTGTGGGTGATGAATTATTTTCCACCGTACAACCCCTATCTAACAGACTCACTATTATCGCTATTTCCATGGCAAGTGTTCTAACAAACTACATTCCCTGGTCCCACCAGCCGTAACTTTTACAGCTGGGACCCACCATGCTATATACACAAGGATAAATCATCCGCATTCCCTTTATATTCCATTAGTAAGGATGAAGTTCTACTTGGAAAGATTCTTCTAAAGAAATCCTGGTATCATGTTTTCCCAATCATTGCAATCTTTACCCCTTCAAGTCTAGGATTAACCAGTGCCTTTCCTATATAAACTTAGAAACTGCACTTTTTGATATTCCTTACACTTGTAAAACACCATATAGTAACCCTCTACCTTAAGTGGCTCTTGGGGCTTGTATTGGGTGAAAATTAGTATGAAAAAAAAAAAACAGAGAGAGAATGCAAAAAAGAAGGGAGTGTTCAAAGACACACCACTTGGCATTCTAATGTAAGTTTGTAAATTCACCGATACTGCCCTCACAGAAAAAATGGTGTACTTGAAAGGTTTAGTAAATGTTTACATGGTACAACATATTTAAAACAAATCCACTTTCATAGTGTTTGGTATGGCCAGTCAGTTATGTGCCATGCGTGATACATGCTTAGGCAATCATGTCTCTTTCAATACATGACTGACCAGGCAGATTTTTTCCTGCAGTAGGTTGCCATTTGTTTCTGTGGTAGACCAATGGCTATCCGAGGCTATAGAACCCGGTCTGTTCTGCTATTTACCCATAGCTGGGAGGGAGAAAAAGAGGGTTCATACCTTTCCCAAGGGTATTAGCACATAAGTGAATATAATGGATTCGACTGGAATTCGAACTCGGCTCTCTGATTCCTCAATTCAAGCTGCTATCCATTATTCCACTGTGCCTCCTAAAGTCAGTTATGTGCCATGTGTGACACACGCTTAGGCGATCATGTATTTTTAAATATCTTTTCAATACATGACTGATGAAGGTAGATTTTTCCGACAGTAGGTTGGCATTTCTTTCTGTGGTAGACCAGTTGCAATCCAAGGCTATAGAACTTGCTCTGTCCTGCTATTTACCCATAGCTGGGGGGAGAAGAAGAGGATTCATACTTTTCTCAAGGGTATCAAGTCTGTTAATCAGTCATTTATTATTTGTGAAGATACGTACAATTTAGAAGAATTTTCTTAAATGCCAAAAAAATTGTTTCAGTTTTAGCAACAAGACATTGCATTTGCCTGCATTTTGTCATTAGATCTAAATGTAACTCCAGATGTGATGTCAAAAATGACTCATTATTTCATAGCATAAAGCCGATATCATTCAAACACATGTGAGACACTTAAGTACTGTGACTTACCTTCCAAACCAATGTGGTAGCCATGTTGGTAGGAGGAGGAATAGAAAACAGTGAAGTTATTAATCCAAAAACTTACCTGAAAGGAAAAAAAACAAACAATTATTAATTTTTTAAAAAAAGGACAAAACAAAGTTGTAAAAGAAATTATTCAGTATTTCTTTAAACTCCAATGGACTTATCAATTTCAAGAGGAGGAGGAGGAGGAAATTAAGAGGAGGAGGAGGAACAACTTGTCGAAAACCCCCA
Organism: Acanthosepion esculentum; assembly: GCA_964036315.1. Taxonomy (NCBI): domain Eukaryota; kingdom Metazoa; phylum Mollusca; class Cephalopoda; order Sepiida; family Sepiidae; genus Acanthosepion; species Acanthosepion esculentum. Next base: position 142,252,607 of record OZ038479.1, on the reverse strand, counting down.
CATCAAAAGGGTAACTAATTGTTGCACAAGGGAACTAAAGATCTATTACTGGGCAAAGAGGTATCATATGAACAGGAAAAAACAGGCTGTGTTCTAATTGGGTGGTGGCACATGAGGTCATATATTTGTGGAAGGTACAAAAGGGTAATAATGCAGGTTTACAAGTTGTAGGCAGAGAAGTAGCTCATTGAAAAATGGCTTGGTACTGGTTACAACGGAAGGAAATCTAAATCTTCCAGAAATAAGTTGAATACAACAAGAATATGCAGCAGCAAAGTGTACAAAAATGTGCTCATTTTGGTTCCCATAATCTAAGAGAAAATTTGATATTTGTAATCTGAAGTATTTAATGTATAGTAAGAAAAGAAAGAAAGAAAAGTGCCTATTGTACAACTCCCCTGCTTTCACTATATTCCTTTGTTTTTTTAAAAGAACATACAAGGTTTGTCCATAAAGTATTCAGCCATTTAACACACACACACACACACACACACACACACACACACACACACACACACACACAAAAAAATAAATAAAAATAAAAAAAATAAAAAAGTAATGCCTACAAGGGCAAAGGCATGTTAGTTCCCTTCAAAATACCCTCCTTGGTACCTCAATGCACTTTTAAAAAAAAAATTGATTTCACCACAAGCAAGGCAGTAAAGCCACTAAGACACAAGGGGTTATTGGGTATGGAAGAATTAGAAAACAGAAACTTTACTAAGGAAGAAGAACAAAAGAATTATAATCAGGAGGATCCAATCATTCCTTGCCCTTCTCAAAATATTCTGCAAATTTCTCTTTTGAGATTACCATCAGCTGCATTGTCAGAGTCTACTTAAACTCATCTATGATATTTCAATGGGGAAAGTTTAAAAATTTGGGGGGGGGGACCCAAAAGTTGAAAGGGGGTCAAATATGACAGATAGGGGAGCTGAGTAACCTTGGTGATGAGATATTTGGCCCCCCAACAAAATGTAAAGAATCTACTGGCTCAATCATTATGAATGCAATGGTCGAAGTACACAAGCTTACTCAATGGCATCTCACTGTTGACCAAGTGTAGACTCATGGGAAAGTGACAATTAGAACTCCTTTGATTGGCTGCCAAGTAATATCAAAATTGTCCAATCAATTCTCAAGATATTCAAAATGGCTGCTTACTGTTTGAAAATATCTGGTATAATCCATAAGAAAACCACTATTGAAGATTTGTTGCTTAACTAAGAGAGAACAATGATGAATTTATTACTATTTAGATAATGCAATTATTAGATATAGTAAAATCAAGGTTTTTTTCTATCCTTTATTAATAAAAGATCAAGTGTGTCTATTATTTAATGTATTAGATTTTCAACGAGTGTGAATTAAATTATTTTCAAATGAATTCCAAAGCACATGACAAAATTAAAACTCCCTTAAACTGATTATACACATATATTGTTGTTATAATTCATAAACATATACATGATATATAAAATAATATAAAAAGCAATATTTTCTGAAATAAACAATATTAAAAAACAAAATCAATCACAGCTAGAACCCTTGGAATAAGATTTAAGAGTATTCTTGTCCAGAATTCAACCTTGCAAAGATATCCTAAGAAGAAAAAAACGTAAAATGTAAAACTCATATCTCATTAAATGTTAAATTATAAACAAACAAAAAATAAGTTTTTAAGAATTTTAATTATTACTTTTTTTAATTTTTTTATTACAAACTATAATAAAGTGTCTTGTATTAAATAAATAATAAAATGTATCTTTTTTTGATAATCAAAATTTAAGTGAGATGAACAAGTTTACCATGAGATAAAAAACATATAAAGGTTGAAAAGGAAAAAGAAAAAATTTAAAAAATTGTGTTAGAGAATGTAAAGATTAAAATAAAAGCATCGTGATTCTAGAAATATTAAATCATTGTTTTAAACTGGTCTTCTAATCTAAATCCAATTGAAAATACTAAAGATACTTTCAGAATTAGGAAACTGGGCACTACTTAAATTAACAGGTCCACTCATGGCAAGAAAAGCTGATGAATTCTCTCTCTACATGGTGCCATGAGGTGTGATTAGCATAACATCTATCTGTGTAGAAAATAGAATTGGCGATCCAAATTTAAATTCTGTTACATTTATCTTTACCCAAAAACCCTTGTGAAAGACACAAACCCATTTTTTCTCTCTTCCACAATAAGTAAAATAAAGCAAACTGGACAACCAGTTGATTTTTTTTTTTTTATTTGATTTGTTTATTAACAGCATATCAACACCTTATAGGTCATTTAATGTAGAAATTTAATTTTGTTAGGAGCTTTAAAGTAATAAAAATATCATGTGTGTTATTCTGCTTTCACAATTGAATAAATGGTAGATGATACTCAGGTTTTGTACATGTACATGTTTGTATGGACATAATTACTAGCGGTGGTGATGTGTTTTATGTTGTAGTTTAGTTATATTTTGGAATACAGTTTGATTTCTTTAAGAAATTGTAGGATATTCTATGGATGAATGTCATGAAAGAGTTCTTTCATGTTGGTTGGTTGATTTTGTTTAGTGGCATATCAACACCTCTAGGGGTTATTTAATGCCGAAATATAAATATTTGGAGCACAATTTCATGGCTTCAACTGAATATATTTTTGGATGTAATTGTATGCCTTCAACTACAGATAAATATATTGTTGGTTATTTTACTATAAATATGTATTGATAGTAATTTTTTTTATATAAAAATGTATTGCTGGTATTTTTATTGTATGTATTTTTATAGTGTTTTGTTTTTGTTTGGGGTGTTTACTGTTTGTTCATAGCTGGGACCCTGACAGGTACTACCACCCCATGTCAGAGAGGACTTGGGAACAATAGCAATTCAGAGCTGGTTCCACACTCATCAAAACCTCCAATCTCCCAATCGGAGAGGACTTTCTGTAGATGTAGTTATTGTCATACACAGGACTGGGAAACCAGTCTAAGAGAAGAAGTTTGAATTCGAAACCATGGAAGATGCAACAGAAAAGCACTACCTTTCCCAAGAATGCCCAGAATAAAGAATTTGTAACTTGATAATAATGAGTTGGTTCCCTATCATCAAAATTACTCATAAAACTCTCCAATAACTAGACTTGCATTGGAACTGGCTCAACTTGGATAAATGCAGAGACAAGTCTGTCTCTGTAGGTCACAATCAGAATTAACTCTCCCTACAAGATGAGATGATACACTAACGATTTTCAATATGCAAATTTGGAGGTCAGGTCACTGCTGCAAGTTATAATTCTTCATTCATTTTTACTTTCCAGAATCAAAAGTTGTTTGGAAAGCAATTCTCCATTTTTTAATAAAATATTCAAACATCAATAACCTAATCATTATCAGCAATAAAAAAATTCCACCGTGAAACAAATTTTGATTTTTTTTATTGAAAGAATCTTGGATTCTAGACAAAAAGCTAAATACCATGTAAATCAAAGCTTTATATGTGGTCAGCTGTTGGTGAGTGGTTGGTAGCATGAGCGAAAGAAAAACCCACTATGAATCGACTGTGTGGAAAAGGGGTAGACATGTCATATGCTACTGCTTGAGGTTGGGTGCCATGGATTCCTTGCACAGTCAATTGTTTCCTTCTTTTTGAAGGTGGGCATCACTGGTTGGAACCTGAAGTGTGCTTCACAGTCTTCAGACCACAGCTCAACAGGCATTGAGTTGGAGCTGGTCAAGATCCAAAATAATCAAAGTTAAATAAAACATGCTCGCAACACAATATTACTTCTGACGTGAAATATCTCTTTACCTTACATTCTACATCATTCGTAACAGTCACTACAAGTGCGTTGCGTATTGGTTAACGATTAAAAGCAAACGCTTTTAACATAATGTTGAAAATCTCAGTTGCAGTTGTAAAAAGAAATTGCAAGAGACATGTCTACAAAAACAATATCCTGTCTGGTGGCAAAAAAGTTGCTAGTAGCGCCAGGGGTGGCAGTACCACCTTAGCTACCAAAGCAGTGTTACCTCCCCTGGTTGGCAGCTGATGAGGGCAGGCTATCACACATGCTTTCACACATTTTATGTAGAAAATTGAAAGGTTTCATCTATTATGAGATCTTAAAATAAAGCCAGATAGTCACAGAATTGTCAATGAAAAGTTCATATATAAAAATTCCTTGATTTGTTACCAGAATCCATATAATTCTTCAAGCCAACAGCAAAATAAATTTCCAAAAAGATTAAATTGTTAAGTTGTACTATTTCACGGCATCCTCCTCGTGCGACCAGCTTAGCACCTCAGGACTTTCATTTAATATCAGTGAAATATTTTTGCTGTAAAAAATCTTTAAGAAAATTGATTTAAATCTGAAGAAATAAAAAAAAAATAGGAAAGAAAATAAGAAATTTTTTCACACAAAGTAATCAATTATTTCAACAAGGAATAAAGAATTTGCTTTATGGTTGATAACGTGATTATTATTGTTGAATCGTATGTAACCCTGGTAAAATACTAATTTATAGCTAAGGAAAGGATTGCTCATACTGACTCGATCATCTTAACTATATAGATTCCTTTTTCTTTTTTTTTATTCTTGAATTGAAATTTTGTGAAATTTGAACAGGTTTTCATTCTGTTTCCAGAAATTTGTACTTTTTATTCTCTGCTTGTATAACTTACACTTTTCTACCTCAGATCAGGGTGTAGTATCTGCTCACGATCCTAAACAAATACAACAGATCTTTGAATCAGTTAGGCTTTCTGACCAAGAAATAGTAATATTAAGCAGGAAAGGATTGAGGAATAGAAAAGAGAGAAAGGAACAAAATAAGAAAGCTAAAAGAAAAAACAATGTGAAACTATATATATATATATATATATATATATATATATATATTAATGCATGTTTCATTAAATAATATAGACAGGTTTTGTCTATTTATTTTAAGTAAGTTCCTTTCATATTGTCTGATAAGCTTAATCACATTCTTGTTGAAAGACGAAAGTAAAACCCCATATTGACACGTTTGAATCCAATCTAAGCTTTCGGCTTCCATAAGCCATTATCAAAGATGACAATTTTAATAAATCAAACAACACATATACGAAACCACAATAACGGCCCGCCCTTGCTGTTTGAATAAACTCAAAGTAACGACAAACTCTTATTTACGAGACAAGGAAGCGAAAAACGCGTCGCAGCTCATGACGTCACACATGACCACATGAGAGTGTTGTTTTCTTGGATCAACGGCTAAAAGTAAAATGAATCCTATAGGTCTTAAAGAGCTCATCAACAGAGAATATAGACTAGTGGTAAAAAATTATCCAACTGTAATGAAGCGGTTTCAAGTATACTTCTGGTCATTTTAAAGCTTCAGATTTATGTTGATGTATCATCGTTCTTGTATTCAAATATTTTATCAAAACTCCGCATCAGCAGTTGTAAGTTTTATACTTCAAGGGCAGGTAAGTTTTATACTTCAAGGGCAGGTAAGTTTTATACTTCAAGGGCAGGTAAGTTTTATACTTCAAGGGCAGGTAAGTTTTATACTTCAAGGGCAGGTGATCAACAAACAAAATCCTTCACTGGTTAAATGTATGAAGACGGATACACAAACACTTTTGAGAAGAAAAACACACAAGTGTATTAAGTTACATGCAAAAAAAACAAACAAAAAACACACCCAAATTCTTCAAACTTAGGTATAGATTGATAGGATAAAGCAGAAACAAGAGATACCACACCCCACAACACAAGAAAGAAGAGGAATGAATGCTATGATATTCCAGATAGTTTGGCTTGTAAAGCGGATGATCCCCAAAGACCCAGACTAAGTAGCATAACAATACAGTAGAACCATTTTCTGGCGTGGAAAATGAGTCCCCAGAGTCTTTGGGTGGAGATGATTTGGCTCAGTTTCCCCTCTAACAAAAAAAAATATAATAAAATAAAAATAATAATAATAATAATAATTATACTTTAAACTGTTTCACAAAATTTTTATGCAAAGTGAAAATGCTATTATTTGTTAGGGAGGGGGGGGCTTTCAGAAAAGCAAAATCCAACAATTTTTTTTTTTTTTAAGAGATGCTTCAATTTTGAGTCTACAAGCGAATTTAATTAGTTCATTTTTTCTTTTTTCTTTTTGTCTAATTTCTGTCCAAATCTTTGGGATGAGGAATCATCATTATTTACATGGTTCTCATCTTTGTTGTTGCTATCACAACATTTCAACCATTATGCTCTCCAGGGAATTCCGAACTGTTTATTTAATCTATGGGCATGGATCGTTCTTGTTCCACTCTCCATATCTAGGCATATCTGATCTTGTTCTTTTTAGTACTGCTCAGTTATTGCACAGGCTCCGTTTCCACAGAGTCTGTAGTCCGCAGCCCATGTTTCTAATTACTTGTTAATTACCTTGATTTAATAACGTTAATAGTTTTTCATAGATTTAATAACCATTCAAAATGAGAGAAAAAAGAAAAAGAAAAAAAAAACAGTACACACATTTTGTAACCTTAGACTGGTACAAGGCCATCAAAGTGAGGCATTCAATTACCAACAGTCTACAAGACTAGTTTATTAATCACGAGCATGAAGAGGATAATCTATATTTACTAAGCTTATCTTAATCTGGTGAAAGTCAAACTCAACAGACTAGCTTGTTAACCGTTACTACATAGTAAATATTAATGAGATACTTCACTAAGCTTAGCTTAAAAAACAAAATGTACAAAGCCACAAGTGGGAAGAATACAGGATTGAACTCACTACATTAACAATGGCTGGCAAAGTTTGTTTACCATTTCCCAGGACCACAGAAATGAAGAACACAAGACACAAGCAATGAAATGATCTTTCTAATCACTGCATTTATGGGAAGCTGTAGTCTTATGTGATTGTAAAAAAAAAAAAAAAAAATGTCAAGTGATACAAAGATTTTGTGAAGCAAAGAATTAAAATTTAATTTTAGTTTAGCTGCTACAGAAGAGGCATTAAGAGTTGCTTCCCTTATGTAAGTCTTCATTTTTTATAGATTATGAATATATCAAACATTCAGTTCAATCTTAAAATTGACAAGAAAATGGATTTAGCAGTTTTACCTGAAGGCAGAGAGAGAATTAATAAAAAGAGAAGATAAGGATAAAACAGCAACAAATATTAAGATAATTTGCACACATTTACATGGAATTCTTTTTTGTGCAAACACCTCAAAAACAAAATGGAAAACTGAGGTTTTATTTTTATTTTTTTTTTCATATTTATATTTGGTAAGCACTCAATAAAGTGAATTTTCAATTGGTATCTGATCTGAATGAAACAAGTGGACTCGGGTGAGGGTGGGGGTTAGTAAAACACAGAAAAATCATCTCAAATGTACAAACAATTTTTTTATTTTTAATCTAGTGCTATGAGAGGGAATTTGTAACACACGCATCAAAAACGTCTGTTCAGGTGGAGTAGTCGATTGATTTGGTTTTTTTTACGGCTTATTAACCTTTTGAAGGTTATTTTAAGCCAAGAAATATTTTTAGATTGTAACAATTTTATTTTTTAATAATGGTCTCGTGATACAAGTCTTATTAATTAACCCATAGCAGGGGGGAGAACAGGTGGATTCATATCTTTCTCAAAGACATTAGCATGTAAATGAATATAATGAACCCAACAAGAATTGGAACTCTGTTCTCTGATTAACAATTCGGAGCTATTATTCGTTACATCACCTGCACATCCAAGTTTACAGCACCCGGTATTCCCAAGTAATCACTCATCTAGGTACTGACTAGGCTCAACGTTGCTTAACTTTGGTAATCATATGGGCATCAATGTTTCTATGTGATGTGGCCATATGCCTCCTGATGGAGTGAGAAACATAGCAAAATTATAAAAAAAATCAATCTCCTAAAACAATCACAATATCTATCTCTGATCATAAAAGGTTTTTCTAACTATTATTTTTTTTCAAATTTCATGAAACTCTGAACAGTTTAGAAACATGCAGGACTATCATCAGATTGCATACAATTCATTGATATCGGAAGTTTGGTTTCGTTTACAGTATATCAACCTCAATGGGTTATTTAATGCTGGTAATATTTTTTTTTTTTTATCAAAAATATATTTGCTGGCAATAATTTTTCAAAAACAGTATTGCTGGTATTAAAACCTATTTTTATACTTTCATAGTGTTTAGACTCCTTTTGAGGTTAACTATTTGTCCATAGCTGGGACCCTGACAGGTGCTACCACCCTGTGTCAGGGCGGACCTGGGAACACCAGCAACTAAGAGGTGGTTCCATGCTCCTCAAAACCTCTCCGTCAAAGGCCTTGTTGTCAGATATAGTTTACTGTCTTACCCAGGACTGGGAAACCAAACACCAAAAAAGAACAATTAGCAATAATCGGATAATATCCTATAAGATTATAGCATTCTTTAAATTATAAATATATAAGACTTTTTTTTTTAGAAATAACTTTATATCAATTCCAGATGACTGATAATTTCTTGGTTCCCAATTCCCAGATATAGTGCCGAAAATGCAGTAATAATTCTTAAATGCAACAATATTATTGGTCCTGAACTGGCATCTCGGCTTCAATCACTTTCCCATCACCGTTAAGTTGCCTCACTGTGCCTTTTGTAGAAATACTTTCATGATAATTGTTCAGATGAGCTCTTCATTAGGTTACCTAGACTTTATATGAATTTAAGTACATATTAGACTGGCAACAATGTTTCATTAATTTACAGTTGAATCAGCTGGCTGGATGTAACCGTAAGTTCTATGCCAACAATTTTGCATTTCTCGCTTGTGGAACACTCTTCTGGTTCCATGTAAATGCAATGTCAATCATTATCTACTGTCTTCCCGATTACACTTCTTTTGTTCTCACACCATAGTAATGTTTTTTCTTTTCTAATTCTTCCACATCCAGTAAAGTATTGTTTTAGCGGCTTTACTGTCTTGCTTGGGGTGAACTTGATTAACAAAAACAAAAATAAAATGATTTCGTTAGTTAGTACAGAAATGGCTAAAGTGTAAGTGGGACAGAGTAGTGATAAAGTCAGTGGGCAGTAATAAGAAAAGCTTCAATTTCTTAGACAAGTAACCATTAGGATGAATGGATCCTATCAAAGTGGGGTAAATTAAGCAGTAATAAATAAATTACAGGAATCCCTCGATTAGTGCAGCTATTGTATACATTAAAAGATATGCACTAATTGAAAATGCATTAATTGAATATAAGCAAAATTGATAAACAAAATAGTTACCCACTTTCCATTTTTAGAAATTTTTTTTAATTAATCGGTAACTATAAAAAAAAAACAATTTTCAATTCCTCTGGTTAAACCGAGGAATGTTTTACCGCACTAACCGAGGATTATGCGTGCACTAATTGAATCTTGGTCTAAAAAATTTCAGTGCACCAATCGGACGTGCATTGAGGGATTCCTGGACAACATATCTAAAAAATAACAGTGTTTTAAAATTTAAATTTCTTCCTTTTGATTCTAGGTCACTTTCCTAATAGGTTTGTCATGAAAATAGCCATTTTAGAAGTTAAAAAAAAAAAAAATGAAGCAGGCTTCTTAGTTGGATTAAAAATGACCAAAATGCATAAAGAAAAAAAAAATTACTTCATTCCATTTGCATATGTTTCATCAGTTGATAGGATTTAAATTTTCTAAGTAAAATCTGAAGTAAGTTGCACTCAACTTTCAATAGCTTCAAGTTATTGTCAGGAAACAATTATCAGTTTAATTGGAAAAATATTTTAAATGTCAAAACAATTCAACTCATTATCTAAAACTTAAAATTTTGTTAATAGAATATTATTATTATTGAAAATTATAGAAACAATTTGTAAGGAAAGTGAACAATATTTGATCAACAAATATGAACGCGACAGGTTTTACATAGGTATCACGTTCCCGTGGAGGGACCTAAGGTTTAAAATGCATTTTTTAAAATGAAAATTCTTTCTTGAAACTTTTATTTAATTCCAAGCTAATAGATTCCATTTAATATTTCCAGTAGGAATAAAAAAAAAGAAAAGAAAAAGAAAAAAAAAAGAAAATAAAGAAAAAGAAAAAAGAAAACAGAAGAAAAAAAAGAAAACAGAACAAAAAGAAAAAAGAACAAAAAGAAAAAAGAGAAAAAAGAAGAAAAAAAAGAAAAAAGAAAAAAAAGAAAACAGAGGAAGAAAAAAAGAAAGAAGAAGAAGAAGAAGAAAAAAAAAGAAGAAGAAAAAAGAAAAAGAAAGAAACCTTTTCTGTATTTCAAAACTAATTTGACCAAAATTTTTAGCATCATTTTTAACCATTTTGTCATCACAGTGAAATTCTCTCTATTAAACATTTTTTCAAGAATAAAATATACTTTTTCGAAATTTTATTTCAGGAATATTAGCTGATTTAAAACAAATTTGACTTCCTTTAAGTTTAAAATATGACAGAAATGCATTTTTAACATTATGGTAAGTGTTTATTTAAGGTGTTGACACATTGAAAGCTTAACTGAAAGTCTGAAGTTTATCTAATTTTTATTTGTAAAAATTACTTGAGGGTTACAACATGAGCACCTTTTTATAACTACCCAGTAATCTTAAAAATTTACAAAAATATTCTCCGTAATCTAATGTTTTATCCAATTTTAGACACTTCAAGATTAAATTTACTATAGTTGTCACTCTTATTTACAAAAATTGTCATATTTATATACACACACAAAAAATTCAAATTTAAAAAAAAAATATTGGGGAGGGGGTTTTTCCATTTATGATAGTAAATATAGCTTTTTACTTAATACTGTATCACCTAACCAGTACAAATTAATACTGCATCGCCTGCATATAAATAATATAAACATTAAGTGGTACAAAAATAAGTTTCTCAAAATTTCATTATATAATTGAGGGGGTAACAGAATTAAGAAATAAAAATAAAAAGAAACATTTCTGGAATAATTTATTTGTGAATAAGTCCTGAAAGTTTCATTAAAATCTAACAATTATTTGATTTTTGCAAGAATTTCCAAATCAATGTCTTTCACTGCAAAAAAAGACAGTAAAATTTCCTGTACTCATCTCTGTGCCCCCCCCCATCTCATCACTGATGCAAGAAAAACAAGATTTTTAACCAAAATTTCGAACGTTTTAAAAAGGATGAAAAAATAGAATTTAATAATAAAAAAAGACTTTGTTTTTTTTCTCTTACATTTTTGTCAATAACTGTTTATATTATTTTTGGTGCATTTTTGGTACATCATCGTATGCTCATTTTTTTTAGCAAATCTGTGGTGGTAGCTAGTTTTACATAAATAAGTATTTTTTTTTTTTTTTAAATCCCCAAAACTTTGACCTTTTTTCCCCTCATTTCAAATTTCATCAATGTAAGTTCAAGTTTTTTCATTCTACATTGGACACACACTTTCCAATCACTTGTAAACTCTGCAAATACTCACCTTAGAAAAAAAAAGAAAAGAAAAGACAACTGAATGCTATCATTTGTTAATGGTGATGATTTCGAAATATTTTCCCAAAAAATTAATTTCATAAAAAAAAAATTAAAAAATTTTTTTTTTTCAAAGGCGAGAAAAATAATTCAGTTCAAAATCTGGATAAAGGGAAGTAACTTATATTCATAAATCAGTTATTTCCCTTGGCACCCTTTCGAATCTAATCGATGATTTTCGTCGGCTTTATCTCTTCCATCCAAGAATATAATGTTTTGCTGATCACTTCCTTTGTGATAATGATGTTGATGACTAAGTAGACCGATTTTTGCATGGAAGAGCCGATGCCACTGACTGCATAGCAATATTAGTGGAGGACGAAGTCAATTTTGTCGAGGCTTTCCTTGTCGTCTTCGAAGTTTTTGCTTCCGATGGTGATGGAACATCGCCAGTTGGTACGGTCTTGTCTTTCAAGTCCACTGGCTTTCTGCATTGTTTTGAGTTGGTCCTAGTATCTTCGATAAGGGCAACTGAAATGGGCTCACTGAATATGATTTGACATGGAAACCTTGCTTGACTATTCCATTCTTGCTCAATGCTACACCTCCTTGGTGGGATTGCTATGAATTGAGTGTGTAATCAGAAGGTTTTTTTGTTTTAATATGATGAGTTTGAAAGCATGTTCTTCATATTAATCACAACAATATTAAGCATAGACATACAAGTTGAATAAATCTCAAAGCAAAATTGAACAAGAAACAACGGTAGTCGTGAATTCAATTAGAAAATAGCGAACATTTATAATACAATTGGGAAAAGCTTGTGTTTTGGTTATACGAAAGTTGACGAAGTGTGAATTAAGTATCTTAATGAAATACAGTTCAGGAATGTTCAATTGTTGAAGAAATGTTCAAATAGAATAAAAAAGGAAAATTTATCAAAAAGGTAATTTAGGTAGTAAATATGCGAGAATGAAGTAGGATTTGTTTTCTTATTCTTCCAGAGTTGTTTACCTTGGACTGTCTTTTGTTTGGTTGAAATTACAATTTCTATTTAGTAGTGTAAATGAACATTTTTTTAAGAAAGTTGTAATGGATTTAGAGAGAGAATAAGGTAGGTTGGTGGTTGAGTCAGCAGTTGACACGCAAAAAGTTTCTTAAGTCAAAATAGTGGCACGCGTGGATTTGTGTGGCATCTCTCTGAGGCCGAGTTACTGACTGGTGAATTGGACTGAAATTTGTCCTTTTATTTGTTTTGGGAAGTCAAAGTAGGCTTCAGCGAGCTTGGTGGGAAAGTAGATTTTCGACAATCGATACACATTTTGGTGTCGTCTCGACCAATAAAAAGTCGAGTTTCGCAATGTGAGGTGTTGATTGGTTAAAACTGATTCTAATGGAAGAGTGTATTTTTTTACGGGGGGGAGTAGAAAATATGGACGATTCTATATCCTGACCATCAAAACCTCTGAATTTACAAATAATCGTAAACGACGTAAAAAAGTGTGTTGCTTTTACTTCCCACTCCCTACATTCTGAACAATTTAGTAGAAGGTAAAAAAGTAAATGCTATTTTTTTTTAATCAATATTATCATGCCTCATTTTTAAATAAATTATATTTTCTTTTTACACGTTAACAATGATAATGAAAATCTAAACTTTATATAACAAAAAGGTATCCTTGCAAAACTAAACGGAACCTTGTGTTGATGATAATGAAATACTAAACTTTCATTTCAAATTTATTTTTTAAAAGATGTTTTTCCTTTGCAAGATGAAAACATTTTGTCTTCAAATAGACTAAGACTTTAACAACCAGAAACTGCATTTTTCAATATCGTTAACTGCAAGAAAAAAAGATTTATTTACAACATGAAAGTGCTTTTGAAATAATAAATAAAAATACCCATTAAATCCATGTTCCTCTGTCGTAGGAGTGAGAATGATACGAGGCCTTGTTCTTTCTTGGTTTTGCTATCTTAATCTTAATTTACACATATGATCTTCCATAGTGAAAATACTGGTAACGTTACTTTCCCTGAAAGTTTATAAATTTCATGAAACATTGTACTTAATCATTGTTTATGTATGAGAGAGTGTGTGAGTGAACAAGTGAGAATGAAAGAAAATTAAATTCTAAATGTTTATAAAAAGTTTGGAGAGATTTTTCATGGGCATTTGGAAAAGAAAAAAGAGAAAGAAAGAAAAAAGAGAAAGAAAGAAAAAAGAGAAAGAAAGAAAAAAGAGAAAGAAAGAAAAAAGAGAAAGAAAGAAAAAAGAGAAAGAAAGAAAAAAGAGAAAGAAAGAAAAAAGAGAAAGAAAGAAAAAAGAGAAAGAAAGAAAAAAGAGAAAGAAAGAAAAAAGAGAAAGAAAGAAAAAAGAGAAAGAAAGAAAAAAGAGAAAGAAAGAAAAAAGAGAAAGAAAGAAAAAGAGAAAGAAAGAAAAAAGAAAAAGAAAGAAAAAAGAAAAAGAAAGAAAGAAAAAAGAAAAAGAAAGAAAGAAAAAAGAAAAAGAAAGAAAGAAAGAAAGAAAAGACATGGAGAAAGCAGTAAAATAATATTACTAAAAACACAACCTGAAATAATTCAATGACTGCTACAATCACCATAGGAAAGCTTGAGAATGGATCAGTCATAGTATGTTTGAAATAAGATACCATTCCCTGGAATAATAACTAGGTTCCTTCTGAAATTTCCGTCATGGGTATGATGATAAACTACATCCACGTCCTGGGTAAGACGATAAACTGTGTCCAGCAACAAGGCCTCTGATCAGGAGGTTTTGAGGAGTATGTAACCACCTCTTAATTGCTGGTGTTCCTAGGTACACCCTGACCTAGGGTGGTAGCACCTGTTAGGGTCCCAGTTACGGGCAAATAGTTAACACCCAAACATGTGTAAAAATAGGTTTTAATACCAGAAATACTTTGTAATTATTGCCAGCAATAATTTTTGAAGTAAAAATTATTATCAGCAATACTTAAAAAAAAAAAAAAAAAAAAAAAAATACCAGCTATACAGTTATACATTCTTTGAAAAAAATATGACCAGCTATAGATTTCTTCAAGGAAAACTATTCCCAGAAATAGATTTTTGAAGAAAAACATTACCAGCAATAAAAATGTTGTCGGCATTAAATAACCCATTGAGGTTGATATGCCGTAAAACAAACCAAACAAAAGCAAACCTTCTGAAATGTACACAATCAGTGAAAGTGAGAGAATCTCTCATTTCATCACAAATCCTATGATTGTTTACAACAAACTTTCCTATCAGTGTAAAACAGATTTCAAGGAGAAAAAGGAGATCTTTATTTTAGGTATTATTACATACATGAAAAGAAGCTAAATCCTAATACATGCAGCAATTTTCTTGTGATCAACCTGGAGTAAAAAATTAATGCACATACAATGTAAATCATATTCATGGGTTTAAATTTTGTTTTTAAGTAACGTTCACGCAATACAATGCTGAAGAGAAACTCAAGGTAGAGTGTTACGATGTAGAGTTCTATAAACATAGGAAAGGACAAGGGTAAGGAGTAAAGAGCTGATGCAGACTTTAGAAAGAACTGGAAACCTGATCATAAACAAAGGATAAACCTCTACTCCTGTTCAAAAGACAAGGGAGGAGTGTGAATCAGACTATAAGCAAAACTATCTACTCCTATTGGAAAAAAGCTTAATAACAACTGAGTCAACAGATTTGGGATTTGCCAGGGTAAGAAGGCTTGGAGAATTTAACACTCAGAGGATACATCAAAAGCAAGGAAAGCAATAAGTAAATTACCCTTTCACTGTCAAAACTGTTAAATGCAGCCGTCTCTTCTACTCCAATAATGTCTTGCACCTCTCGCCTGTGGAACTCCCTTCCCTTTTCCGATTTCCCTGATAGCTATAATCTCCAACTGTTCAAATGTAATGTCATTCAACGTCTTCAGATGCCCTGATCTATCCGCTATTCTTCTCTTCATCCTTTCATCTATCACTCCTCTTTGCTCTAGCTCCAACTCTCTGTAACCCCTTGCATGCTAGTGGCTTCCAGCCTTGCTTGGGGTGAAATGCTTAAAAAAACAAAAAAAAAAACAAAAAAACAAATAAATTTGACCAAATTAATGGCAGAATATGTACTGGTAAGAGAAAGAGAGGTCAAAAAGGAGATAGTATTGCCAAGTGAAAGTCGATGCAGGAAGCTGTGGATGGTCGTGATTGTTCACATCCTGAAAAGCACGTAATTTCCATATTTTCTTGATCTTTTTGGTGAGTAATGAAGCTGCAAAATTTATTAAGAGCTACAAATGGCAGGAAGTTGTGGAGAGCCATGATCGCCAATGTCCATAGAAGATCTTCAAAATATAACCAAGGTTGATAAAGACAAAAATATAATGTTCAAACCATTGACAAGGTCATATATAACTTTAACACTGAATCTTTCTTTTAAAGACTGGTTATCTTTTAACTGTTTGTCTAGAGCAATTATCAACAAGTAAGCAACATTTAAATAGGTATTTGACGCTCTGGGTTCAGCTAAGTGAAAAGGGCGGTCAACAGGATCTTTATAAAAAAAAAAAAAGAAAAACTTTTGTCAATATAAATGAACTAATGATACAGAAGCTAAACTGGAGTTTATTTCATTCTAAACACTGAAGCCTCCAAACTTTAAGGTTGAATTAAAGATTTAATACTAAAGGCATTTGTGTCTGGTTGCTATCAGGAAAAGGGCATTTAACATTCATAGTCTAAGAATTTAAGAGAGAGAGAGCAAAGAAAACTGACGATGAAAGGAGAAGAAAAACAAGTTATCAATCAAGGGCACTAAAAAAATATCTTTTATATGAATAATGGCAAAATTGGTGCTCAATTCTCCCACAGAATTCTGTGGATAAAAGGCCCCAACTCTATAGTAATTTGAAATTTATTCTAAACAATACAGAATTATGGCACAAGGCTGAGTGGGTGGGGCTGGTCTTCATTAGTTATCCTAGTCCTAGTCAATCCAACTCATGACCCATTCATTCAATTTACTCCTGCACATACCACAATACTACATATTCATAGGGGGACCTACAAAACACCCCATGGCATAAAAATTTGAAAGACTATCAAGTTCTGTTTTTTTCTTTTTTCTTTTATTTTTTTACAAAAATATATAAAAATTTCATGATTCATGAAATGACTGGGGAGGTGAGATGGACCCAGAAAACAAACTAAAAATGCAGCACAAAGACAAAACTGAAACAAAACCCCCTTCAAAATAATAAGAGTGGCCATCGTATTCTGCCAATAGAATCAAGAAGCACTCTCACTAATGGAGTATGAAAAATAAACGATGGAATGGGAAAATCAAAGGCTGACCCCGTCAAGATGAAAAAAAAGGACAAAAAACAAACTGGGGAGGTTGGGAATCTCAACATGGGCCATAACAAAAGAGAATGCCAGGAACAACACTTATTCACATTAACTAGGAAAAAATAATAGTGTCTAACTTAACCAAGGGAGGGTTCACAGACAAAAGGCTAAATGTGTGTGTGTGTGTATATATATATATAATCATTTATTTAAATATTATATATATATATAATCATTTATTTAAATATTATAATATATATATATATATATATATATAATCATTTATTTAAATATTATATATATATATATATATAATCATTTATTTAAATATTATATATATATATAGATAATCATTTATTTAAATATTATATATATATATATAATCATTTATTTAAATATTATATATATATATAATCATTTATTTAAATATTATAATATAATATATATATATATATATATATATATATATATATATATATATATATATATGACTTCTAGGCCATATAAGTTTTCAGATTTAACAAATTTGCATATTGATTTTAAAAGAGTATATTTCATTAATTAACTGTCCTTCATTACTGTTCTTTTATTCAAGGATTGTTTAGATTTTCATATCAAAAATAGTTGTTTAGGAATATTGTCTTATATAGTGCAGAAAAGTGTTTGAAATTTGCATTTTACTTGGCCTTCAACAAGTTGGCATCTATAATTTGTAAAACTTTCCTTAACTATAACAAGCCTGACCCCACATCTGACCAATTAATTTCTTTTTTCTTTACAGTCATATTCTTTGAACAAATATATTGAACATCCACAACTCCTTCGATATTTCATAATTAGTGAACATTAATCCCATAGAAAAAGAACTCATTTTTCCTAGAAAATGACCCGGTGATGTTTTTCACTCATTCAATTCAAATATACCTGTATTTTATTTCTGTCAACACCTGT